>OX637296.1:3600000-4047047 GCA_951799445.1 Pseudisothecium myosuroides
TCCTGTTATGGAGCGATTTTTGGTACGTGATCTGGATCCTTCTGTAATCACTTTCAAGTATTGGTTATTCGACGCTCGAGTACTCTTCTGTTCTATTGCCGTCCCATTCCTGGTAGCCGAAGTATTGGAATTCTTATGGTTTGAAACAATGATCCTGTTAGATTCGTTTTCGTATGGTGGTGGCTCAGTGACGGGGTAAGAATATATTCAGTCTGATGGACCCTATGCCTTTTCAGTCATGAGTAGTATTGACATTACATGTTCTGTCTATTTGTTTTAATGACTTGTTTTGTCTTCCGTTTTATAGGCATTCCATTTGTCGTTGAACATGCTCAGCGCAGAGACACATGCCGCGATTACAGAGGTGATCGACTCCTGCCAACAACCCATGCCACTCAGGGAGCTGCTGATGTGATGAGCCGGATTGCAAATAACCTGTCTTGCTTTCTTGGCACAAGGATCACATGGGACCCGTTTGGTTAAGGCCACCACCTTGATGGGCTTCTGTATACTAGCATATTGTAATTCGATGATGGTCCTGTGTTTAGGACTATTTCTTTTTACATGTCTCATTGCCTTGTATTTGTTTCGAGTGTTAGGCCGCAAGGTGGTAGCTTCTGTTTGAATGAGTTGATTGCAGTTCAATTTTTTCGTGGAACCCGATTCATGGTTTTTGTAAGATGGTTAGTTGCATGTCCAGTTATTGCATTAGACCAGTAATTGCTCCTCAGTGTTGAATGGGGCAGCTGAACATGCGATACCTGACGAAATTTGCATTCAGCATAGTTCCTATTATTAATCAGTTTTCTTTTTGGTTCTTGTGAGCAATTGTCATGGTAATCGAACATGTCGAGTTGTGCATTGTTTGGATAACTGATGCAAAATTTATTACGATTCAATTTTGAAATCATTTATAACCCTCATGAACTGCAACTGTTCTACACGAACCTTGAAGTCATTCATCAACACTAGAAGCCTTCTGTGGAGTAATGGGTTAATGTATGTTTTGGAACTTCGTTCTTTACTTTTGATTGGAGACTTCAGATCACAAATGGGTTTCTGGAGTTGAGAGTTCACTTGATTAGCCTTCTTAGGTTCATTAACCCCTAAATGCCCAAGGCCTGTTTTGAGCTTCCTGAAATTTGCTCTAAATTGAACAAAAAGCCAACATATTGATAAGTTGTATCAATTTTTTTTGAATTGTAACCGTACAAATTCAAACTAGACATGTTAAAGATCACATAGGAAAAGAAAACACAACAATATTACTTATGAATTGAAAGATTATAATGTTTGAACATGAGGGGTGTTAAAACCAAGAAATTCTTTCAATCCTTTTTTCACATATCAAATCTAAAAATTTGGTCACCAAAAAAATATGAGGCTAAAGGGCATGACATGCATAACCTCAATCAATTTATGGCTTCTCAAAATCTACTCTACAATTTTTTTAAATGAATTTATAATGTAATTTTTTCTCCAAGATCTAGTGTATTTGAGGCTCATCTCCAAGAGCCCTCAACACTACGAAAAGTCAAGATTGCAATGGGTACCCTTGCACAAAATCTTGAGTAGAAAAATCATAATCCATCATTTTCAAAATCGGACTTTTGAAGCTAAAGCTAGACTTCAAAAAGAATTTTACAAAAATATAAGTTGCTAAAATTAGCATCTTGGTTAGGTTTTATTTAACTTCAAAGTATTGCCGACACCAGAATTTGGTGCCTTGGGCATTTAGGGGTTAAGTACCAGAGAAGCTCTGGGTTAGTGTAGATTCAGTAGTATGGTGAGGTTGCTGCCCCCCAAAATGGCTCAAAATGATTAGAATCCCCCCCCCAAACATGGCTCAAAAATGACCAGAATTGAATACTCTGTATACAGTACATTGATGTGAAAAACACTGGTTTATTTTATTAAAATGAGTCCTGAACTTTTGCTACCAACACAATTGCTACATTTTGACGGCAGATGGCAAACTGATAGCAATGTCACGTAACATGGTGGTTAGGGCTAAGGTACGTGCACCCATTTCCCATCCATTTACCGCATTCCGTTGGTATGTAGCAAAGGCGCACATTTTCTTTCTAGAATGTATTGCATTAGTACATGATGATGGAATGGAGTACACGGATGGGAATGGGTGTGCCTACCTTAGTAGGTAGTCAAGCTCAACTGAGGGTTACAATTTCATTTGGGGGGATAGCATGGAAATTGATCGTTATAGGAGTCACAAGCCTCTTAATATGCATAGGTATGGATGAAATATACAAAATGTGGATGATGATTCCCCCATTCATCAACTGTATCTATAGTTATCCAAAATGGAGTGATTCTATGCAAAGATTTTGTAGTATTTTAAGGAGTGATTTCATCCATTGTAGAGGGCAAAATATGTAGCCAAAGACTCCCTTCAACAGAATTTGTATCACATTTAGCAATACATAGCTCAAAAAAGAAACCTTGGGGGGAGTCTATCCTTGTCAAATAATTAATTACTATTGGAAATGTAATTTGCTAGATTTGTTATTTCTAATGAATGTTTTATTTTTTATTTTTGTCAAAATAAATTTCCAAAAATTAGAAGTAATTTTAGCCAACCTTGACCACTGGATTTGGAGTATAACTTAATTTAATTACTCATGTCCGCACTAATAACTCTCATTTATATGAATATCAAAATAATACAAATTTGTGAGGCCAACAAATATGGTGGTTTACAATATTTTAAAAAAATCACTATAACTTGTTCTTCACTATCTTTGTAATATCTCAAATACAATGATTGTTATCCAACTTCATCCAACTTTTATTCAGTTTCATAAAATATTCATTTACAGTTGCCAAAATTCCATCTAGAAGTTCACACTAATTAGACCATATTCATCCAAATTATTTAGTGTGACAAAGTCTTGTACTGTTCAATCTTGTAAACTAACTTGAATAGCTTTTGAAGTCCATTCCATGTCCAAAAAATGTTTCCCATTGCACTCAATTTTTCCTAGTGGAGTTGAATCATCTATCACCAATGAGATTATTCATTCTTTTTTTCAACTTGGCAATCTCGCTCCAGTTATTCACTTTAGAGTTAGAGCAATTTGAAAAATCCACTAGGATTTGAAAAAAAATCAAATGTTTTATTATATTTGTTTGGGCATGTAGGGTGAAAGATTAACACATCTTTCACATTTTTTGGAATTTGAATAATTTAAGGTCCTTTAGAGGTTTGATATTTCCATCCACTTGTAACCCAATGGAAATCATCACCTACAAATTCTTACCTAGAAAGTACATCTTTGAACATGAAGAGCTTCAATCAATTTTGGATTCATTTATTATCAATACCTTTTAAATTATTGTTTAATACTTTGTGTATAAAATAAACATGCTAACTTCTAAAGTGCATTGAAATTCTCTTTCCATTGCTAACAAAATTTGATAAAAACAAAGATATTCACATGGCAAGTCATTAACTGTAATGCTAACTTGGTTTATTGAAAATATCAAGAAATGTTGCAATGATGGTGTGAATATAGTAGCTACACTAAACTTGTTTTAACATAATTACACCTAAATTTGGTCCCTATAGATTCCTATTTAAAATATATTTCTACTATTCATGAGAGTCTAATGTTGAATTTTAAAACTCCTATTTTTAGCACTTCAAAAATTCATACCTAGTTTCTACATTTCATACAATGGGATCCTATTGGACACAATTAGAGGTGTCAGTCATATATCATACACCACCTTGGTGTCACCTTCCTTGTCCGCTTGTTTCTTGGGGTACACTCCATTAAGGCTACCTTTCCAAACTTAATCTACACATAGGTACCTAGGAACAGGACTTTTGCTATGTAAATATCTTAAAAATCTAAAGAACTATGTGAGATTTATCCTTTAGAGGGCCAAGGTGAACCAACCCCTTGCTTGTCCTCCCAAAGTCATTTCAAGTGTGCATGTAAAAAAAAAGGGCCCCCTATTTTGTGCTTCACTAATTTATCTTCTACGGCTTCACCTAGCTAATTTGAGACCTTTGATTCCAAATTTCCAAATTTTATCAAGTGTGGCAAATACAAAGTTCCTACATTTTCCCTAGGAATAAAATCAAGGATGAGCGAAGGGGTTGGTTTAACCTAGCCCTTTAGTACCTACAATGATTGCAAAAACTGGATCTATGCTCTGTTCAGTTTCACTCCATGCACCATAAAGGGTTGAACGTCACAGCCACAGCCCCAAGCTCACTTTGTAGTGTATTTTCAAAAACTCTGACAAATAAGGGTTATTAATGGAATTGGAGCTTCCTTAATGCTGCACTTATTAATTTAGTGCCCATTTTGATTGAATGCATAAGAAATGAATACACTAGAGTTAATTGTAAAGTTATCCTGTGTTTGTGAACCTGTGTCAGAGGAAGGCTTAACTAAGAATAGAACAAATCAAACACGGCACCAAACTCAATTAGACCTGAGTTTGGGTGCTCCAAGGACTTTGGTCCTGTGTTTTTCCCAAACTCCGGCTACTGGTCCCGCCTTGCACACACTTTACAATTAACTCTACTGTCTCAACAGATTTGGCTCTTCAGTTGCACCCCAAGGGCCTCTCCGCAGCTCTATCCACCTCCAAATATCACTCACTCCTACATATCCTAAAATGCTCAGCAAAGAGGAAAAACAGACTGAAGGTTCGGTACATTGTGAAATTTCACGTCTTATGTTCTGCACCGGTCGGTATTCACATAAATGGAATTACACCACGAAGACATGAAGTCTGCACTAAACTTACACGATTAACACCGTCATACTACAGCTAAGTAGAACCAAAGTGCGCTACATGTGCAGGTGTATCCAACTATTATCCAGCTATTCTCGAACTCAGATGCAGACTTCCAGGGCTTCCGCATCACCAGAAGGCAGAGCCATGAGGCCTGCAGGGGTGATTTTGTTGAGGCATGCTATTCCTCCATCTCCACCTCCGAGCTTGGAAATCCTTGATTGATGACTTGCAGCTGCTGCTGAACAAAATGCTGAGATTCGAGCTGAGAAATGCGAATCCTAAATTCCTCGAGTTGCTGCTGCTGAAGGCGTTGCTGATTTTGCAACACCGAATTTTGGGCACCGAGTTCTATAAGTTGCTGATAAGTTATCGGCTCTTGCTGGTTATAAACAATTTGAAATAAGTTCAATTGGTTGCTGTTGTTGAGACCCATTCCACTCTGTGTCTGGAGTGAGCTGTGAAATCGGTATTGCAGATTCTTCCGGAAAACCAAGGCTGTGGCCAGTGGAAGTCACAAAACCCTGAACATCATGGATCCACCAAAAGATGTCAAGACGTACAATAGCAAGGTTAGTGCATAATTTGGGATAAGGCAACAGCGTAACCCAATTGCGGGAAGTTTCCTGTCCGGTGGCATGAAAAATCACCCGATTACGATGCAAACACGTGACCATGCGACCACTTCGAAATGAAGTTGCTTATAGTTAGTTTCTATCACAATCAAAGATGCTTCCCAAATTGAAGATACATTGCAGATGCATGATTTCAGGGTTCAAGACAAGTCTAGGCTTGCAATTGAGAGATACTGCTACTTTAAGCATTAATAAACTCATCCACTAATTCATATAGTATCCAAATAATACATGTTTTAATGCTTAATTGGTTTCCGCTCCAGAATGGGGACAAGACCTTAACAGGTTCGCCCAACTGTAGTAGTCAAAAAACACTCAAACCGGTTGAAAGCCAAAGGAATGGGTGGTTTACCTCGAGCATTTCACCGAATGATTGTGACGTGCATTCCAAACCTTGATCGTCAAGCATGGCAATAGCCATTCCTGAGTTCTCCGCCGGACTCACATGAAGAGGTACTTGATGCTCCGCTGAGTTCAACAAGCTTGTTTCAGAAGTGAGTGTTTGAAGTAAATCCCACTGGTCACTGCCGTCCAAACTCATTCCAATCTCTGTGTTTGGTGGCAGTTGCGAAAGTAGTAGAGCAGATCCTTCTTCAAAACCAAGGCTATGGTCATTAGAAAGCGCAAGCCCCTGAACATCATCCGTCAAATGGTGTCAGAAACCGAAACCAGCAAGGGTAGTGCATTTGTGATAAGGCAGAAACCCACTAAAGCCTGCGCTTCCTTTTCTTGGCTTTATAAATCATCCATTTATAAAGCCAACACATGACTATATGAAAAACTTCATCGTCTATCGCATCCAAAGATGCTTGTTGAAGATTCACTGCAAATGCATCATCTCAAGGTTCAAATGTGACTGGAACCCTAGTGAGAATTCAAATGACACTAATAAAAACCAATGAACTACCATTGTGTGACACAGAAAACATCAATAAGTTCATTGCTTACTCATGTAGACTAGCTAGTATCCTCATAGTATATATTTTAATGCTTCGATGAATTAGAATTCTCTCAGGAACGGGAACAAGACCTAGAAACAGATTCCATTCTACTAGTGAAAACCACACAAAAGCAGAAGGACTAAGTTTCTTACCTCACGCATTCCACCAAATGATTGTGAGGCGCATTCCCAACCTTGGTCGTCAGGCATGGCCATATCCATTCCCAAGTTCTCCACCTGACTCACAAGGGCTGGCTGTTGATGTTCATCGGAGTTCAGCAAGCTCGCGGTAGTAGAAAAGTCCCCAATTACCTCATCTTGCTCTGGCGTCTCCTCATTTTCCCAAGCTTCAAACAATTCCTGCAGCAACAAGGCTTCCGCCTTCTTTTTGAAATCTTCATAAACCTTCTTTGCTTGACCTATCACCCACACCCGAAGCTCCAGGCCAGGGAGGCTTCGCTCTTCCTCACTCATGGGTGGGACCTGAAACCAGCCATCCAGCAAACCTGCATCTCTGTTGTAGTAGAAAGCAGCAATAAGAAACTTATTGTGTGCCTCTTGCGGGGTGGCGAACTGCCCAAGATCGAGCCTTGGCACTGTTTCGCCATTCCACATGGGAGGCGTCAATCGTGCATCATACACCACCTTGGTGCGACCTTGCTTGTCCACTCGTGTTCTCTTGTGCACTCCTCTAAGCGGGGCTACCTCTCTGAACTTAATCCACACATAGGCGCCCAGGAACAGGACTACTGCTACGTAAACATCTCGAAAATCTAAGGAACTCCGTGAGTAGGCTTTGGAGCTCCCTAGGTCCACATTCCCCGTGAGGTATTGGTAGACCAAAGACAGCAGAACCACTGCTGACACAACAACGGCGTAAGACGGGATTGAGGCCTTGGAGGGCTCTTCAGGAGGATCGCCAAACCGGTTATCATTACACGATTTTCCAAATGGAGTACGCAAGCCTTCGGTGCCCCCCTTCCTGGTAATCATTCAGTGATGCTTGGATTGCATTCACCCATCGTAGCGAGGAATCCGAAATTATCAAGAAATCTGGCACTAAATAATATTCAGGATCGAGGTCCACATCCCAACCAACCTTTGCACTGCCTACGATTGCCCTCGAATGGAACACCAAAACCCCAACTAACAGTGTCCCATTCTTGGCTTCATCACGCAGTCCACGCAATTCCGAATAGAACCAATCTATGCCCAAAACCCTTTTCATGGCCTCTAGTGCACAGTATCCCGCACTCCACTGGCGTCCTCTTTAGTGACTACCAAATGCAAACTCGAGTGCTAGGGCGACAAACTGCACGCGCACACACAACAATTCCTTACTCAAGGGCGATCGATGAACCCGATGCAACTTGAGTCGATCAGAAACGTCCTTGCTTGCTCAGGCTGAAACAATACCGACCCCCACCCAGGGCCCCTTCAAACTTCCCCAAGTGAACCTCTAATTGAAATTGAGAACGTGCAACAGGCAAGTGTACATCTGCCAAAGCTTCAGAAGGAAAAACTGAGTGACGAGCTTGGGTGAGTCCTGGCTTGGTGATGTGAGCTCACGAATTGAAGAAGTGACATACATAGAGCCACTGCGCAAGAGCTCGGGTGGGTTTGTCCAGACACAGTTGCGGGGGGACGGCGGGATTCCAAGGGGGGGACACGACGAGCCAGGCGGAAGGGGGGACTCGAGTCACTCGACCTGAAGCGGAGAAGACACGTGGCAGTCTCACAGTCTAAGAATTACACATAAGGTAAGGCAGAGCCGTCCAAGTAACCAATTTTGGACATATCTGAAGCAGTGCAATGTGAAGCAAATATTTTCCTATGTACAAATAGAAATAGAAATGATAGGTATTGCAAAAAAATTGGTAATTTTATCACTTGAACTGAAATTATTATGAATTTTGAAAGCCAAAAGTTGGTCCGGATCCATGATGTCTAATGTCTAGACTAATCTAAAACCACTCATTTAACCCCTAAAGGACCAAACATTGTTTTTTGACAACATAGCGATTTTGGGTAGCTCACTACGAACGGAATTTTTATTTTTTTTCTTTGAAATATTCACACAAGATGTGCCCGAGGAGTAGCTTTAAGGCCCAACAATTTTCATAACAATTTTGATTACATGGGTAAAAAGTTATTGCATGATATGTCATTTTCATTGATCGGCGGGTAGCCTAGGTAGCTCAAAAAATTCTTTAAAAATCACAGGTGTCCAACGTCTAGACTATTCCAAAACTGCTCATTTAACCCCTAAATTACCAACTTGCTATTTTTAGCAACATAGCAAACTCGGGAAGGTACGTGTGACTAGAAATTTGCGTATTTTAGGTTAAATTTTTAACAAAAGAAGGGAACGAGGAATATCTTTCATATGCACAAAATTTCATGACGTTTGGAAGTATGAGTCAAAAGTTATGGCCTAATATGTTACTTTTTTCCTGTAAACGGGCAATCCAGGAAGATAAAAAAAAATCACTTTTTTCAAAAACAAGAATCTGAAATTGGTTTTCTAATTTTATATACAAATGAAAAGCTTTGAATCGTTCCATTTCTATCAATGAGTCAAAAATTATAAGGAGTTTTAGTTTGTGGGCAATTATGGATTCTCTACTCTGAAATAAACTTTGAAGTTGTTTATTTCACTCAATTTTCAATATTTTTGGAAATACAATAAAATCATAGGATGTAGATTGTTTATAATTACAACATTACAACCACTGGGATTGACATTTTTCAATTCCATAACTAAATTCTTAACAATTTAGTGTTTTGAATCATTCTCTCCTTCTTTCTACTTATTATTTTTTTCCTATATGTTGTACAATTCCAAATGATGTAAAAAAAATTTCAAGCATGTAACCGATTTGACTTGAAGAATGAATCCAACAAGTAACCTTCATTTTGGACATTTTTTCATACAAGTGTAATTTTGTGAAGTGCAGCTCCCCGGATTTCTACAAGGCCAAAAATTGGATTTTTGTCATTTCAAACTCTAATATCTTGCAATCCATATAGTGGAAAATCTTTAAATTTTTTCCACATCTTTTCAAACTAGCGTACTACAAGATCCTACAGTTATATGTGCCCCCAATTTTTTTTTTTCAAAATATGATACTTATACTCAAAATGGCAGTTTTTGAGCGTTTTGGGGGGAAAACATAGTCAGAGGAACCTAAAGGGTTAAGAGACTACTTCTTGTTCACTTTGGCACTTGAAACCAAGCACATGTCTCATGACAAAAATGGAAGAATTGATGTTCGGAACCCAAGAACTCATGGTTGGAAATTAGTCACAAACTCTCATGAATTTAAGACACTCTATTGAATGTTGATGGGGCAGTGGTTGGTAATGGGCCACTCAACCTTAGAGGCACCCGAAAGCGTCCTTGTACCCAATGGCGTCCCTTTCTAGGAAGGGTAGTCATTTTGAAACCTAAACATAGACAAACCATACATAGCTTATTGATTGTTGACCAAAATGATAAGCCATGTATGGTCCACCAAGATTTACATGTCCAAACTACTCTTCTTCCTAGAATGGGGCGCCAATTGGGTACAGGGATGCTTTCCGGTGTCTCTACCTTAAGTTAGGGCAATGACCGACTTCAAGCTCAACGACGTCCCTCTTTTCATACTCATCTAGGATTTGCGGCCAAGATTTGCAAGCTCAAATGTTGTAGAGGATGGAATTTGGAAAACGATTGTAATGGGTGTGATTACCGTAACCCTTGAAGGACATTGAGGACCAAAAGTGTCCAAAGAATGACTTCATTATTTATTGTAAAAACCAAGAATGCACCTACTAGTTCAATAATGACTACCTTGGTCATGGGGGCCACGTCCTTCAAGGGTTAACTTGTTCAAAACAAGGGTGCAAAGCTTCAACTTAATCCAAAGTAGCACACGATGTGGGAAGTGCATTATTTCTTAATCTCTAATTTATAGCAGGGTTTTGAGGTTTAAAACTGGTCCACAATACTTGTATTCACTGCATGGCTAAAAGCTTATCTTTATTTATTATCTAACAAATCCTACCATAGGATCCTTTTGTTAACTTGTTCAAGTACATCCTTCTGAAATTTTAGAGTGAAAAATGTCTCCAATTGCACATTCATGTGTTTAAACTTCCAATAGTAGTTTTTCTCAACTCTCTCCAAAAGAGAAGTTTTGTCTTCCAACATTTTCAGGAAAAAAACATGTATGTCCCGTAACTTGTGCAATTTAGTCAATATATGGAAAAACTGGGGTTGAGATTACATGAAAAAGAATTTAACCAAAAAAAACTTTGTTATTCTTCTTTGACAGACAGTTGCGGGGGGGTCGTTTGCCCCTGGAGGATGGGATCTCTTACAGACAGTTGCGTGGGGGGGGCTCGACCTGAAGAGGGGGAAACGTAGAAGGCCATGAAAAAGTCAAAGTCGGCCTGGGGGGGAGAAGACAAGTGGCAGTCTCACAGTCTAAGAATTACACATAAGGTATGTCCATAACCAATTTTGGACATATCTGGAGTGGTGCAATGTGAAGAAAATATTTTCCCATGTACAGTGTCCTACCAAAAAGATAAGTGATGACAGTTTGGAAAATCAGTTTTCTTTGCATAATGTAAAACAAAGTGGACATTTCTTGTTTTGCATAATCAACATTGATATGTTATGCAATCCCAATCAACCATACCAAATTTCAATTTCAAAAAATTAAAACTCCATTTTTGGTGAATTTTTAATTTAATTTTCATGGTTTTACATGAAAATTCATTGAAGAACATTGGTGATGAATTTTTTTAATTCGATTGTGGAGATATGTAGGAAATCTCCATACGCTCATCTTTTCTTCAACAAGCATCTCCAAAAAAAAATTACAATTCCCTCTAAAAAGATTTCCATTTTGGCGTGATTTTGCCCTTAGTTTGAAAAGAAATATCTCTTTATTGTAATTAGATTTTTGCATTTTCCCTTCTTGCTATAACTACCTTGGTACCTGAGAGTGTAATGGTACAGTTCCTTTGCAAAAACCTAATTACAGTGAAGAGATACTTCATTTCAAAACTAAAGGTGAAATCACATATCTTTTTGTTAGGCCACTGTACAATGACCTCCCAAAAATTCTTGCACTATCTTTTTGTTCCCATAAAAACATCTCCATTTTCAAATACTATTTTTCACCATTTTGATGCAATTCTTGCATCATTGCATTCCTATGTAGTCCTAATCATGTATACCAATTTTCAACTTCAAAAAAACAAATCTCTATTTTGGGCAAAACATTTCATTTTATTTTTATGGTTTTTTATGGACATTAATTAAAAAATAGTGGTAATGAATTTTTTAATTCGATTGCGGAGATACATAGGGAACATCCATACACACATCATTCCTTCAACAAGCATCTCCAAAAAAGTTTCACAATTTTCTACATAGAGATTTCAATGTTGGGGTGACAATGTCCTAATTTTGAAAAATATATATCTTTTTATTGTGATCAAATTTTGGCAAGATAATTGTACCATAATGTTCAAATGTACAAAATTAGTTGTAGAATGATGGTCAAATAGCAAAATCTATTTAAAATATAAAGATACCTACTTCACAAAGTTTGGTCACACGACACCTTATTTTGAACTCTTCCTAGAAGGAAAATTTATGAACCTTTTTTGGAGATGCTTGTTGAAGGAAAGATGTGTATAAGGATGTTTTCTACATATTTCTACAATCAAACAAAAAAAAATTAAGTACCAATGTTTTTTATAAATGATCACATAAAACCATAAAACAAAATGAAAAAATTTGCTTAAAATAGAATTTTATTTTTTTAAAGTTGAAATTTGATATGCATAATGATGACTACATAGGGATGCAGTGATGCAAGATTTGTATCAAAACTGTAAAAAAAAACATTTGAAACTGGAGGTGTTTGTACGGAAACAAAAAGAAAGTGCAAGAGTTTTTGGTAGGGCACTGTACAAAAAAAAATGATAGGGATTGCTAAAAGATTGGTAATTTTATCACTTGAATTGAAGTTATTATGAATTTTGAAAGCCAAAAGTTGGTCCGGACCGGTGTCCAATGTCTAGACTAATCCAAAACCGCTCATTTATGAGACTACTTCTCGTTCACTTTGGCACCTTAAACCACACACATGTACCATGACATGAATGGAGGAATTGATGTTTGGAACCCAAGAAATCATGCTTGGAAATTAGTTACAGCCTCTCATGAATTCAAGACACTCTATTGAATGTTGATGAGGCAGTGGTTGGTAATGGGCGGCTCAACCTCAGAGGCACTTGAAAGCGTCCCTCTACCCAATGGATTCCCTTTCTAGAAAAGGTAGTCATTTCAGAACCTAAATGTAAACAAACTATACATATCATAGCTTATTGTTTGTTGACCAAAATGATAAGTCATGTATGGTCCACCTAGATTTACGTTCCAAAATTATTCTTCTTCCTAGAAAGGGACGCCAATCATTACAAAAAAATTCAGCCCTCCGGAGGGGTGCTGCAGAGTGACAAACCAAGCTATTTCAAAGCTTGGTCTGTCACTCTGAAAAAGTGCCACAGTGAGCAATCAGCCAAGCTAATTGCTCGCCAAAATAGTCAGATTTCGCAATTTTTATTTATTTTTATTTATTTAAAGATTTATTATTATTATTATTTTAAATAAATGAATTTTAAACTCTTAAAATTCGGTTCCTGCGTCCCTGCCACTAAAATTTCAAGTGGGCGGGAATAGGGGGAAATTGATTTTTTCACCCCCCCAAAACCAAATTTCAGGGTACCTTGGAAGACTGTGGAGCAGCCCTCTGGAGGCCTGAATTTTTTTCTAATGTTGGGTTCAAGAATGCTTTCCAGTGCCTTTACCTTAAATTAGGGCAATGACCAACTTCAAGCTCAATGACGTCCTTCATTTCAAACTCGTCCACTTTCAATACTCGTTTAGGATTCTCGGCCAAGATTTGTGGGTTCAAATGTTATAGAAGATGAAATTCGGAAAATGATTGTAATGGGTGTGATTACCGTAACCCTTGAAGGACATTGAGGACCAAAAGGGTCCAAAGAATGACTTCATTATTTATTGTAAAAAACAAGAATACACCTACTAGTTCAATAATAAGAGCATTTTAGTGACTACCTTGGTCATGGGGGCCGTGTCCTTTAAGGGTTAATTTGTTCAAAACAAGGGTGTAAAGCTTCAATTTAATCCAAAGTAGCAGACAATGTAAGAAGTGCATTATTTCTTAATCTCTAATTTATAGCAATATTTTGAGGTCCAAAACTGGTCCACAATACTTGTATTCACTGCATGGCTAAAAGCTTATCTTTATTTATTATCTAACAAATCCTACCATAGGATCCTTTTGTTAACTTGTTCAAGTACATCCTTCTGAAATTTTAGAGTGAAAAATGTCTCCAATTGCATATTCATGTGTTTAAACTTCCAATAGTAGTTGATCTCAACTTCCTCCAAAAGAGAAGTTTTGTCTTCCAACATTTTCTGGAAAAACCATGTATGTCCCATAACTTGTGCAATTTAGTCAATATGTAGAATAACCGGGGTTGAGATTACATGAAAATAAATTTCACCAAAAAACTTTGTTATTCTTCTTTAAAAAAATTATAAATTGAAACGTGGTACTAAATGAAAGGAGAATCTAAATCACTGATAAGGTTTACAAAAAATGGAAAATTATAAGTTACAATGGTGGGAATGATCTAGGAAACAACGTCTATCCTATGTTGTTTTCTACCATTGGAAACTTCTGAAATTGAGTTCAAAAAGCAGTTTTAACTCCTAAAGGACCAGCTTGCTATTTTTAGCAATATAGCAATTTTGGGTAGGTACCTGTGACTATAAATTTTGCACATTTTAGGCTGAAATTTTAATAGAAGGTGTGGTCAAGGAATATCTTTCATATGCACTACTTTTCATGACATTTGGAAATAGGAGTCAAAAGTTAATGCATAATATGTTGTTTGTTTCTCAACTCAGGGCCTCAGGCAATCCGGGTAGATAAAAAAAATCACTTTTTTCAAAAACAAAAATTTGAAATTGATTTTCAAGATTTATATATGCATGAAAAGCTTTGAATCGTTCCATTTTGATTAATGAGTTAAAAGATATGAGGAGTTTTAGTTTGTGGGCACTTATGGATTTTCTACTCTAAAATCAACTTTGAAGTTGTTTATTCAACCCCTAAAGGACCAAGGCCTTTTTTCACCCAAAAAAAATCAAAACTGCCATTTCTATAGCAAGAAGTAAAAAAAATTGAATTTTTTTTTCCACATCTAACCGTAGGATCTTACACCCAACTAGTATGAGAGTGTGTGAAAAAAATTTCAGAATTTTTGATTGTACAGATTGCAAGATATCTGCATTAAAAGTGAAAAAAACAAGTTTTTCAGCACCTTGTGGGACTAGTTTTTTTGACTTTGAACATTTTTAACTTAAATTTTTTGCACTACAGAGTTTTTAGCTTCAAATCTTTATAGTGGAGAATTGAATTGAGAGTCTAGGAAGGAAAAAAAAATTCAAAAAAACTTAATTATCATTCTTAAAAAAATTGTTAAGTAGAAGTAGGTACAAGATAGAAGGAAAATCCAAATATTAATATCTCTTAGATGGAATTAAAATGCACTAATTGCAGTGGTGAGATTGTTCTAGCAAGTAAACTAAACCATGCCCAAAAAAAAAATGTCGAAAAATTTGAAAAATTGCTTTCAGAAATGAATCCTACAAGTTATTTTGTTCAAGAAGATGCTATAACTGCTCGAAAAACAAGAATGTCCATAACTTTCTCATAACATATCCAAATGAAATGAATGAAAGCTTTCCAGATAGACAAAAATATAATCTATGAAAAAAATATTAAAAAAAAATTATAATTTTTGTCCATTTTTTTTTCCTCCCCGAGCTGCCCCATGTCCCTTGTTTTGAGCTTATTTGGTCATAACTTTTTTTCCCAGGCACCGATTGTGAAAAAAAATATATTCCCACAAAGCTTATCAATTTTTCTATCTCCAAAAAAAGTTTCAAAAAATCAGAAGAAAACTTCAGCTCGTAGGTACCTGCCCGAAAATGCATTTGTCTCTTGAAGGGACAATGGTTAACTCAATTTTCAATATTTGAAAAAAATCAAATCTTAGAATGTAGATCGCTTGTTACAACATTACAACCGTTGGGATTGACAATTCCATAATTAAATTCTTAACAATTTAGTATATTGAATCATTATCTACTTCTTTCTGCTTACTATTGTTTTTCCTATATGTTTTATAATTCCAAATGATTTGAATTTTTTTAAGCATGTAGCCATCTTGTCTAGGAAAATTAAATCAATAGGGCACCACCATTTTGGACATTTTTTCACAGAAAAGTGAGCTTCTGAAGTGCAACTGCCTTGTTTTTTACAGGACCAAAGAAATGATTTCCGTGAATTTGAATGCTTATATCTTTCAATCCGCACAATGGAAATTTCTGAAATTTTTACCACATGTTCTCAAGTCAACATACTACAAGATCCTACGGTTGCATATGTCAAAAAAAGTTTTTTTCCAAAAATTTGGTACTTGTACTAGAAATGGCAGTTTTCAAGCATTTTGAGGGAAAATATAGTCAAGGAACTTAAGGGATTAAACTATGTTCTTTTACCTTCATTGCCCACAAAATAAAAACTCCTCATAATTTTCATCTCATTCTTCAAAATTAAATGCTTTAAATATTTTTGAGAAAAAAGAATATTTTTCCATAAAAAAGAATAAAAGTAATAAATCTATTTTTAGAATATATTTATAGGTTCCCACTTTGACATTGAAATAATAAAAGAAACCTTATAGTTTTTGAAATACTTATTGGAATGGTGTGAGACAAAGCTTTACATGTGGATTAGGATGTTTAGCATCCATCCAAAAAGTTTTAAGCAAAAAGAAATCAAAGTAGGTTTCTAAGTCAATGAAGGCTACAAGGTTATGATTTGTACCTACAAGATCATTATCTTCAAAATATTTATGTGGTATAAGAAAATAGTGAGGAGATTAACTCTTAAGCTTGTGCTCCAACATTCTTATTCAAAATGATGAACAAAATGCTTCAATGCAAAGTCTTATTTCATTTATGAAGTGTAAGGTTTGAATCATTTTAAAACAACCTTTGTCTATGATCAATTTAACCCCTAAAGGACCAAACAACGTTTTTTGGCAATATAGCGACTTTGGGCAGTTCACTACTAACGGAATTTTAAAAAAAAAAAATGGGGAAATTTTTACACAACATGTGCCCAAGGAGTAGCTTTAAGGCCCAACAGTTTTCATAACTTTTGATTATAAGGTTAAAAAATTATTGTATGACATGTAATTTTCAATGTTCGGCGAGAAGCCCGGGCAGCTCAAAAATTTCTTCAAAAATCACTTTAGAAAAAATAAAAACTTGAAATTACTTTTCTAGATTCAAATGTAAGCAAAAAGCTTTGAATCATTCCATATGGATTAATGAGATGAATTGAGTTATGAGGAGTTTTAGTTTGCAGGTAGTTATAGAATCTCTATTTTACAATAAACTTTGAAGTCCTTTATTTAACTCAATTTTCTTTATTTAAAAAATAAATAAAAACATTGGGTGAAGATTATTTATTACAACATTACAACCATTGCGATGGACATTTTTCAATTCCATAACTAAATTCTTAATAATTTAGTATTTTGAATTATTCTCTACTTCTTTCTACTTACTATTTTTTTTGTATATGATGTACTATTCCAAATGATTTGAAAATTTTCAGACATGTAGCCAACTTGCCTTGAAGTATGAATCCAAAGAAGCACCACCATTTTGGACATTTTTTCATACAAATGTGACCTTGAGAAGTGCAACTATTCGGTTTTTGAAAGGCCAAAAAAAAGGTTTTGTCAATTCAATCGCTCATAGCTTGCAATCAACAGGGTGGAAATTTTTGAAATTTTTTCCACATCTTTTTAAACTAGCATACTACAAGATCCTACGGTTACATGTGTTCAAAAATGTTTTTTTTCTAAAATTTGGTACTTGTATTGGAAATGGCAGTTTGGGAGCTTTTTTTCTTACCAATTTGTCTTCGGTAATACTTGTGAATCTTCCAAAAAAGACAAAAAAATTTGAAATCAAATTGAGGTAAATATTACAATTTTATAAAAATTTATACAAGACTAACAATTCAATTTCGCGCAAGTACTAATCTTGAGAATTGGAGACGCCGAGATCCTGGAAGCCGCGAGTTCTTAAGCCCCGTGTTGGGCCAAGTCGTTGTTGCCATGGTGCGCAATGTTTTATTCAACAAAGTCGCAAGCCTGCAGAATGACATGCTGCTGGCAAGCCAAGTTGCGGAGCTCAGTTGGAATCCTCAAAGAACGAGCATCAGAGTGTCAAACTGCTGCTTCAGGACGAGCCTGGTGCCTACATCGACCAGGGAATCGTCAGCTCTAAAGAAGGAAACACTTGCTGTCGTGGACGTTGTGGTTTGAAGGCAAACAATTCTAAGAAAATAATGCAACTATATTAATTTTTATTACGATGCAGAAGGTGAACCTTTTTTATGGAACGTGGGATTCTCTCGTGTATGAACATCTTGCAGACCTCTTCATCACACGAGAGTGCTTGATGAGTGCACCTCAAGCTTTCCAGGCTCGATAAGCATGAGGTCGTAAGGGAGAACTGCCTATCACCAAGTAGCCTGGATTAGCGATCTGACCTCCTTCAAGACTCATATACAATGTAGCAGTTGGATTTTCATCGTGAGAGAATTTGTATTGGATCCAGCTGCAAGTGACATCGAACTTTTTGGCACCCAATTTGTAATTTCTAGAAGTACTTCACCAGCCAAATTACAATGCCCTGTCAGTAGTTGGAGGCCATGTCCGTTGCAAAATGTGAGAAAACCGTGCTCTGATCCCCCCTTGATCGCCCAGAATGCTCTAAAAGCAACTTCATTAAATTACTCCGTAGCATGGTGTAGGTTTCAGGTGCATTTGTGGTGGAGATGGTTTTATTTATTCCTTTTTTCGTTGCAATCGTAGCATTGAAATGGGAAGTCATTCGCAGTCACTGTTATGTTGGTTGGGCTAGAGGGGTGAATGCAGGTGCTAAGCTTAGAGCATCTGCAGTGGACTCTCGGCAAACAGTCCTTGTATAGGCAAATGCGGAGGGGCATTCCACAAGGTCCGTATAGTGCCGGGGCTAATGTAGAACAAATTGATCCAATGCAAAGCCGGCAATCCAAACGTCAAATGGACTTTTCTGCACTATTAAAAGAAAGAAAAGATAAGATTACGCATTAAAAGAAGACTTTCATGCAAACAAGGAAAGGTTGCATTGATAGGCACATATAACTATTATTGCGGGAAAAGGTATGCACATAATAAATTTTTATGTAATGAGCCAAGCCACAGGCACTTCATGTTTTGACAAATTGCCGGGGTTGGGAAGAATATTGTTGGGCCTAGGAATAAAGAGAGACCAATGCCGGATGTTTTGAAGTGCAAATATAATCACAAATCACTTTGACCTTGATACAGTGCCGATATTGTTTCTATTACTTGGATGCATTGCAAATGCTCTTAGGTCTTATTAAAAACATGAGTTCTTTCAAATGCCCCAATTGTTGTGAGTAAGTGACGAGTTTTGACAAGGGCTTTTTTCTTACTTTTTCTGAAAGTGCCGGGTTGTCAATCACTTCAAATTTGGTGAAGCATTGGACTTCTACATTCATCCATCTTTTGGACCCTCAATCACTTTTCAATTATATTCACACACTTTTTCATTCAAATTTGGCAACTTCATCTATATTTTAAATAGAAGTGGAAATTTATGGCAAGAAAAGATTACTTTTATTTGGCAAAAAGTTGAGACTTATTTTGAGCTGGCACAAATTGACCCCATGGTGTTAAAAAAAAAATAGTTTGGTTTGGCATGGAGGTGCTCATGCAAGTACAAATGCATGATGGGCATGGATTATCTAGGAGAGGTTGACTTGGTACCTCTAATTTTTGCAAATGCAAGTTGTAGTTCACCTTTGAATACATTCCATGTTGAGTACGTTTTTTCTTTGGTTTTATAAGACGCAACTTTAATTCAATTGCAGGTACCACTAACTATTGAAATTTGACAAACTTCAGATTTTGGCAATCCTATTGTAGCACCAACTAGTGCAACTTCTAGTGTCTATAGGGGCATTGCAATGGAAAGAGATGCAAAGTTAAAGAACTTGGTGTAGGTACAGGCCTCCATACAATAGGAGAGTAAGTTGTGCATGTATCTTGGGTAATACTCCCTTCGTCCCAAAATGATTGTCCACAATTTTGTTGAGATTTTTTATGCCAATTTCATTGATCATATTGTGAAAAACATAATTAAGAATGGTTCCAAATTTTTTATCACTAGAATCATTGAAAAACATTGCATGTGTTCATTGCAACCTTAATAAAATTAGCCACAAGGAAGTTTCCATATGACCTACTTAAAACAACCTTAAAAAAACATGACATTCAAAGTGGACAATTATTTTGGGACGGAGGGAGTACATTGTATGTGAGTCTATTATGTAATCTTGCTATCATCCAGTGTGAGGCTAAAAATGAAGAGAAGAAAGAAATAGCATGGAACTTCTGGCCTTACAATGTAGAGCAGCCCAATGGTTACCGATAGAAATTGTAAGAGGTGTCCATTAAGGTAGTATGAACCAAAGCCCAATTTGGACTTCTATTCTTGAACCCAATTTTACTCTTTGACATCCTAATGTAGTAGAAATTGCACTGACTTTGCAATTGAGGCTCGAAGGGTTGAAAATTGAGTTGAAAAGTCAACATTTCATGAATTCACTCACCATGCAATTTGTACACATGGCAAAATATTCTTGCATTATTTATTCCATAATGTGAAGAATCACTTTTAACTTATCATTGGAGACATTTAGGGAATAATAGTTAGAGAGCCACATTAGCATCCCAAAGGACAAGAATAGTCCTCCCCTAGGGTCCGCAGTGGGAAGATTAAAAATTTTCCTTTGACCAACTATTGTGATCATGACAACTTCAGTGTGGTAAGTTGCAAGTTGTTGACATCTCATGCGCTGAATGTGCCTTCTAGCTTAAAGTTGCTGAATTATTTTCAACTTGTCTGTAATGCAATAAACAAGTGCTTTTCAAAACCAACGTATATACTTGTGAACGTTTGGAGGCTTTTTTGGCTTTCTTAGAGTTCACATATAGTTGGAAGAAGTGGAGGTTATCTCAAGTGGATGATTCTTGTACCATCTCAAATCGAGTATTTTTCTGTATGCACTTGTTCCCTCAGTAACCTCAATTATAGAGCACTGCTCCAGGACAGGATTGCACCTCATCTACAATACGGTACTTGTCGATTTCACAACCTTTTTGTAGTTCTTCATGACAAACTCTGAGCAAACAACCAAGGGCACCATGTTCAGATAGCAGAGAAACTTGCTCTTGTGGTAGTAATCCCATCAGCTCTCAGGGGTCAAGCTTAGATCTGCTCTGTTGCTTAGCGGTGGTTTTTCTGTGTCTTTGTATACCAAAACTTTTAGAAGATACTAAAAGCATTTAATCCAATAGTGAATATAGACAGTGGAGAGAAAGTTTTGAGTGCACACATTGTTCTTGATCTTTACTAGGCAATCAGTGAAGCAGAGAATTATCCTACCAAGCCATTGTTCCAATTGTGCACCTGAGACCTTGATAAATCAGGGAGCAATGAATTTGATGTGCAATTTCTTAAAAGCAAATTTTGTGTATTGATTCATTCTTCTTGTGCAATCTGCTTGGTGATCATGCTGACCAAATGATGCGCGGTGTGGTCAACAACTTTTCTTCCCTGCAATGGATCAACAACTTCCCTCTAACCTGTGTCTGCAATATAAAATTCATTGCTCCAAAGTCTAGGCATTCATCTTTGTGCCCAATTGCTCTCTACCTGTTTCTTACCGTAAGAAAGAAAACCTACTCAACACTTTCAACTGAAAGTTATGTCGATGCTCATCTCGTGGTTTTACATATTTGATGATAGACACTTGAGGAAATCTACTGTGAATAATCTACTGCATGTCTTACATGCATTGTTTTCCCAAAGTCATTCTCACATGTAATGAGTATATGGGGTACTTGCAGTGTTACAGAGGAATGGCTCAAGATGAAGGGTTCAAGGGTAGGATGCACAACAATTGAGGGTTTCATATTTGTTCTGTTGGTTCTTAACTATAACTGCCATTGAGATATTGCAACTTTGGCGACAATATTGCCACACCACAGACTAAGAGTAAAAACATACTTCCATTCATGTGAACACAAAACATAAGACTTGATGTTTCTTAATGTAACCTTTTCCCACTAAGGCCTGAAGAGCGTGCTATATTCTGTGTAAAATTTATATGCTACCATTACAGTGCTCCGATAGCTAAATTACGCTACATATACAAGAGAATCCAACTTTTCTCCAACTCAGACGAAGGCTTCCTGGGCTTCCCTCCATCAGGTGGCGGAATCATGAAGCCCGAGTAACTACGTCAAAGAAGCATGCTCTGCTCCATGATCTCCATCTCCACGCCTGGAACTCTTTCAGGGTTGACGTCTTGCAGCTGCTGCTCCTGCCAAGGTATAACTGATAGGATCACTCAGGGTTTTGATTCCTGGATTCTTGGAGATGCTGCTGTTGAATACGTTGCTGATTTTGAAACTGCAGCATTTGGGCACCGAGTTTCTGGATTTGCCGTTGCTGAAGATAAATCTGCTGTTGCTGAAGAGAAATTTGTTGTTGCTGAAGAGAAATCTGTTGTTGCTGATTGCTCACACGTGTTTGAAGTAAGCCCCATTGGTCACTGCCGTCCAGACTCATTCCACTCTCCGTGTTTGGTGGCAGTTGTGAAACTGGTAGACCAGATCCTTCTTCAAAACCAAGGCTATGGCCATCTGAAAGCGCAAGACCCTGAACATCATCCGTCAATGGTGTCAGAAACCTAAACCAGCGAGGGTATTGCATTTGTGAAAACGCAGAAACCCACTATTGTAAAGCTTGCGCTTCCTTTCCCGTGGCTTTACAAATCATCCATTTATAAAACCAACACATGGCCATATAAAATACTTCTTGGTTCTATCGCATCATCTCAAGGTTAAAATGTGGCTGCGACCCTAGGTACGACTTTAAACACCAATAATTCATCGCATATTCATGTAGAATCCACATAGTACATATTTTAATGCTTCAATGACTTAGAATTCTCTCAGGAACGGGAACAAGACCTAAGAGTAGACTCCATTCTACTAGTGAAAACCACTCTAAAGCAGAAGGACGAAGTTCCTTACCTCATGCATTCCACCGGATGATTGTGAGGCGCATTCCAAACCCTGGTCGTCATGCATGGCCATATCCATTCCCAAGTTCTCCACCCGACTCACAATAGCTGGCTGTTGATGTTCATCTGGATTCAACAAGCTCACGGTAGAAAAGTCCACATTTATCTCCTCTTGCTCTGGTGTCTCCTCATTTTTCCAAGCTTCAAACAATTCCTGCAGCAGCAAGGCTTCCGCCATCTTTTTGAAATCTTCATAAACCTTCTTTGCTTGACCTATCACCCACACCCGAAGCTCCAGGCCAGTGAGGCTTCGCTCTTCCTCACTCATGGGTGGGACCTGAAACCAGCCATCCAACAAACCTGCATCTCTTTTGTAGTAGAAGGCGGCAATAAGAAACTTATTGTGTGCCTCTTGCGGGGTGGCGAACTGCCCAAGTTCGAGCTTTGGCACTGTTTCGCCGTTCCAGATGGGAGGTGTCAGTCGTGCATCATACACCACCTTGGTGTGACCTTGCTGGTCCGCTCGTTTTCTCTGGTGCACTCCTCTGAAGGCTACTTCTCTGAACTTAATCCACACATAGGCGCCCAGGAACAGGACTATTGCTACGTAATTATCTCGAAAATCTAAAGAACTCCGTGAGTATGCTTTGGAGCTACCTAGGTCCACATTCCCCGTGAGGTATTGGTATACCAAAGACAGCAGAACCACTGACACAACAACGGCGTAAGACGGGATTGAGGCCTCGGAGGCCTCTTCAGGAAAACGCCCAAACCAGTTATCGTTACACGATTTCCAAATGGAGTACGCAAGCCTTTGACGCCCGCTTTCCCACCAATCATTCAGTGACGCTTGGATTGCATTCACCCATCGTAGGTGGGAATCCAAAACTGACATTAAATAACATTCACGATCGAGGTCCACAACCAAACCAACCTTTGCACTGCCTACGATTGGCCTCGAATGGAACTCCAAACCCCCAATTGACAGTATCCCAAATGTAACTGTCCTATCAGATGCTTCAGCACCGGCCAGGCCTCCATCACGCAGTCTTGACAATTTCGAATAAAACCAATCTATGCCACAACTGTGCCTTTCCATGGCACTATACCTTTCCATGGCCACTAGTGCACAAGATCCCGCACCCCACTGGCAGAGACTACCAAATGCAAACTCGAGTGCTAGAGCGACAAACTGCACGCACACACACAACAATTACTTCAGGGCGATCGATGAACTCGATGCAACTTGAGTCGATCGATCAGAAACGTCCTCGCTTGCTCAGGCTGAAACAATATATACCGAGGCCCACCCAGGGCCCTACTCGATCAGAACCCCTTCAATTTGCCCAACCTCTAATTGAGAAAGTGCAACATGCAGGCGAACAGTACGTCTGCAAGAGCTCCAGAAGAGAAAAGTGAGTGACGAGCTTGGGTGCGTCCTGGTGAGCTCACTAAGCTTACATAGCGCAAGAGCTTGGGTGGTTTTGTACAGACAGTTGGGGTGGACTGCAGGAGTCAAAGGGGGGGACGTGACGACTGAGGGGGAATCGAAGGGGGGGAACAAAGGGGGGAGGAAGGTCTTGCACGGAAAGTGTGAAAGAGCGGGGAGAGGACAGGTGGCAGTCTCAGCAGTGTCTGGGAACGCGGAGAAATAAGGTGGGTACCCCCAAAACCGCCACTTTTTGCTACTGAGTCTAGTTGCTATTATTAGACTGGTCAAATTTTCAGATCTTCTTGTTGGCAAGTGAAAGGAGGTTTCGACACACCAGAGAATGTGGCATTTGGATGTTGTATGCAAAAGTTATCTAGGAACAAAGTTTGGTTCTAAAATGGTTTCGTCCACATAGTTACAAAATTGATTTTGGAAATGTCCACAGCCAGTAAAGATGGCGGTTTCAGGTTAGTGGCACATTCGAATGTACCTACTTTACACACACGACAATGACCGACTTCTTGCTTGATTGCGTCCACGTCTTCAACTCGTTCACTATCAACACTCAGACAAAATTTGCGGACGCTCAAATGTTGAACGTATATAAGCAATTTGGGACACAATTAGGAGAATGATTGTAATGGATATGAGTACCTTAACCCTTTTGAATGACGCTTGGGCCTGAAAAGTGGTCAATGGATGACTTCATTGTTTATTGTAGAAACAATGAATGCTCCTACTAGTTTAATAATTAATAGGAGCATTTTGGTGACTAATACCTTGGTCACGGAGGCCACATTATTCAAAGATTAACCTATTTAAAATAAGGGCGCAAAACTTCATCTTAATCTAAAGTAACACATGATATGGAAAGTAAATTATTTTTTAATCCCTACTTTACTACTAGTATGTTTTGAAGCTCCATACTACTCTCAAATATTCATACCCAATGCAAGGCAAAAATCTTCATCTTTATTTAACATCTACCAAATCCAACTATAGGATCCTTTTGTTAACTTATTGAAGTATGTACATCCTCCTAAAATTTTAGAGTGAAAATTGCTTCCAATTGCACATCTAATGTGGCTAAACTTCCCAAAGTATTAGCCTTCCCCAAAGGAGAAGTTTTGTTGTTCAACAATTTGAAAAAAAAACATAAGCATTGCATAACTTGTGCAATTTAGTCGGTCAATATGTAGGAAGATGGTTTGAAATTATATGAAAAAGAGTTTAACCAAAAAAAATTTGGTATTCATCTTTTAAAAAATTATATAGTGGGAGGTGGTACTAGATGAAAGAAAAATCTAAATTGCTAATAAATTTTACAAACAATTGTAAATTGTAAATCTCAATGGTGAGAATTTTCTAAGAAACAACATCTATCTTATATTTTTGTTTTTATTTGAATTTAAAAAAAATTTGGATTAAAAACAACTTTTTAAGTTTTTTCTACCTTCACTGCCCACAAAATAAAACTCTTTATGACTTTCACCTCATTATTCAAAATTGAATGGTTTACATATTTTTGAGTAGATATCAATCTATGAAAAGGAATAAAACTAATCAATTTCTTTTTAGAATATATTTTTAGATTCTCAATTACAACTTTTGCAATATTTTATTGAAATGATACAAGACATTAGAAGAAAAATGAAGGCGCAAATGGTTGTTTCATGGTTGTGCTAATCAAAATAATAAATGATAATTAATTAATTAAATATTAAAAATATTAATTTTTATTTTTATTTTTAATAATACTTTAATAATATTACTAGATGTGGCAATGTCCATGCCACATCAAATTTTTGATCTCGAGGGGTGCACTCTCATTTTTTCTGTGGTACACGTCCGATTGAATGAAGGGATATTACAATTGCCTTGGTCCTAAATTTTTGAAATGGTTTGGAAATAAATTAGCATCATGATAATGGATTTAGGGTCTTTATAAATAATTAAGAATAGGGGATTTTATTTTTTGTCTTTGAAAATTTCATGCAACATGTGCCCAAGGAGTAGCTTTAAAGCCCAACAGTTTTCCAAATTTTATCATTTTTTTATTTCTACAATAGCCTTGCCAAAAAGGAAAAAAAAATCTGAATTTTTTGTAGAGCGCTAGAATACTATAGCATTGTGAGTAGTATCCAAAGATGGATCCAGTGTTTGCTAGATCATTGTTGTATCTCAACTGTAAGTAAGTAATTACTGCGCATGCACTGTTTGCACGATGCATTTCCACGTTAATCTTGATGTGTGTGGGGATGGTTAATTTCTGTATGCTTTGTATTTTCTGTATGCTTTGTGCTTGGAATCATATTCTGCTTGAAGTGGTTCATGTGCCAAACTGATTTTTTATTGAGATTAGTTTCAGCTTCTAAGTTTTCCTCTGCACTTAGTACTTGTTTTTGCATGCTGCAAGGTGTATCCCATTTTGTGGTTTCCAATACTTCATGATGGGCTCAATTTTGTGTTTGATGTGTTTCAACTTTATGTTTCATCTAATTTTTGGTTGAGAGTAGTTTCACCTAGGTATGGTACAAATTGCTGGAATGTACTTAGTGTTTCATTGCACTGCATGTTTGCAACTACAGTCACAATTGCATTGTTGTTCTGTACATCAGTTTCTTAACCCCTAAGGACCCAAGTGACCATTTTTTGGTTGGTGCCCCTATTTTTTATCTTCCTGTTCTCATATTTTGAGTTTTTTGAAAAATAAAATTTATTTCTAAAAAATAGACTTTGTTACAAATCCAATGGCAGCGGTTTCATCAAATTCCGAGTTAAACTCCGCCTTGTGGAATTTTTCAAAGTTTAGTAGTGAAGTCTAGTTTACAGCTCATTTTTTTGTGTACAATTTGGGCATGGACTAAAAAGTCAGCCAACGAATGAGCTTCTTGCCCACCTCATAAAGGTCAGATCCAAGGAGCTCAAGGAGAAGACAAGTGTCTCATTCTTTTTTCTCTCGCAAACATTACTCAAATTTCAGTGACCACTGTGCATTGCAAGCTTCACCATGAATTGTAAAATTCTTGGAATGTAATAAAATTTTACATGTACATTTTCAACTCTCTTATCTTTCACTGAGCACAAAAATGCATCATTTTGAAATGTTCTCACAAAGATATGCTCCTTCAAAGTGAGCTGCCCTATATTTCCATTGACCCAAACAAAACTTCAAAATTAAATATCTCCTAAAACAAGTGGTCAAATAACCTGAATTTTTTTGAGGTGCTCACTCTCAATGTTAACTTCAAGATCTTATGGTTACATTATATCCGATCTATAAAAAATGGATCAAAAAATTGAATCAAGTTATTGGCAGTTTTGGCCATTTTGAAAGACCTCCCCTAGGGCCCCCTCCCTTGGGTCCTTAGGGATTAATGTGCAGTTTCCAAGTAAGAATTTTATTGTGACCATCAGGTGTAGGAATTTTTTTTGTCATGATTATGTATTTATAATGAACATAGTATACACGAAAATATCACAAGAAAATTTTTAGAATGAAACCTAGGGTATATGAAATTATTCAAAAATAGAAATTTACCTAAATATAGCCCTATAGAAATCCCAAAATTTTATCTAAATAGCCCCCATGTAATAGGGGCTTGAACGCAGGGTACCCATGAATATCCTATGTAGTGCGCCCCCCGAGTTTTTGATGTGGCAAAGTTCCCATTCATTTCAATATAAATTTTTTTTTCATTTAAAAAATAATTTGAATTTGTTATATCATTTTATTTAACAAGTCCCATGCAACTCAGGCCTTGAAATTTGCCAATTTTTTATTTTCTTTTCCAGTTAACGTTCCTCATTCTCTGGAAACTTGCGACCCCCTGTAGGGCTCATTCTTCTTTTAATGGTTAACCCTTAAAGGACTAGTAGGGCTTGTAAATGTAGTCTTATATTTTATTATTAGAATACAAAGTATATACTAAAGTATAGGAAGACGTACACCATTTTTAAAATTTGGGTGAATTTATTGAAAGTTCAATTGGTGTTTTACACTTTGCAAAGGATTCACCTCTTTCAAGGTTTGTGAAAAAAAAATTAGTTTTATTTTTTCAACCATACAAGTTTATATAAGAAGGTAAGGGTGGAAAAAATTTCAAAAAATTTGATCATACAGATTGAAAGTTTATAGCATTTGAAGTGAGAAGAATTTTTTTTGTTTTGACCAAGCCTGCTTTGCATGGTCAACAAACTTTAATTCCTCTTAGAATGAAATTTTTGTACTATGCACGGAATTTTTTATAGTTGCATTCATAATATATGAATTACATATATATAAATCTAGCAAATTTAAAAGGGAGACGTGGAATTTAGCAAAAGATTTTCTAATTGTCCAAATTGCCTGGACTTTCTTGAGGGAGAATAACTTTGATCCAAGCATCTAATCAAAAAAAATTACACTCTCTTACTTAAGGAGTATGTGTATATACACCTTGTGTCAAAATTTTGAAAAGATCCATTGAAAATTGACATTGTGGGAACGTGCCTGATTTTCAATTGGTTGTTCAATGAGTAATTGGTTGATCTTGGTTAAATGGATTTTCATCGGTCTCTTGTTTTGTTTTTTTGGTTGAAGCCCAAAAGGCAAAACTTGTGACAAGTTCTGGTGATGACTTGCATAGCCACCTAATAAAATCCTCCGAAGAAATTTAGTGCAAACTCCCAGGTTATAAATCCTTAAAGGACATTGTAAAGTAGTCTTTTCTAAAAGTGATTGGCCTCTAAAACCGATCATGGCATACAAATATGTTTTGCTTTATTCAATGTACCAACAATCTACATTTTAGGAGATGGTCGCCTTTGATGACCATTGCATTTCAAATTCAAAATTTTGTAACAAATTCCATGAAGGTCCAAAAAATATGAAATGACTTGGATTAGATGCGAGTTCCATTTTTCTTCCTACGAAATCTGATAGAAAATTGTTTCAAGGAGTTTAGCTTCCTTGAAAAGGGAAACAACTTATAAAAATGGTCGCTTTAAGAATAGACTACTTTAAGTCCCCTTAACATTGTGAAAGTCAACATCTGAATAGTCACATGTGCCTTAATTCTAAATATTTTTAAAATTAACTAAAAAAATGTATCTCCAATAATCTAATTTCTATTCCATTTGAATTTTTTCCAAAATCATTAAAATTGTAATTTTTGTGATTCTTAAAAGATAGCATCTTCAAAGCTTGAAAATACATCACTTTTGAACTTTTTCTATTAAATTTCTCTTGGTGTAGGTCCAAAAAAGTACATCAATTGCATCATGATGTTTGTCACTGTTATTTCCAACTTTTTTTTAAATTTAAAGTTTTTTAAAGAACTTTCTAATTTTTATGATTTTTATAAAGAAATATCTTTTAAAATTCATATAAAATTCAATTTGGTGTTTTTAATTATGAAAAAAGTGAGATTAAATTTAAGACATACATTACTACTTTTGAAAAACATCAAAATTTTGAAATGTGCATTTTAATGTAAAAATCTAATGAAGTTTGACCACGCTTGGATACGAAATGTCCTTTAAGAATTAATATTTGACACTCTTGCAAATTTAGTGGGTAAAAAATGAGGCAATTAGGAAGAATTCTATGTAGGCTCCAGTGGCTCCTGAATAAGTTAGTAAACAAAAATTTGGCACTATGTGTAGAGTACCAAATTCCAAGCAAGTATTTGGATTTCAAAATTGTATTTCCAACACCCACATTATTTTAGTTGTGAAATAATGGCAACATATTGTTGTATAGTTAAGCTTTTTGAGCCCCAAAACAAAAAACACATGTGAATTTTGAGAGTGTATGACTTGCAAAAACTACTGAAAATCACAACAAGAAAAGAAAAGAAGCTTGGAAGAAGTTGAGTTCAATAACAACAAGGATCCATGGGAGATACAAAATCCCACAATCCAAATCTAAATGAAACCCGGAAAATCACCAAGATGCACTGAAGGGACCATTGCCATTCTAATTAGCTTCTAGTTTGGCATGCATGTCAACATTACGTAGGCAACTAACTTTATGCCATGTAGCCACACATTATAAGAACCCTATGTTTTTTTGGACGTAATTTCAAGTGACATCTACTTGCTTTTAGGTTAACAATAACGTCCATGGTAGTTAATTTGAGGCCTCTGATTCCAAAAATGAACTCCAAATTTTAAAATTTTATCAAGTGTGACAAATAAAAAGTTCCTATATTTTCCCTAGGAATAAAATCAGGGATGAGTGAGGAGGTTGGTTTAACTAGGTCCTTTAGTACCTACAATGATTGCAAAACCTGAATCTATGCTTTGTTCAGTTTCACTCCATGCGCCCATAAAGGGCTGAACGTCACAGCGAGCCCTCCCACAGTCCCAAGCTCACTTTGTAGTGTATTTTTTAAAAACTCTGACAATTAAGGGTTATTAATGGAATTGGAGCTTCCCTAATGCTGCACTTATTAAGTTAGTGCCCATTTTGATTGAATGAATGCATAAGAAATGAATACACTGTCTCAACAGATTTGGCTCTTCAGTTGCACCCCAAGGGCCTCTCCGCAGCTCTATCCACCTCCAAATATCACTCACTCCTACATATCCTAAAATGCTCAGCGAAGAGGAAAAACAGACTGTAATTCCATTTATGTGAATACCGACCGGTGCAGAACATAAGACGTGAAATTTCACAATGTACCGAACCTTCACCACGAATACATGAAGACTGCACTAAACTTACACGATTAATATCACATCACAGCTAAGTAGATCCAAAGTGCGCTACATGTGCAGGTGTATCCAACTATTATCCAGCTATTCTCGAACTCAGATGCAGACTTCGTGGGCTTCCGCTTCACCAGAAGGCCGAGTCATGAGACCTGCAGGGGTGACTTTGCTGAGGCATCCTCTGCTCCACCTCCACCTCCAAGCTTCAAACTCCTTGATTGATGACTTGCAGCTGCTGCTGAACAAAAAGCTGAGATTCGAGCTGAGCAATGCGAATCCTGGATTCCTCGAGTTGCTGCTGCAGAAAGAGTTGCTGATTTTGCAACACCGAATTTTGGGCACCGGATTCATAAAGTTGCTGTTGCAAATAAGTTATCAGCTCTTGCTGGTTGTGCACAATTTGAAGTAAGTTCAATTGGTTGCTGTTGTTCATACCCATTCCGCTCTGTGTGCCTGATGGGAGCTGTGAAACTGCTATTGCAGATTCTTCCTCGAAACCGAGGCTGTGGACAGGGGAAGTCACAAAACCCTGAACATCAGGGATCCACCAGAAGATGTCAAACACACGAACAAAGCAAGGTTGGTGCATAATTTGTGGTAAGGCAACAAAGCAACCCAATTGCGGGAAGTCTCCTGTCCGGCTTGAAAAAACACCCGATTACGATGCGAACACGTGACCATGCGACCACTTCGAAATGAAATTGCTTATAGTTAGGGTTCTATAACAATCAAAGATGCTTCCCAAATTGAAGATACATTGGAGATGCATGAGTTCCGGGTTCAAGACAAGTCTAGACTTGCAATTAAGAGTCACTGCTACTTTAAGCATTAACAAACTCATACATACTGATTCATATAGTATCCAAATTGTACATGTTTTGATGCTTAATTAGTTTCTGCTCAAGAATGGGGAGGAGACCTTAAAAGGCTCGCCCAACTGTAGTAGTGAAAAAACACTCAAACTAGTTGAAAGCCAAAGGAATGGGTTCCTTACCTCATGCATTCCACCGAAGGATTGTGATGCGCATCCCAAACCTTGATCGCCAAGCATGGCCATAGGCATTCCTGCCTTCTCCGCCGGACTCACAAGAAGAGGGAGTTGATGCTCGGCTGAGTTCAACAAGCTTGCCTCAGAAGGATCCACACCCTGTTGCTGATAAGTTATCAGCTCTTGCTGGTTATGCACAATTTGAAGTGAGTTCAATTGGTTGCTGTTGTTCATACCCATTCCGCTCTGTGTGCCTGATGGGAGCTGTGAAACTGCTATTGCAGATTCTTCCTCGAAACCGAGGCTGTGGACAGGGGAAGTCACAAAACCCTGAACATCATGGATCCACCAGAAGATGTCAAACACACGAACAAAGCAGGGTTGGTGCATAATTTGTGGTAAGGCAACAAAGCAACCCAATTGCGGGAAGTCTCCTGTCCGGCTTGAAAAAACACCCGATTACGATGCGAACACGTGACCACTTCGAAATGAAATTGCTTATAGTTAGGGTTCTATAACAATCAAAGATGCTTCCCAAATTGAAGATACATTGGAGATGCATGAGTTCCGGGTTCAAGACAAGTCTAGACTTGCAATTAAGAGACACTGCTACTTTAAGCATGAACAAACTCATACATACTGATTCATATAGTATCCAAATTGTACATGTTTCGATGCTTAATTAGTTTCCGCTCAAGAATGGGGAAAAAACCTTAAAAGGCTCGCCCAACTGTAGTAGTGAAAAAACACTCAAACCAGTTGAAAGCCAAAGGAATGGGTTCCTTACCTCATGCATTCCACCGACGGATTGTGATGCGCATTCCGAACCTTGATCGTCAACCATGGCCATAGGCATTCCTGCCTTCTCCGCCGGGCTCACAAGAAGAGGCAGTTGATGCTCCACTGAGTTCAGCAAGCTTGCCTCAGAAGGATCCGCACCCTGTCTTGGCGTTGCCTGATCTTCGCAAGCTTCTAACAACTCCTGCAACAAGGCTGCGCTCGCCTTCTCCTTTCTGATATCTTTGTAAACCTTCTTCGCTTGAACTTGCACCCACGCCCTCTTATCTGCGCCAGTGAGGCTTCGCTCTGCCTCACTCATGGGTGGGATCGAGAACCAGCGACCATCTTCAAGGCCCAGCGAACCGCCTTGACCCTTGTTGTAGTAGAACGCAGCAATTTGATACAGAAGGGATGCCTCCTCCGGGGTGGCGAACCGCCCAAGATAGATCCATTGGAAAACTGTGCCGTTCTCTCTGGGAGGCTTGAATCGCGGCTCATACACCACCTTGGTGATTCGGCCATGCTTGTCCACTCGTGTTTTCTTGTGCACTCCTCTAAGCGGGGCTACCTCTCTGAACTTAATCCACACATAGGCGCCCAGGAATAGGATTACTGCTACGTAAATATCTCGAAAATCTAAAGAACTCCGTGAGTATGCTTTGGAGCTCCCTATGTCCACATTCCCCGTGAGGTATTGGTAGACCAAAGACAGCAGAACCACTGCTGACACAACAACGGCATAAGACGGGATTGAGGCCTCGGAGAGCTCTTCTTTTAAAGCAGTCGCCCACCCGTGACCGTTACACAATCTCCACAAGGAGTACACAAGCCTTCGAGGCCCCCCTTCCCACCAATCATTCAGTGATGTTTGGATTGCATTTACCACTCGTAGCAGGGGATCCAAAACTAATCTCACATCTGGCCTTAAACAACATCCACGACAGAGGTCCACAACCAAACCAACCTTTGCACTGCCTACGATTGCCCTCGAATGGAACCTCAAACCGTCAAATGACATTATCTCATTCTTGGCTTCAGCACCAGCCAAGCCTCCATCACGCAGTCCAGACAATTTCGAATAAAACTCATCGAAGTCCCAAACCCATTCCATGGCCTCTAGTGCACAATATCCCGCACTCCACTGGCGTCCTCTTTAGAGACTACGAAATGCAAACTCGAGTGCTAGGGCGACAAACTGCACGCGCACACACAACAATTCCTTGGGTGAGTCCTGGCCTGGCTTGGTGATGTGAGCTCACCAATTGAAGAAGTGACATACACAGAGCCACTGCGCAAGAGCTCGGGTGGCTTTGTACACGTACACGTACAGACAGTTGCGGCCTTGGGGGACGGCGGGATTCCAAGGGGGGGACACGACGAGCCAGGCGGGGGGACTCGACCTGAAAGGGGGGAACAAGGTCGTGGAAAAGTCAAAGTCGGGGGGTGGGGGGGAGAAGACACGTGGCAGTCTCACAGTCTAAGAATTACACATAAGGTAAGGCAGAGCCGTCCAAGTAACCAATTTTGGACATATCTGGAGTAGTGCACTGTGAAGCAAATATTTTCCTATGTACAAATAGAAATAGAAATGATAGGGATTGCAAAAATTTTGGTAATTTTATCACTTGAACTGGAATTATCAATAATTTTGAAAGCCAAAAGTTGGTCCGCATCCATGATGTCCAATGTCTAGACTATTTCAAAACTGCTCATTTATGAGACTACTTCTTATTCACTTTGGCACTCCCGAAACCAAGCACATATGTCATGACAAGAATGGAGGAATTGATGTTCGGGACCCAAGAATTCATGGTTGGAAATTAGTCACAACCTCTCATGAATTTAAGACACTCTATTGAATGTTGATGGGGCAATGGTTGGTAATGGGCGGCTCAACCTTAGAGACACCCGAAAGTGTCCCTATACCGAATGGCGTTCTTTTCTAGGAAGGGTAGTCATTTTAGAACCTAAACGTAGGCAAACCATACATAGCTTATTGTTTGTTGACTAAAATGATAAGCCATGTATGGTCTACCGAGATTTATGTTTCAAAATTACTCTTCTTCCTAGAATGGGATGCCAATTGAATACAAGGACGCTTTCCAATGCCTCTACCTTAAGTTAGGGTAATGACCAACTTCAAGCTCAACGACGTCCCTCTTTTCAAACTTGTCCACTTTCAATACTCGTCAAGGATTCTCGGCCAAGATTTGTTGGTTCAAATGTTATAGGGGATGAAATTTGGAGAATGATTGTAATGGATGTGATTACCTTAACCGCCTTGAAGGACATTGAGGATCAAAAGGGTCCAATGAATGACTTCATTATTTATTGTAAGAACCAAGAATGCACCTACTAGTTCAATAATAAGAGCATTTTAGTGACTACCTTGGTCATGAAGGCCGTGTCCTTCAAGGGTTAATTTGTTCAAAACAAGGGTGCAAAGCCTCAACTTAATCCAAAGTAGCACACGATGTGTGAAGTGCATTATTTCTTAATCTCTAATTTATAGCGGTGTTTTGAGGCCCAAAACTGGTCCAAAATACTTGTATTCACTACAAGGCTAAAATTTTATTTTAATTTATTATTTAACAAATCCTACCATAGGATCCTTTTGTTAACTTGTTCAAGTACATCCTTCTGAAATTTTAGAATGAAAAATGTCTCCAATTGCACATTCATGTGTTTAAACTTCCAATAGTAGTTTTTCTCAACTCTCTCCAAAGGAGAAGTTTTGTCTTCCAACATTTTCAGGAAAAACCATGTATGTCCCATAACTTGTGCAATTTAGTCAATATGTGGAATAACCGGGGTTGAGATTACATGAAAAATAATTTAACCCAAAAAAACTTTGTTATTCTTCTTTGACAGACAGTTGCGGGGGGATCTTTTGCCCCTAGAGGATGGGATCTCTTACAGACAGTTGCGGGGGGGCTTTGTACAGACTGCAGGGATTCCAAGGGGGGATACAACGCGACGAGGGGGACTTGACCTGAAGGGGGGAACAAGGCCGTGAAAAAGTAAAAGTCGGGGGGAGGGAGAAGACACGTGGCAGTCTCACAGTCTAAGAATTACACACAAGGTAGGAGGCTCTGAAAGCAAGCACTTAAGGGCTGATCCGCCTTTTTTCATATGGTATTTTGGACGGGATTATTTTAGCTCATTTTTCAGACAAAGAGAAATAGATTTTGATTGTAACACAAGTCGTTTCGTATTTTTTGAAGCATATTTGAATTACTTATGAATTTTCAAACAAGATGAGTCATAGGTCCCTATTTATGACCCTAGGTCTTCCATAAACCGTTCACATGCAACTTCTAGAGAAAAATGGGGAAAGCAAAGAGAATGATTGGCTCTTGCAATAAATAATATTTTTTTTATTGATCCATTCAATGACAATAGAAGGTCCATTTAACCCCTAAAGGACGGAGGCCTTTTTTCTGCCAAAAAACAGTGAAAACTGCCATTTCTATAGCAAATAGTAAAAAAAATTGAAAAATGTTTTTTTTGCAAATCTAACCGTAGGATCTTACACCTAACTAGTATGAGAATGTGTGGAAAGAATTTCAGAATTTTTGACCGCATAGATTGCAAGATATCTGCATTTAAAGTGAAAAAAACAAGTTTTTCAGCACATTGCGGGACTAGATTTTTTGACTTTAAACATTTTTAATTAAAAAATTTTGCACTACAGAGTTTTGAGCTTTAAATTTTTATAGGGGAGAATTGAGTTGAGAGTCTAGGAAAAAAAAAGAAATTCAAAAAAACTTAATTATCATTCTTAAAAAAATTGTTAAGTAGAAGTAAGTACAAGATAGAAGGAAAATCTAAAATATTAATATCTCTTAGATGGAATTAAAATTCACTAATCCCAATGGTGGGATTGTTCTAGCAACTAAACTAAACCATGCAAAAAAAAAATTTGAAAAATTTGAAAGATTGCATTCCGAAATGAATCCTACAAGTTATTTTTTTCAAGAAGATGCTCTAACTGCCCGAAAAACAAGAATGTCCATAACTTTCTCATAACATATCCAAATGAAATGAATCAAAGCTTTCCAAATAGAAAAAAATATAATCTATGAGAAAAAAAATATTTAAAAAAAAAAATTCAAATTTTTGTCCGTTTTTTTTTTGCTGCCCGAGCTGCCCGCCGTCCCCTGTTTTGAGCTTATTTGGTCATAACTTTTTTTCCCGGGCACCGATTGTGAAAAAAATTATATTCCCACAGAGCTTATCAGTTTTTCTATCTCCAAAAAAAGTTTCAAAAAATCACAAGAAAATTTCAGCCCGTAGGTACCTACCCGAAAATGCATTTGTCCCCTGAAGGGACAACGGTCCTTTAGGGGTTAAAGACTGCCTTACTTCCATTTCAGGTGAGTCTATATGGCGGTTCTAAATGACCGCTTGCTTTTAGAGTCTCCTACCTTATGTCCATAACCAATTTTGGACATATCTCAAGTAGTGCAATGTGAAGCAATTATTTTCCCATGTACAATGTCCTACCCAAAAGATAAGTGATGACAATTTGGAAAATCAGTTTTCTTTGCATAATATAAAACAAAGTGGACATTTCTTGTTTTGCATAATCAACATTGATATGTTCTGCAAACCCAATCAACCATACCAAATTTCAGTTTCAAAAAATTAAAACTCCATTATTGGTGAATTTTTAATTGAATTTTCATGGTTTTACATGAAAATTCATTGAAGAACACTGGTCATGAATTTTTTTTAATTCAATTGTGGAGATATGTGGCAAATCTCCATACGCTCATCTTTTCCTCAACAAGCATCTCCAAAAAAAATTCACAATTCCCTCTAAAAAGATTTCCATTTTGGCGTGAGTTTGCCCTTAGTTTGAAAATAAATATCTCTTTATTGTAATTAGATTTTTGCATTTTCCCTTCCTGCTATAACCCCTAAAGGACCGGTATGCATTTTTTGACCGTATAGAAATTTTGGGCAGGTACGTGTGACTAGAGATTTCCATGTTTTAAGCTGAAATTTTAATAGTAGGTGGATGCAAGGAATATCTTTCATATGAACTAAATTTCATGACATTTGGAAATAGGAGTCAAAAGTTATTGGCAAATATGTTACTTTTTTTCGTAACTAGGCAGTCCGGGCAGATTAGAAAGAAGCACTTTTTTCAAAAGTAAAAATTTGAAATTAATTTTCCAGAGTTATGTATACGTGGAAAGCTTTGAATAATTCCATTTAAACCAATGAGTCAAAAGTTATGAGGGTTTTTAGTTTGCGGGCAGTTATGAATTCTCTACTCTGAAATAAATTTTGAAGTTGTTTATTTAACTCAATTTTTAATATTTTTTGGAAAAAAAAAATTCATAGGATGTAGGTTGTTTATTACAACATTATAACCATTGGGATTGATATTTTTCAATTCCATAATTAAATTCTTAACAATTTAGTATTTTGGATCATTCTCTACTTCTTTCTATTTACTATTTTTTTTTATATATGTTGTACAATTCCAAATGATTTAAAAAATTTTAACGTATCCAGCTTGTTAAGGAAAATAAATTCAAAGAAGCACCACCATTTTGGACATTTGTTCATACAAATGTGACCTTGTGAAGTGCAGCTGCTCTGTTTTTCGCAGGGACAAAAAAAGGAGTTTTGCCAATCCAAATGCTAATATCTTCCAATCCACATGGTGGAAAATTCTGAAATTTTTTCCACATCTTCTAAAACTAGTTTACTATAAGATCCTACGGTTATATGTGTCAAAAAAATTCTTTTTGCAAGAATTTGGTACTTGTACTAAAAATGGCAATTTTTGAATGTTTTCGGTGAAAACATAGTCATGGAACTCTAGGAGATAACTACCTCGGTACCTGAGAGTGTGATGGTACAACTCCTTCGCAAAAACCTAATTACAGTGAAGAGATACTTCATTTCAAAACTAAAGGTGAAATCACGTATCTTTTTGATAGGCCACTATATAGTGACCTACCAAAAATTCTTGCGCTATCTTTTTGTTCCCATAAAAACATCTCCATTTTCAAATACTATTTTCCACCATTTTGATGCAGTTCTTGCATCATTGCATTCCTATGTAGTCCTGATCATGTATACCAATTTTCAACTTCAAAGAAACAAATCTCTATTTTGGGCAAAAAATTTCATTTTATTTTCATGCTTTCACATGGACATTTATTAAAAAACACTGGTAATGAATTTTTTAATTCGATTGCGGAGATATGTAGGGAACATCCATACACACATCATTCCTTCACCAAGCATCTCCAAAAAAGTTTCACAATTTTCTACATAGAGATTTCAATGTTGGGGTGACAATGTCCTAATTTTGAAAAATATATATCTTTTTATTGTGATCAAATTTTGGCAAGGTAATTGTACCATAATGTTCAAATGTACAAAATTAGTTGTAGCGTGATGGTCAAATAGCAAAATCTATTTAAAATATAAAGATACCTACTTCACAAACTTTGGTCACACGACACCTTATTTTGAACTCTTCCTAGAAGGAAAATTTGTGAAACTTTTTTGGAGATGCTTGTTGAAGGAAAGATGTGTATAAGGATGTTTTCTACTTATTTCTACAATTGAACAAAAAAAACTTTAATTACCAATGTTTTTTATAAATGATCACATAAAAACATAAAACAAAATGAAATTTTTTATTTAAAATAGAATTTTATTTTCTTAAAGTTGAAATTTGATATGCATAACGATGACTACATAGGGATGCATTGATGCAATATTTGCATCAAAACTGTGAAAAACAACATTTGATATTGGAGGTGTTTGTATGGAAACAAAAAGAAAGTGCAAGAATTTTTGGTAGGGCACTATACAAAAAAAAATGATAGGGATTGCAAAAAATTTGGTAATTTTATTACATGAACTGAAATTATTATGAATTTTGAAAGCCAAAAGTTGGTCCAGACCCATGTCCAATGTCTAGACTATTCCAAAACCGCTCATTTATGAGACGACTTGTTGTTCACTTTGGCACTCCAAACCAAGCACATGTGTCATAACAAGAATGGAGGAATTGATGTTCGGAACCCAAAAACTCAGGATAGGAAATTAGTCACAACCTCTCATAAATTTGAGACACTCTATTGAATGTTGATGAGGCAAGGGTTGGTAATGGGCGGCTCAACCTCGGAGGCACTTGAAAGTGTCCCTCTACCCAATGGTGTCCCTTTCTAGAAAGAGTAGTCATTTCAGAACCTAAATGTAGACAAACTATACATAGCTTATTGTTTGTTGACCAAAATGATAAGCCATGTATGGTCCACCTAGATTTACGTTCCAAAATTACTCTTCTTCCTAAAATGGGACGCCAATTGCGTATAGGAACGCTTTCCGGTGCCTCTACCTTAAGTTAGGGCAATGACCAACTTCAAGCTCAACAATGTCCCTCTTTTCAATACTCATCCAAGATTCTTGGCCAAGATTAGTGGCCTTAAATGTTGTAGGAGATGGAATATGGAGAATGATTGTAATGGTTTGTGATTACCTTAACCCTTGAAGGACATGGAGGACCGAAAGTGTCCAACGAAAGACTTCATTATTTATTGTAAAAACCAAGAATGCACCTACTAGTTCAATAATAGGAGCATTTTAGTGACTACCTTAGCCATGAAGGCCGCATCCTTCAAGGGCTAACTTGTTCAAAACAAGGGTGCAAAGCTTCATCTTAATCCAAAATAGAACATAATATGGGAAGTGCATTATTTCTTAATTCCTAATTTAAAGTGGTGTTTTGAGGCCCAGAACTGCTCTAAAATGCTTGTATTTGTTGCAAGGCTTAAATCTTATTTTTATTTATTATCTAACAAATCCTACCATAGGATCCTTTTGTTAACTTGTTCAAGTACATCATTTGAAAATTTTAGAGTGAAAAAGGCCTCCAATTGCACATTCATAAGTCTAAACTTCCCAAAGTAATCTTTTTTAGCTCTTTCCAAAAGAAAAGTTTTGTCCTCCAACATTTTTAGGAAAAAGCATGCATGTCCCATAACTTGTGCAATTTAGTCAATATGTAGAAAAACTAAGGTTGAGATTACATGAAAAAAACTCCAATTTAACTAATTCTGGACAAATCATAGTCCAGAAGTAACATCGCATTTGCACATAAATGATGAAATATGATATATATATGTTGTTCAAATGTAGATTATTGAATTTCAGAAGGATCAAAATCATCATTTTGGGTCATATACAATTTAAAAAGAATAAAAAATAAACAAGTGTCGGCCGTTGGCCGATACATTTTCAATTGCAGAGAATGTCCATAATTCTTGGATTTGTCTATAATTAGTTAAATTGATCTTAAAAGAATTTAACCAAAAAAATTTTGTTATTCTTCTTTCAAAAAATTATAAATGGAAAGATAGTATTGGATGTAAAGAAAATCTAAAACACTAATAAGGTTTACAAAAAATTATAAATTATAAATTTCAATGGTGGAAATGATTTAGAAAGCAACATATATCCTATGCTGTTTTATATTTGGAAATTTTTGATATTGAGTTCAATATTTCCATCCACTTGTGATCCAATGGAAATTAGCACCTACAAATTCATACCTAGAAAGTACATTTTTAAACATGAAGAGCTTCAATCAATTTTGGATTCACTTATTATCAATACTTTTTAAATTATTGTTTAATACTTTGTGTATAAAATAAACATGCTAACTTCTAAAGTGCATTGAAATCCTCTTTCCATTGCTAACAAGATTTGGCAAAAACAAAGATATTCACATGGCAGGTCATTAATTGTATTGCTAACTTAATTTATTGAGAATATTAAGAAATGTTGCAATGATGGTGTGAATATAGTAGCTATAATAACTTATTTTAACATAATTACATCTAATTTGGTCCCTATAGATTCTTGTTTAAAATATATTCCTACTATTCATAAGAGTCTATTGTTGGATTTAGAAACTCAGGCTATTTTTAGCACTTCAAAAATTCATACCTAATTTCTACATTTCATACAATGGGATCCTATAGGACACAATTAGAGGTATCAATCATATCATACACCACCTTGGTGTCACCTTGTTTGTCCACTCGTTTCTTGAAGTGCACTCCTTTAAAGGCTACCTTTCCAAACCTAATCCACACATAGGTACCTAGGAACAGGACTTTTGCTATATAAATATCTTAAAAATCTAAAGAACTATGTGAGACTTATCCTTTAGAGGGCTTGGGTGAACCGACCCCTTGCTTGTCCTCCCAAAGTCATTTCAAGTGTGCATGTAAAAAAGAAGGGCCCCCTATTTTGTGCTTGATTAATTTATCTTCTACGGCTTCACCTAGCTAATTTGAGGCCTCTAATTCCAAAAATGAACTCCAAATTTCAAAATTTTATCAAGTATGACAAATAAAAAGTTCCTATATTTTCCCTAGGAATAAAATCAGGGATGAGCGAGGGGGTTGGTTTAACCTGGCCCTTTAATACCTACAATGATTGCAAAAATTGAATCTATGCTTTGTTCAGTTTCACTCCATGCGCCATAAAGGATTGAACGTCAAAGCGAGCCCTCCCACAGCCCCAAGCTCACTTTGTAGTGTATTTTCAAAAACTCTGACAAATAAGGGTTATTAACCCTTACAGGATGAAGGGGTGACATTCAAAATCATCCTTTTGCATTACCATGTGAATCATTGGCTTAAAAAATTGCAAAAGCCCTCATTGGAAGTCAAGCTACTGTAGAAGATCTCCCCTTTTCACAACAAATTCCGAGGATGAATAGTTGCACTTTTGTCCTATACAGTTTGATTCTTTGTCATCCATCGGCCAGAAAATGGTCTCCTCGTTGTATAGAGAATACGACCTTGTTGGCCCCCCAGAGTATGACACCTAAGTTTGAAAAAAATATTAAAAAATTGCACAATTTACAAGTCGGCTTTGCCGAACTTTTCCATTTCTGATCTGTAGTCATCCAAGTGCAGGAGGACCACTTAAAGTGCCAGTTTGGGCCTTCACAGGCTTTAAGGGTTAAGGGTTAATGAAATTGGAGCTGCACTTATTAAGTTAGTGCCCATTTTGCTTGAATGCAAAAGAAATGAATACACTGTATCAACAGATTTGGCTCTTCAGTTGCACCCCAAGGGCCTCTCCGCAGCTCTATCCACCTCCAAATATCACTCACTCCTACATTTCCTAAAATGCTCAGTTAAAACAAATCGGATACTTGAATGGTCCAGGCCATTAAGGGTACTTACTAAACTCGACAATTGGAGTTTTAAACTGGTTCTTAAAATTTCAACCCCTTGGGGATATTCCAACAGGCACAACTCTGGCGACAGTATTGCCAGACCACCGACACTTGAAGAGGAAAAACAGACTGTAATTCCATTTATGTGAATACCGACCAGTGCAGAACATAGGACGTGAAATTTCACAATCTACCTAACCTTCACCACGAAGACATGAAGTCTGCACTAAACTTACACGATTAACACCGTTACATTACAGCTAAGTAGAACCAAAGTGCGCTACATGTGCAGGTGTATCCAACTATTATCCAGCTATTCTCGAACTCAGATGCAGACTTCCAGGGCTTCCGCATCACCAGAAGGCCGAGCCATGAGGCCTGCAGGGGTGATTTTGTTGAGGCATGCTATTCCTCCATCTCCACCTCCGAGCTTGGAACTCCTTGATTGATGAATTGCAGCTGCTGCTGAACAAAATGCTGAGATTCGAGCTGAGCAATGCGAATCCTGGATTCCTCGAGTTGCTGCTGCAGAAAGAGTTGCTGATTTTGCAACACCGAATTTTGGGCACCGGATTCATGGAGTTGCTGTTGCAAATAAGTTATCAGCTCTTGCAGGTTGTGCACAATTTGAAGTAAGTTCAATTGGTTGCTGTTGTTCATACCCATTCCGCTCTGTGTGCCTGATGGGAGCTGTGAAACTGCTATTGCAGATTCTTCCTCAAAACCGAGGCTGTGGACAGGGGAAGTCACAAAACCCTGAACATCAGGGATCCACCAAAAGATGTCAAACACACGAACAAAGCAAGGTTGGTGCATAATTTGGAATAACGCAACAGCGTAAGCCAATTGCGTGAGGTTTCCTGGCCAGTGGCTTGAAACATCACCCGCTTACGATGCGAACACGTGACCATGCGACCACTTCGAAATGAAATTGCTTGTAGTTAGGGTTCTATGACAATCAAAGATGCTTCCCAAATTGAAGATACATTGCAGATGCATGAGTTCCGGGTTCAAGACAAGTCTAGACTTGCAATTAAGAGTCACTGCTACTTTAAGCATGAACAAACTCATACTTACTGATTCATATAGTATCCAAATTGTACATGTTTTGATGCTTAATTAGTTTCCGCTCAAGAATGGGGACCAGACCTTAAAAGGCTCGCCCAATTGCAGTAGTCAAAAAACACTCAAACCAGTTGAAAGCCAAAGGAATGGGTTCCTTACCTCATGCATTCCACCGACGGATTGTGATGCGCATCCCAAACCTTGATCGTCAACCATGGCAGTAGCCATTCCTGAGTTATCCGCTGGACTCAGAAGAGGGAGTTGATGCTCAGCTGAGTTCAACAAGCTTGCATCAGAAGGATCCGCACCCTGTCTTGGCGTTGCCTGATCTTCGCAAGCTTCTAACAACTCCTGCAACAAGGCTGCCTCCGCCTTCTCATTTTCTAAATCTTTGTAAACCTTCTTCGCTTGAACTTGCACCCACGCCCTCTTATCTGCGCCAGTGAGGCTTCGCTCTCCCTCACTCATGGGTGGGATCGAGAACCAGCGACCATCTTCAAGGCCCAGCGAACCGCCTTGACCCTTGTTGTAGTAGAACGCAGCAATTTGATACAGAAGGGATGCCTCCTCCGGGGTGGCGAACCGCCCAAGATAGATCCATTGGAAAACTGTGCCGTTCTCTCTGGGAGGCTTGAATCGCGGCTCATACACCACCTTGGTGATTCGGCCATGCTTGTCCACTCGTGTGATCTTGTGCACTCCTCTAAGCGGGGCTACCTCTCTGAACTTAATCCACACATAGGCGCCCAGGAACAGGACTACTGCTACGTAAATATCTCGAAAATCTAAAGAACTCCGTGAGTAGGCTTTGGAGCTCCCTGTGTCCACATTCCCCGTGAGGTATTGGTACACCAAAGACAGCAGAACCACTGCTGACACAACAACGGCGTAAGACGGGATTGAGGCCTCGGAGGACTCTTCAAAAAAAAACGCCCTCCTGCCATACATACATGATCTCCACACGGAGTACACGAGCCTTCGAGGCCCGCCTTCCAACCAATCATTCAGTGATGCTTGGATTGCATTCACCCATCGTAGCTCGGAGTCCAAAAATTGGTAGTGAACTGGCGTAAAATAAATTCTACGATCGAGGTCCACAACCCAACCAACCTTTGCACTGCCTACGATTGCCCTCGAATGCAACTCCAAACCCCAATTTAACCGTATCCCATTCTTGGCTTCAGCACCAGCCAAGCCTCCATCACGCAGTCCAGACAATTTCGAATAAAAGTCATCTATGCCATAAGCCCATTCCATGGCCTTTAGTGCACAATATCCCGCACTCCACTGGCGTCCTCTTCAGAGACTACCAAATGCAAACTCGAGTGCTAGGGCGACAAACTGCACGCGCACACACCACAATTCCTTACTCAAAGGCGAGCGATGAACTCGATGCAACTTGAGCCGATCGGAAATTTATGTCGTTGCTTGCTCAGGCTGAAACAATACCGACACTCACCCAGGGCCCCTTCAAACTTCCCCAAGTGAACCTCTAATTGAAATTGAGAACGTGCAACAGGCAGGCAAAGCGATTGCCAAAGCTCCAGAAGGAAAAACTGAGTGACGAGTTTGGGTGAGTCCTGGCTTGATGATGTGAGCTCACGAATTGCAGAAGTGACATACATACAGTAGAGCCACTGCGGACGAGCTCGGGTGGCTTTGTAAGTACACGTACAGACAGCTGCGGGGGGACGGCGGGATTCCAAGGGGGGGACACGACGAGCCAGGCGGGGGGACTCGAACTGAAGGGGGCAACAAGGTCGTGAAAAAGTTAAAGTCGGGGGGGAGGGAGGGAGAAGGCACGTGGCAGTCTCACAGTCTAAGAATTACACATAAGGTAAGGCAGAGCCGTCCAAGTAACCAATTTTGGACATATCTGGAGTAGTGCACTGTGAAGCAAATATTTTCCTATGTACAAAATAGAAATGATAGGGATTGTAAAAAATTTGGTAATTTTATCACTTGAACTGAAATTATTAATAATTTTGAAAGCCAAAAGTTGGTCGGGATCCATGATGTCCAATGTCTAGACTATTCCAAAACTGCTCATTTAAGAGACGACTTCTTGTTCACTTTAGCAATCCAAACCAAGCACATGTGTCATGACAAGAATGGAGGAGATGATGTTTGGAACCCAAGAATTCATGGTTGGAAATTAGTCACAGCCTCTCATGAATTTAAGACACTCTATTGAATGTTGATGGGGCAGTGGTTGGTAATGGGCGGCTCAACCTTAGAGGCACCTGAAAGCGTCCTTGTACCCAATGGTGTTCCTTTCTAGGAAGGGTAGCCATTTTGAAACCTAAACGTAGACAAACCATGCATAGCTTAATGTTTGTTGACCAAAATGATAAGCCATATATGGTCCACCGAGATTTACATCTTCTTCCGAGAATGGGATGCCAATTGGGTACAAGGACGCTTTCCAATGCCTCTACCTTAAGTTAGGGAAATGACCAACTTCAAGTTCAACGACGTCCCTCTTTTCAAACTTGTCCACTTTCAATACTCGTCAAGGATTCTCGGCCAAGATCATTGTGGGTTCAAATGTTGTAGGGGATGAAATTTGGAGAATGATTGTAATGGGTGTGATTATTTACCTTAACCCGTGAAGGCCATTGAGGATCAAAAGGGTCCAATGAATGACTTCATTATTTATTGTAAAAAACAAGAATGCACCTACTAGTTCAATAATAAGAGCATTTTAGTGACTACCTTGGTCATGAAGGCCGTGTCCTTCAAGGGTTAATTTGTTCAAAACAAGGGTGCAAAGCTTCAACTTAATCCAAAGTAGCAGACAATGTGGGAAGTGCATTATTTCTTAATCTCTAATTTATAGCAGGGTTTTGAGGTTTAAAACTGGTCGACAATACTTGTATTCACTGCATGGCTAAAAGCTTATCTTTATTTATTATCTAACAAATCCTACCATAGGATCCTTTTGTTAAGTTGTTCAAGTACATCCTTCTGAAATTTTAGAGTGAAAAATGTCTCCAATTGCACATTCATGTGTTTAAACTTCCAATAGTAGTTTTTCTCAACTCTCTCCAAAAGAAAATTTTTGTCTTCCAACATTTTCAGGAAAAACCATGTATGTCCCATAACTTGTGCAATTTAGTCAATATGTGGAAAAACCGGGGTTGAGATTATGTGAAAATAATTTGACCAAAAAAACTTTGTTATTCTTCTTTTAAAAAACTATAAATGGAAAGGTAGTATTGGATGAAAGGAAAATCTAAAACAGGATGGTTTCTCTTACAGACAGTTGCGGGGTGGCTTTGTACAGACGGCGGGATTCCAAGGGGGGACACGATGGGATGAGCGGGACTCGACCTGAAGGGGGGAACAAGGCCGTGGAAAAGTCAAAGTCGGGGGGAGAAGACACGTGGCAGTCTTGCAGTCTAAGAATTACACATAAGGTTTGTCCATAACCAATTTTGGACATATCTGGAGTAGTGCAATGTGAAGCAAATATTTTCCTATGTACAGTACCCTCCAAAAACTCTTGCAACCCCACTTTTGCAGCCCTTCAAATTTTTCTTCTTTAATTTCATTTTAAGAATTTTTTTCTCAAAACTATCCTATTAAATTTATTATTTATGCAATCTTGATCAACACACCAAATTTCAATTTCAAAAAACAAAAAATCCATTTCTGGTAAATTGTTTTGTGTGTTTTTCAGTGTGTTACATAAAAATTGATTGAAAAATATTGGTGATGAATTTTTTAAATTTTTTTGTAGAAAAATTTAAGAAACATCAATGCGAACATTTCACTTTGGGGAAAAAGTTGCATTACGAAGGAAAAATTTCACTACAGAGAATTCAATGTCAAGGGATTGCCTTCCCAAATTTTATGAAATAGATATTTCTAAATTGTAATTATATTTTACTAATTGACCCTTGTATTTTGACTTCTTCTGTACCTTTGAGCATTATGGTGCAATTGGTTTTCCAAACCTAATTCTAATTTAGAGATATTTGTTGTACGAAATTCTGGGAAGGCAATCCCTTGACATTGAATTCTCTATAGTGAAAATTGTTTCCTTGGTAATGCAACTTTTTCCTCAAAGTGAGATGTGCACATTGATGTTTCATAAATGTTTTCACAATTTTTTTTTTAATTCATCACCAATATTTTTCAATCAATTTTTATGTAACACATTGAAAAACACACGAAACAATTTACCAAAAATGGAATTTTTGTTTTTTGAAATTGAAATTTGGTGTGTTGATCAAGATTGCATAAATTAATAAATTTAATAGGATATTTTTGAGAAAAAATTCTTAAAACGAAATTAAAGAAGAAAAATTCAAAGGGCTGCAAAAGTGGGGTTGCAAGAGTTTTTGAAGGGTACTGTACAGTGTCCTACCAAAAAGATAAATGATGATGGTTTGGAAAATTAGTTTTCTTTGCATAATGTAAAACAAATTTGACATTTTCTGTTTTGCATAATCAACATTGATATGTTATGCAATCCCAATCAACCATACCAAATTCCAATTTCAAAAAATTAAAACTCCATTTTTGGTCAATTTTTAATTTAATTTTCATGGTTTTACATATGAAAATTCATTGAAGAACATTGGTGATGAATTTTTTTAATTTAATTGTGGAGATATGTAGGAAATCTCCATACGCTCATCTTTTCTTCAACAAGCATCTCCAAAAAAATTTCACAATTCCCTCTAAAAAGATTTCCATTTTGGCGTGATTTTGCCCTTAGTTTGAAAATAAATATCTCTTTATTGTAATTAGATTTTTGCATTTTTCCTTCTTGCTATAACTACTTTGGTACCTGAGAGTGTGATGGTACAATTCCTTTGCAAAATCCTAATTATAGTGAAAAAATACTTCATTTCAAAACTAAAGGTGAAATCACGTATCTTTTTGGTAGGCCACTGTACGGTGACCTACCAAAAATTCTTGCACTATCTTTTTATTCCCATAAAAACATCTCCATTTTCAAATACTATTTTTCACCATTTTGATGCAATTCTTGCATCATTGCATTCCTATGTAGTCCTGATCATGCGAGGGTTGCTATTATGTGAGCATAGGAGTGTGAGCCCATGAGCCTAGAATACCACACACCTATGTTATAGGTGTACATACAATAGAAACCGTCTATGATTATGGGGTATATGTATTACAAATACCCATATTATAGGTGTTTATGATATACACACCTTCTATAGTGTGTAGTATCTATACTATAGGTACCTATATTGTAGGCTCAATGCTCACAAGCTCGCATTCTTGGGCTCACATACTAGCACCGTTGGTTTTACATGGATATTTATTAAAAAATAATGGTAATGAATTTTTTAATTTGACTGCAGAGATATGTAGGGAACATCCATACACACATCATTCCTTCAACAAGCACCTCCAAAAAAGTTTCACAATTTTCTACATAGAGATTTCAATGTTGGGGAGACAATGTCCTAATTTTGAAAAATATATATCTTTTTATTGTAATCAAATTTTGGCAAGGTAATTGAACCATAATGTTCAAATATACAAAGTTAGTTGTAGCGTGATGGTCAAATAGCAAAATCTATTTAAAATATAAAGATACCTACTTCACAAACTTTGGTCACACGACACTTTATTTTGAACTCTTCCTAGAAGGAAAATTTGTGAAACTTTTTTGGAGATGCTTGTTGAAGGAAAGATGTGTATAAGGATGTTTTCTACTTATTTCTACAATTGAACAAAAAAAAATTAATTACCAATGTTTTTTATAAATGATCACATAAAAACATAAAACAAAATGAAATTTTTTATTTAAAATAGAATTTTATTTTCTTAAAGTTGAAATTTGATATGCATAACGATGACTACATAGGGATGCATTGATGCAATATTTGCATCAAAACTGTGAAAAACAACATTTGATATTAGAGGTGTTTGTATGGAAACAAAAAGAAAGTGTAAGAATTTTTGGTAGGGCACTATACAAAAAAAAATGATAGGGATTGCAAAAAATTTGGTAATTTTATTACATGAACTGAAATTATTATGAATTTTGAAAGCCAAAAGTTGGTCCGGACCCATGTCCAATGTCTAGACTATTCCAAAACCGCTCATTTATGAGACTACTTCTTGTTCACTCTGGCACTCCAAACCAAGCACATGTGTCATAACAAGAATGGAGGAATTGATGTTCGGAACCCAAAAACTCACAATAGGAAATTAGTCACAACCTCTCATAAATTTGAGACACTCTATTGAATGTTGATGAGGCAAGGGTTGGTAATGGGCGGCTCAACCTCGGAGGCACTTGAAAGTGTCCCTCTACCCAATGGTGTCCCTTTCTAGAAAGAGTAGTCATTTCAAAACCTAAATCTAGACAAACTATACATAACTTATTGTTTGTTGACCAAAATGATAAGCCATATATGGTCCACCTAGATTTATGTTCCAAAATTACTCTTCTTCCTAAAATGGGACGCCAATTGCGTATAGGAACGCTTTCCGGTGCCTCTACCTTAAGTTAGGGCAATGACCAACTTCAAGCTCAACAATGTCCCTCTTTTCAATACTCATCCAAGATTCTTGGCCAAGATTTGTGGCCTTAAATGTTGTAGGAGATGGAATATGGAGAATGATTGTAATGGTTTGTGATTACCTTAACCCTTGAAGGACATGGAGGACCGAAAGTGTCCAACGAAAGACTTCATTATTTATTGTAAAAACCAAGAATGCACCTACTAGTTCAATAATAGGAGCATTTTAGTGACTACCTTAGCCATGAAGGCTGCATCCTTCAAGGGCTAACTTGTTCAAAACAAGGGTGCAAAGCTTCATCTTAATCCAAAATAGAACATGATATGGGAAGTGCATTATTTCTTAATTCCTAATTTAAAGCGGTGTTTTGAGGCCCAAAACTGCTCCAAAATGCTTGTATTTACTGCAAGGCTTAAATGATATCTTTATTTATTATCTAACAAATCCTACCATAGGATCCTTTTGTTAACTTGTCCAAGTACATCCTTTGAAAATTTTAGAGTGAAAAGTGCCTCCAATTGCACATTCATAAGTCTAAACTTCCCAAAGTAGTCTTTTTTAGCTCTTTCCAAAAGAAAAGTTTTGTCCTCCAACATTTTCAGGAAAAAACATGCATGTCATATAACTAATGCAATTTAGTCAATATGTAGAAAAACTAAGGTTGAGATTACATGAAAAAGAATTTAACCAAAAAAAATTTGTTATTCTTCTTTCAAAAAATTATAAATGGAAAGATAGTATTGGATGTAAAGAAAATCTAAAACACTAATAAGGTTTACAAAAAATTGAAAATTATAAATTTCAATGGTGGAAATGATTTAGAAAGCAACATATATCCTGTGTTGTTTTTTCTTTGGAAATTTTCAATATTGAGTTCAATATTTCCATCCACTTGTGATCCAATGGAAATTAGCACCTACAAATTCTTACCTAGAAAGTACATCTTTGAACATGAAGAGCTTCAATCAATTTCAGATTCACTTATTATCAATACCTTTTAAATTATTGTTTAATACTTTGTGTATAAAATAAACATGCTAACTTCTAAAGTGCATTGAAATCCTCTTTCCATTGCTAACAAGATTTGACAAAAACAAAGATATTCACATGGCAGGTCATTAATTGTAATGCTAACTTAATTTATTGAGAATATTAAGAAATGTTGCAATGATGGTGTGAATATAGTAGCTACAATAACTTGTTTTAACATAATTACACCTAAATTTGGTCCCTATAGATTCTTGTCTAAAATATATTCCTACTATTCATGAGAGTCTATTGTTGGATTTAGAAACTCCTATTTTTAGCACTTCAAAAATTCATATTTAGTGTCTACATTTCATACGATGGGATCCTATAGGACACAATTAGAGGTATCAGTCATATATTATACACCACCTTGGTGTCACCTTGTTTGTCCACTTGTTTCTTGAAGTGCACTTCTTTAACCCCTAAAGGACCAAGGCCTTTTTTCTGCCCCAAAACACTCAAACTGCCATATCTATAGCAAAGAGTAAAAAAAAATGAAAATTGTTTTTTTTTTTCACATTTAATTGTAGGATCTTACACCTAGATAGTATGAGAATGTGTGGAAAAAATTTCAGAGTTTTTGACCACACAAATTGCAAGATATCTGCGTTTAAAGTGAAAAAAAACAAGTTTTTCATGACATTGCAGGACTAGATTTTTTTACTTTGAACATTTTTAACTTAAATTTTTTGCACTACAGAGTTTTGAGCTTTAAACCTATATAGTGGAGAATTGAGTTGAGAGTCTAGGGGAAAAAAAAAATTCAAAAAAACTTAATTATCATTCTTAATAAAATTGTTAAATAGAAGTAGGTACGACATAGAAGGAAAATCTAAAATATTCATATATTTTAGATGGAATTAAAATCCACTAATCCCAATGGTGAGATTGTTCTAGCAAGTAAATCACACCATTTAAAAAAAAATTGCATTCAGAAATGAATCCTACAAGTTATTTTTTTCAAGAAGATGCTCTAACTGCCCGAAAAACAAGAATGTCCATAACTTTCTCATAACAAATCCAAATGAAATGAATCAAAGCTTTTCAAATAGACAAAAATATAATCTATGAGAAATAATATATATAAAAAAAAATCGAATTTTTGTCCATTTTTTTTTTGCTGCCCGGGCCCCCGTCCCCTCATTCGAGCTTATTTGGTCATAACTTTTGTTCCTGTTCACTAATTGTGAAAAATATTATATACCCACAAAGCTTATCAGTTTTTCTATCTCCAAAAAAAATTTCAAAAAATCACGACAAAATTTCAGCCCATAAGTACCTGCCCAAAAACGCATTTGTCCCCCGAAGGGACAATGGTCCTTTAGGGGTTAAAGGCTACCTTTCCAAACTTCATCCACACATAGGTACCTAGGAACAAGACCTTTGCTATGTAAATATCTCAAAAATCTAAAGAACTGTATGAGACTTATCCTTTAGAGCAGGGCTTTTTTTTTCGCACTGTAGATGAACAGTGGAGCCCCTCTGTGCCCTCCGTTTGCTGGTCAATATTTGGAGGGAGCTAGGCATAGTGGCGGAAATTTGTCAGATGGAGTTGGAATCTGGCAAAATTTCGCCAAAAAAAAAACCCTACTTTAGAGGGCCAGGGTGAACCGATCCCTTGCTTGTCCTCCCAAAGTCATTTCAAGTGTGCATATAAAAAAAAGGGCCCCCTATTTTATGCTTGATTAATTTATCTTCTACGGCTCTACCTAGCTAATTTGAGGCCTTTGATTCCAAAAATGAACTCCAAATTTCAAAGTTTTATCAAGTGTGACAAATAAAAAGTTCCTATATTTTCCTTAGGAACAAAATCAGGGATGAGCGAGGGGGTTGGTTTAACCTGGCCCTTTAATACCTACACAATGATTGAAAAAACTGAATCTATGCTTTGTTCAGTTTCACTCCATGCGCCATAAAGGGTTGAACGTCACAGCCACAGCCCCAAGCTCACTTTGTAGTGTATTTTCAAAAACTCTGACAAATAAGGGTTATTAATGGAATTGGAGCTTCCCTAATGCTGCACTTATTAAGTTAGTGCCCATTTTGATTGAATGCAAAAGAAATGAATACACTGTCTCAACAGATTTGGCTCTTCAGTTGCACCCCAAGGGCCTCTCCGCAGCTCTATCCACCTCCAAATATCACTCCTACACATCCTAAAATGCTCAGCAAAGAGGAAAAACAGACTGAAGGTTCGGTACATTGTGAAATTTCACGTCTTATGTTCTGCACCGGTCGGTATTCACATAAATGGAATTACACCACGAAGACATGAAGTCTGCACTAAACTTACACGATTAACACCGTTACATTACTGCTAAGTAGAACCAAAGTGCGCTACATGTGCAGGTGTATCCAACTATTATCCAGCTATTCTCGAACTCAGATGCAGACTTCCAGGGCTTCCGCATCACCAGAAGGCCGAGCCATGAGGCCTGCAGGGGTGATTTTGTTGAGGCATGCTATTCCTCCATCTCCACCTCCGAGCTTGGAAATCCTTGATTGATGACTTGCAGCTGCTGCTGAACAAAATGCTGAGATTCGAGCTGAGAAATGCGAATCCTAAATTCCTCGAGTTGCTGCTGCTGAAGGCGTTGCTGATTTTGCAACACCGAATTTTGGGCACCGAGTTCTATAAGTTGCTGATAAGTTATCAGCTCTTGCTGGTTATAAACAATTTGAAATGAGTTCAATTGGTTGCTGTTGTTGAGACCCATTCCACTCTGTGTGTCTGGAGTGAGCTGTGAAATCGGTATTGCAGATTCTTCCGGAAAACCAAGGCTGTGGCCAGTGGAAGTCACAAAACCCTGAACATCATGGATCCACCAAAAGATGTCAAGACGTACAATAGCAAGGTTAGTGCATAATTTGGGATAAGGCAACAGCGTAACCCAATTGCGGGAAGTTTCCTGTCCGGTGGCATGAAAAATCACCCGATTACGATGCAAACACGTGACCATGCGACCACTTCGAAATGGAGTTGCTGTTAGTTAGGTTCTATCACAATCAAAGATGCTTCCCAAATTGAAAATACATTGGAGATGCATTATTTCAGGGTTCGAGACGACTCTAGGCTTGCAATTGAGAGATACTGATACTTTAAGCATGAACAAACTCATCCACTAATTCACATGGTGTCCAAATAGTACATGTTTTAATGATTCATTAGTTTACGCTCCAGAATGGGGTTCGCCCAATTGTCGTAGTGAAAAAACACTCAAACCGGTTGAAAGCCCAAGGAATGGGTGGTTTACCTCATGCATTCCAACGAAGGATTGTGATGCGCATTCCAAACCTTGATCGTCAAGCATGGCAGTAGCCATTCCCGAGTTCTCCGCCGGATTCACAAGAAGAGGTACTTGACGCTCCGCTGAGTTCAACAAGCTTGTTTCAGAAGTGAGTGTTTGAAGTAAATCCCACTGGTCACTGCCGTCCAAACTCATTCCAACCTCTGTGTTTGGTGTCAGTTGCGAAAGTAGGAGAGCAGATCCCTCTTCAAAACCAAGGCTATGGTCATTAGAAAGCGCAAGACCCTGAACATCATCCGCCAAATGGTGTCAGAAACCTAAACCAGCAAGCTAGTGCACTTGTGATAAGGCAGAAACCCACTAAAGCCTGCGCTTCCTTTTCTTGGCTTTATAAATCATCCATTTATAAAGCCAACACATGGCCATATGAGGTATTTCTTGGTTCTATCGCATCCAAAGATGCTTGTTGAAGATACACTGCAAATGCATCATCTCAAGGTTCAAATGCGACTGGAACCCTCGTGAGAATTCAAATGACACTAATAAACACCAATGAACTACCATTGGGTGACACATAAAACACCAATAAGTTCATTGCTTACTCATGTAGACTAGCTAGTATCCTCATAGTATATATTTTAATGCTTCGATGAATTAGAATTCTCTCAGGAACGGGAACAAGACCTAAAAACAGATTCCATTCTACTAGTGAAAACCACGCAAAAGCAGAAGGACTAAGTTTCTTACCTCACGCATTCCACCAAATGATTGTGAGGCGCATTCCCAACCTTGGTCGTCAGGCACGGCCATATCCATTCGCAAGTTCTCCACCTGACTCACAAGGGCTGGCTGTTGATGTTCATCGGAGTTCAGCAAGCTCGCGGTACGAAAGTCCCAAATTACCTCATCTTGCTCTGGCGTCTCCTCATTTTCCCAAGCTTCAAACAATTCCTGCAGCAACAAGGCTTCCGTCTTCTTTTTAAAATCTTCATAAACCTTCTTTGCTTGATCTATCACCCACGCCCGAAGCTCCAGGCCGGTGAAGCTTCGCTCTTCCTCACTCATGGGTGGGACCTGAAACCAGCCATCCAGTAAACCTGCATCTCTGTTGTAGTAGAAGGCAGCAATAAGAAACTTATTGTGTGCCTCTTGTGGGCTGGCGAACCGCCCAAGTTCGAGCTTTGGCACTGTTTCGCCGTTCCACGTAGGAGGTGTCAATCGTGCATCATACACCACCTTGGTGCGACCTTGCTTGTCCACTCGTTTTCTCTCGTACACTCCTCTAAGCGGGGCTACCTCTCTGAACTTAATCCACACATAGGCGCCCAGGAACAGGACTACTGCTACGTAAACATCTCGAAAATCTAAAGAACTCCGTGAGTATGCTTTCGAGCTACCTAGGTCCACATTCCCCGTGAGGTATTGGTATACCAAAGACAGTAGAACCACTGCTGACACAACAACGGCGTAAGACAGGATTGAGGCCTCGGAGGCCTCTTCAGGAAAATCCGCCCAGTCGTCACCGTAACATGATGTCCACATGGAGTACACAAGCCTTCGAGGCCCGCCTTCCAACCAATCATTTAGTGATGCTTGGATTGCATTTACCCATCGTAGCAGGGAATCAATTAACAGGCGATCTGGAACAAAATAACATCCACGCCAGAGGTCCACATCCAAACCAACCTTTGCACTGCCTACGATTGCCCTCGAATGAAAATTCAAAGCCCCAAGTGCCAGTGTCCCATTCTTGGCTACAGCACCAGCCAAGCCTCCATCACGCAGTCCAGATAATTTCGAATAAAACTCATCTATGCCAGAAAAAACCCTTTTCATGGCCTCTAGTGCACACTATCCCGCACTCCACTGGCGTCCTCTGTAGAGAGTACCAAATGCAAACTCGAGTACGTGCTAGGCCGACCAACAGCACGTGCACACACCACAATTCCTAATTAAGGGCGAGAGATGAACTCGATGCAACTGGAGTCGATCAGAAACGTCTTTGCTTGCTCAGGCTGAAACAATACCGACACTCACCCAGGGCCCCTTCAAACTTCCCCAAGTGAACCTCTAATTGAAATTGAGAATGTGCAACTGGCAGGCAAGCGTACGTCTGCCAAGAGAAAACTGAGTGACGAGCTTGGGTGAGTCCTGGCTTGGTGATGTGAGCTTAAATAGAGCCACTGAGCAAGAGCTCGGGTGGCTTTGTACAGACACAGTTGCGGGGGGGACGGCGGGATTCCAAGGGGGGGACACGACGAGCCAAGCTGAAGGGGGGACTCGACCTGAAGGGAGGAACAAGGCCGTGGAAAAGTCAAAGTCGGGGGGGAGGGAGAAGACACGTGGCAGTCTCACAGTTTAAGAATTACACATATGGTAAGGCAGAGCCGCCCTTAACTGACCAAATAACCAATTTTGGACATATCTGGAGTAGTGCACTGTGAAGCAAATATTTTCCTATGTACAGAAATAGATGGGGATTGCAAAAAATTACTCCGTACACCCAAATGTGCCACTGACCTTAAACTGCCATCTTTACTATGTGTACATCTCTAAAATCAGTTCTGTATCTATGTATAGTACTAGAACCTCTCTAAGTTGATCCCCTTTAAGTCAATAAAGCGTTGTCAAAAAGTATTGATTGTCGGTCCCAACTTAACAATATGAACCACATACGAACATGATGACCCTCCCTAATGTAGTAACCTCTCTAACTCAATGTATTAGGCCGGTCCCAACTCTATCAACTTAGAGAGGTTCTACTGTAGAAGAAACGCTTTTAGAACCAAACTTTGTTCCTTCATAGCTTTTGCATACATCGTCCAAATGCCACGATCTCTGAACATATGAAAATATGACCAATTTAAATATAGTAAATAGGCTTGGTAGCAAAAAATGGCGGTTTGGGATGTACCTACCTTATAGTAAGTTAGGGCAATGATTGACTTCAAGCTCGATGACGTCCCTCTTTTCAAACTCGTCCACTTTCAATATTCGTCCAAGATTCTCGTCTAAGATTTGTGGGCTCAAATGTTGTAGGGGATGGAATTCGGAGAATGATTGTAATGGGTGTGATTACCTTAACTCTTGAAGGATATGGAGGACCAAAAGTGTTCAATGAAAGACTTCATTTATTTATTGTAAAAAACAAAAATGCACCTATTAGTTCAATAATAGGAGCATTTTAGTGACTACCTTGGCCATAGGGGCCGCGTCCTTCAAGGATTAACTTGTTCCAAACAAGGGTGCAAAGCTTCATCTTATTCCAAAGTAGCACATGTTGAGGCCCAAAACTGGTCCAAAATACTCGTATTCTCTGCAAGGCTAAAATCTTCATTTTAATTTATTATCTAACAAATCCTACCATAGGATCCTTTTGTTAACTTGTTCAAGTACATCCTTCTGAAATTTTAGAGTGAAAAAAGCCTCCACTTGCACATTCATGTGTCTAAACTTCCAATAGTAGTTTTTTTTAGCTCTCTCCAAAAGAAAAGTTTTGTCCTCCAACATTTTCAAGAAAAACCATGTATGTTCCATAACTCATGCAATTTAATCAATATGTGGAGAAACCAGGGTTGAGATTACATGAAAAAGAATTTAACCAAAAAAACTTTGTTATTCTTCTTTCAAAAAATTATAAATAAAAAGGTCGTACTGGATGAAAGGAAAATCTAAAACACAGATAAGGTTTACAAAAAATTGAAAATTATAAATTTCAATGGTGGAAATGATGTAGGAAGCAACATCTATCTTTTGTTGTTTTTTATTTTGGAAATTTTTGTTATTGAGTTCAAAAAACAGCTTTCATATATGTTTTTTTTTAAAATTCATTGCCCACAAAATAAAACTCCTCATAATTTTCATCTCATTATTCAAAATGGAATGCTTTTAATATTTTTGAGTAGATATCAATCCATAAAAAAGAATAGAATTAACATATCATTTTATAAAATATATAGGAGAATAGTCTCCCACTTTGACATTGAAATAATAAAAGAAACCTTATAGTTTTTGAAATACATATTAGAATGATGTGAGACAAAGCTTCACATGTGGATTAGGATGTTTAGCATCCATCCGAAAAGTTTTAAGCAAAAAAAAAAATCAAAGTAGGCTCCTAAGTCAATGAAGGCTATAAGGTTATGATTTGTACTTACAAGATCATTACCTTCAAAATATTTATGTGGTATAAGAGAATAGTGAGGACATTAACTCTTGAGCTTGTGCTCCAACATCCTTACTCAAAATGATGAACAAAAAGCTTCAATGCAAAGTCTTATTTCATTCATGGAGAGTAAGGTTTGAATCATTTTAAAACAACCTTTGTCTATGATCAATTTAATCTCTAAAGGATCAAACAACATTTTTTGGCAATATAGCAACTTTGAGCAACTCACTACAAATGGATTTGTTTTTGTTTTTATTTCTTTGAAATTTTTACACAACATGTGCCTAAGGAGTAGCTTTTAAGGCCCGACAACTTTCATAATTTTTTACTACATGGTTAAAAAGTGATTGTATACTATGTAATTTTCAATGTTTGGTAGCTCAAAAAATCACTTTAAAAAAAAATAAAAACTTGAAATTACTTTTTTAGATTTAAATACACATGATAAGCTTTGAATCATTCCATTTGGATTAATGAAATGAACTGAGTTATGAAGAGTTTTAGTTTGCAGGTAGTTATAAAATCTCTAATTTACAATATTAAAAATTGAGTCAAATAATAGACTTCATTGGGTGTAGATTATTTATAACAACATTACAACCATTGGAATAGACGTTTTTCAATTCCAAAACCAGTACATAATAATTTAGTATTTTGAATCATCCTCTACTTCTTTCTACTTACTATTTTTTTTCTATATGATATACAATTTCAAATGATTTCATATTTTTCAAACATGTAGCCAACTTGCCTTGAAGAATGAATCCAAAGAAGCACCACCTTTTTGGACATTCTTTTAAACAAATCTGACCTTGTGAAGTGCAGCTGTCCGGTTTTTGCAGGGCCAAAAAAAGTGGTTTTGTCAATTAAAATGCTAATATCTTGCAATCTCTAAGGTGGAAATTTTGAATTTTTTTCCATATCTTCTCAAACCAGTGTACTACAAGATCCTACGGTTACATGTGTTCAAAAATGTATTTTTTTCTAAAATTTGGTACTTGTACTGGAAATGACAATTTTGGAGCGTTTTTTGGTGAAAACATAGTCAAAAACATTTAAGGCTTAATGAAATGGAGGTAAATAATATAATTCTACAATAATATAAAGAAAATGTGCAAAATTTCAATAAAAGACCTTTAAGTTATTATAAAATTTTGAAAAAAAGACTATGCATATTTTTTAAAGAATTGTGTGAATGTTCTTGAAACTATTATATAAGGTAGGAGGCTCATAAACCGACCAGGCTGTAAAACCGATCATGGCCCAGAGGTACATTTTGCTTTCTTTCATGTACCAACTATGCACATTTCAGGAGGTGGTCACTTTTGATGACCACAAATGACCACTTTTTTTCAACTTCAAAAATTTGTAACTAATTCCACAAAGGTCCAAAAAATATGAAACGACTTGGGTTAGATGTCAATTCCACTTGTCTTTCAAGGAAAATTTACTGAAAAATATTTCAAGATGTTTTACCTCCCCAAAATTCAGGTTCAGCGCTTAGATAGTCAATTTATGGACCTCCTACCATAATGTAGAACGTCATTAAATGAACTTGTAGATTTAGATATCAATTGTGTATAATGCTCTCATACATTGTTTAAGAGATAAAATTAGTACTTTCACGCAATCATTCTTATTCTCCACACCAACAAAAATCAGACATAGCTCAAGGTTGAAAGAAGTCAAATGAGACAAAAGTGGAATGTGCAAACATCATCTAAACTCCATTCAAGAAGAAAAATTAGCTCGTAGATCTCACAATGACCATTTTGTTAACCAGTATGCACTCCGAAGGTCATATTTTGATTGAGACAATGGTTTATCCTAATAAATCGTCTACGGTAATACTTGTGAATCTTCCAAAAAAGACAAAAAAATTTGTAACCAAATTGAGGTAAATGTTACGATTTTATAAAAATTTATACAAGACTGCAAGTACTAGTCTTGAGAATTGGAGACGCCGAGATCTGCGAGTTCTTAAGCCCCCTGTTTTGGCCAAGTCGCTGTTGCCATGGTGCGCAATGTTTTATTCAACAACGTCGCAAGCCTGCAGAATGTGGACAAGCTGCTGGCAAGCCAAGTTGCGGAGCTCAGGGCAAGACGGGAGCAGTTGCAATCCTCAAAGAACGAGCGTCAGAGTGTCAAACTGCTGCTTCAGGACGAGCCTGGTGCCTACATCGACCAGGGAATCGTCAGCTCTAAAGAAGGAAACACTAGCTGTCATGGACGTCGTGCTTCGATCGAAGGCAAACAAATCTAATATCATAATGCACCTTTAATTTTTATTACGATGCAGAAGGTGAACCTTTGCGATTGAACGTGGGATTCTTTTGTGTATGAACATCTTGCAGACCTCTTCATCACACGAGAGTGCTTGATGAGTGCATCCCAAGCTTTCCAGGCTCAAGAAGCATGAGGTTCGAAGGTAGAAGTGCCTATCACCAAGTAGCCTGGATTAGCGATCTGACCTCCTTCAAGAATCATATGCAATGTAGCAGTTGGAATTTCATCGTGAGAGAATTTGTATTGGATCCAGCTGCAAGTGACATCGAACTTTTCGGCACCCAATTTGTAATTTCTAGAAGTACTTCCCAGCCAAATTACAATGCCCTGTCAGTAGTTGGAGGCCATGTCCGTTGCAAAATGTGAGAAAACCGTGCTCTGATCCCTCCTTGATCGCCCAGAATGCTCTAAAAGCAACTTCATTAACTTACTCCGTAGCGTGGTGTAGGTTTCAGGTGCTTTTGTGGTGGAGATGGTTTTATTTATTCCTCCTTTCGTTGCAATCGTAGCATTGAAATGGGAAGTCATTCGCAGTCATTATGTTGGTTGGCTAGAGGGGTGAATGCAGGTGCTAAGCTTAGAGCCTAGGCATTCATTTTTGTGTCCAATTGCTCTCTATCTATGTCTTACCGTAAGAAAGGAAACCTAGTCAACTGACAGTTTTGTCGATGCTCATCTCGTGGTTTCACACATTTGATGCTATACTAGACACTTGGGAAATCTGCTGTGAATAATCTATTGCATTTCTTACATGTGCTGTTTCCCAGAAGTCATTCTTACATGTAATGAAAATATGGGGTACTTGCAATATTGTTGCAGAGGAATGGCTCAAGATTAAGGATTCAAGAGCAGGATGCACAGCAATTGAGGTTTTCGTATTTGTTCTGTCGATTCTTAATTATCACTACCATTGAGATACTGCACCTCTGGCGACAATATTGCCACACCACAGACTTAGAGTAAAAATATACTTCCATTCATGTGAAAACAAAACATAAGACTCGATATTTCTTAATATAACCTTTCCCTTTAATGCATGAAGAGCGTCCTAGATTCTGTGTCAAACTTATATGCTACCATTTCTGTACTGCGATAGCCAAATTACGCTACATGTATAAAAGTATCCAACTTTCTCCAACTCCGACGAAGGCTTCCTGGGCTTGCCCCTCCATCAGGTGGCGGAGCCATGATGCCTGAGTAACTACTTTGAAGCATGCTCTGCTCCATCTCCATCTCCACGCCTGGAACTCTTTCACGGTTGACGTTTTGCAGCTGCTGCGCCTACCAAGGTATAACTGATAGGATCACTCAGGGTTTTGATTCCTGGATTCTTGGAGACGCTGCTGTTGAATACGGTGCTGATTTTGAAACTGCAACATTTGGGCACCGAGTTCCTGGATTTGCCATTGCTGAAGATAAATCTGCTGTTGCTGAAGATAAATTTGTTGTTGCTGAAGAGAAATCTGTTGTTGCTGATTGCTCACACGTCCTTGAAGTAAGCCCCATTGGTCACTGCCGTCCAGACTCATTCCACTCTCCGTGTTTGGTGGCAGTTGTGAAACTGGTAGAGCAGATCCTTCTTCAAAACCAAGGCTATGGCCATTTGAAAGCGCGAGACCCTGAACGTCCTCCGCCAAATGGTGTCAGAAACCCAAACCAGCGAGGGTAGTGCACTTGTGATAAGGCAGACACCCACTAAAGCCTGCGCTTCCTTTCTCGTGGCTTTAGAAATCATCCATTTGTAAAGCCAACACATGGCCATATGATGTATTTCTTGGTTCTATTGCATCCAAAGATGCTTGTTAAAGATACACTGCAAATGCATCATCTCAAGGTTTAAATGTTAATGGGAACCCCTAGGTACTATTCTTACCACCAATAATTCATCGCTTATTCATGTAGTATCCACATAGTGCATATTTTAATGCTTCAACGATTTAAAACTCTCTCACGAACGGGAACAAGACCTAGAAACGGATTCCATTCTACTAGTGCAAACCACTCAAAAGCAGAAGGACGAAGTTTCTTACCTCATGCATTCCACCGAATGATTGGGATGCGCATTCCAAACCTTGACCGTCAGGCATGGCCATATCCATTCCCAAGTTCTCCACCGGACTCACAAGGGCTGGCTGTTGATGTTCAGCTGGGTTCAACAAACGCGCGGTAGAAAAGTCCACACTTACCTCATCTTGCTCTGGCGTCTCCTCATTTTCCCAAGCTTCAAACAATTCCTGCAGCAACAAGGCTTCCGCCTGCTTTTTGAAATCTTCATAAACCTTCTTTGCTTGATCTATCACCCACGCCCGAAGTTCCAGGCCGGTGAAGCTTCGCTCTTCCTCACTCATGGGTGGGACCTGAAACCAGCCATCCAGCAAGCCTACATCTCTGTTGTAGTAGAAGGCAGCAATGAGAAACTTATTGTGCGCCTCTTGCGAGGTGGCGAACTGCCCAAGTTCGAGCTTTGGCACTGTTTCGCCGTTCCACGTAGGAGGTGTCAGTCGTGCATCATACACCACCTTGGTGCGACCTTGCTTGTCCACTCGTTTTCTCTGGTGCACTCCTCTAAGCGGGGCTACCTCTCTGAACTTAATCCACACATAGGCGCCCAGGAACAGGACTATTGCTACGTAATTATCTCGAAAATCTAAAGAACTCCGTGAGTATGCTTTGGAGCTCCCTGTATCCACATTCCCCGTGAGGTATTGGTACACCAATGACAGCAGAACCACTGCTGACACAACAACGGCGTAAGACGGGATTGAGGCCTCGGAGGCCTCTTCAGGAGCACCATACCACTCATCGTAGTCACATGATTTCCAAATGGAGCACACAAGCCTTCGACGCCCAGCTTCCAACCAATCATTCAGCGATGCTTGGATTGCATTCACCCATCGTAGGTGGGAATCCAAAACTGACATTAAATAATATCCACGATGGAGGTCGACAACCCAACCAACCTTTGCCCTGCCTACGATTGCCCTCAAATGGAACTCCAAACCCTCAATTGACAGTATCCCAGATGTAACTGTCCTCTCAGATGCTTTAACATCAGCCAAGCCTCCATCACGCAGTCTTGACAATTTCGAACAAAACCAATGTATGCCACAACTGTGCCTTTCCATGGCACTCTATCTTTGAATGGCCTCTAGTGCACAAAATCCCGCACCCCACTGGCAGAGACTACCAAATGCAAACTCGAGTGCTAGGGCGACGAACTGCACGCACACACACAACAATTACTTCAGGGTGATCGATGAACTCGATGCAACTTGAGTCGATCGATCAGAAACGTCCTCGCTTGCTCACCCGGGGCCCTACTCGATCAGAACCTCTTCAATTTGCCAAAGGTCTAATTGAGAAAGTGCAACATGCAAGCGAACAGTACGTCTGCAAGAGCTCCAGAAGAGAAAACTGAGTCACGAGCTTGGGTGCGTCCTGGTGAGCTCACTAAGCTTACACAGCGCAAGAGCTTGGGTGGCTTTGTACAGACAGTTGGGGGGGAAAATGCAGGAGTCAAAGGGGGGGACACGACGAGGGGGAATCGAAGGGGGGAGCAAGGGGGGGAAGAAGACCGTGACTCCAGTACTGAAAGTGTCAAAGAGGGGGGGAGACGACAGGTGGCGACTGTCAGCAGTGTCTGGGAACGCGAAGAAATAAGGTGGGTTCCCTCAAACCGCCACTTTTTGCTACTGACCCTACTTGCTATTATTAGAGTGGTCAAATTTTCAGATGTTCTTGTTGGCAAGTGAGAGGAGGTTCCAACGCACCAGAGAACGTAACATTTGGATGTTGTATGCAAAAGTTATTAACCCTTGTGCGTTACAGTGGATGTTTTTTGGACGCTAAGAAACCAGGATTTGTGGAAGACCATGTTCATCAGATATTATAATCTTGAAATCCGCTTGGTGGATTCTCTTATAAATTGCAGTTTCGTACTCATTAGTAAGTTGGCTTCAAATCTCAACCATGAAAACTTCAGTAATTGAGAAGTTCTCAACTTATTCTAGATTTTATAAATCCAGCAAAAAAAGCGCCTTACTTATGTTGTTCTCCCTGTGACGCACATGGGTTAACCCCTAAAGGACCAGCATGCATTTTTTGGCCGTATAGAAATTTTGGGCAGGTCCGTGTGACTAGAGATTTCCATATTTTAAGCTAAAATTTTAATAGAAGGTGGACGTGAGGAATATCTTTCATATGCACAAATTTCAGGACATTTGGAAATAGGAGTCAAAAGTTATGGCCAAATATGTTACTGTTTTTTCGTAACTGGGCAGTTTTGGCAGCAAGAAAAATTTGGCAAATTTTTTTTTTTTTTTTAAATATTTTTTTTCTTGTAGATTATATTTTTGTCTATCTGGAAAGCTTTGATTCATTTCATTTGGATTTGTTATGAGAAAGTTATGGACATTCTTGTTTTTCAAGCAGTTAGAGCATCTTCTTGAAAAAAATAACTTGTAGGATTCATTTCTAAATGCTATTTTTGCAATTTAAAAAAAATAAAAAATTCTCATGGTTTAGTTTACTTGCTAGAAAAATCTCACCATTGAAATTAGTGTATTTTAATTCCATCTAAAATATATTAATGTTTTAGATTTTCCTTCTATCTCGTACCTACTTCTACTTAATAAATTTTTTAGGAATGATAATTAAGTTTTTTTGAATATTTTTTTTCCCTAGACTCTCGACTCAATTCTCCACTATAAAGATTTGAAGCTCAAAACTTTGTAGTGCAAAAATTTTAAGTGAAGAATGTTTAAAGTCAAAAAATCTAGTCCCGCAATGTGCTGAAATACTTGTTTTCTCTACTTTAAACGCAGATATCTTGCAATCTGAGCGGTCAAAAATTCTGAAATTTTTTCCAAACATTCTCATACTAGTTAGGTGTAAGATCCTACAATTAGATGTGCAAAAAAAAACATTTTTCATTTTTTTTACTCCTTGCTATAGAAATGGCAGATTTGATGGTTTTTTGGCAGAAAAAATGCCTTGGGCCTTTAGAATCAATATGCAGATATTCTTAAGTCATTTGTTTCCATATTGAAAATGAAATAAAAATTGTAACTTTTGCAATATTTATTGCAATGACATTAAAAAAATATTCATATATAAATCACAAAGATTAGGTTTAAATTTTTTTGCAATAATTTAAGATTATTAAGTCAAATTGATCATACCCAAATTTGAAAAAAAATCTAAAATAGGTCTCTTCAAAAATCTCAACTAAATTATTGCATTTTAATCAAATAGAATTACAAAGAATTATTTAGAATTACATAGGTCTATGTTATTTGTTATTGTTTTTGCCCAAGGGAGCCTTTGGGGAGTATATTTTATCCTAAGAAGTCCATATTAGAGTAGTCTTCATTAGCAATTTTCATTCATGTTTATAGATGAAATGTATAAAATATGGATGAAAATCATTTTAGTCATCCAATATCAAATAAATTCATCAAAAAATGATACGATTGCAAGTTTTGTAGCAATTTAGTGATTTTATTAATTGAATGTGTGATCATTCCTTAATGAATAATCTTTTAAAATTTTGAATCTTAAGAAAATCATTTCTCTCTTGAGTGAAATGTTAATCAAAATTACCATGACCTAAAAACTCAATAAAAGGTAGTTCCTCCAATATAATATGAGAGGCTATTATTGTAGTAGGTCAATGTACTATTAGAATTCAAAAATTCTTATGCATACATTTCTAGCTCAATTTGAAAGAAACTATCTTCTTGAACGTATATATTACTTTACACTAGATTAAAGGGAGGTTGTAGGTCTATAATAAACTTCATTCATTTAACATATAGAACGCAAAAAGCTTCATGTGTAGTCTTTAGCCTTTTAGATTTTAAAATTAGCTTCATTTGTTTGTCTCTTCACTTCCACCTAAATTCTTTTTAGATATTTCAAAATGTTTTATATAATCATTCTCTAAATGTAAATTTAGAAATATATTTTATCCAAAAAATGTCTAGTTGATTAAAAAATAGACTTCCAAAAATTAGTGAATATATCTAGATAAAATCTTTAAAACTTAGCACATCATAAAAGTCATATTTTAAACACATAACAACAAAATTTTAAACAACTACCTTGTTGTCTCTATGTCTTTAGAGATTGCGCAAGAACGACTTGGAATTGTTCTTTAACCCCTAAAGGCCCAAGGCTTTTTTTCTGCCAAAAAAACATCAAAACTGCCATTTCTATAGCAAGGAGTAAAAAAAATGAAAAATGTTTTTTTTTGCACATCTAATCGTAGGATCTTACACCTAACTAGTATGAGAATGTTTGGAAAAAATTTCAGAATTTTTGACCGCTCAGATTGCAAGATATCTGCGTTTAAAGTAGAGAAAACAAGTATTTCAGCACATTGCGGGACTAGATTTTTTGACTTTAAACATTCTTCACTTAAAATTTTTGCACTACAAAGTTTTGAGCTTCAAATCTTTATAGTGGAGAATTGAGTCGAGAGTCTAGGGAAAAAAAATATTCAAAAAAACTTAATTATCATTCCTAAAAAATTTATTAAGTAGAAGTAGGTACGAGATAGAAGGAAAATCTAAAACATTAATATATTTTAGATGGAATTAAAATACACTAATTTCAATGGTGAGATTTTTCTAGCAAGTAAACTAAACCATGAGAATTTTTTATTTTTTTTAAATTGCAAAAATAGCATTTAGAAATGAATCCTACAAGTTATTTTTTTCAAGAAGATGCTCTAACTGCTTGAAAAACAAGAATGTCCATAACTTTCTCATAACAAATCCAAATGAAATGAATCAAAGCTTTCCAGATAGACAAAAATATAATCTACAAGAAAAAAAATATTTAAAAAAAAAAAAAAAAAAAATTGCCAAATTTTTCTTGCTGCCCAAACTGCCCAGTTACAAAAAAAAGTAACATATTTGGCCATAACTTTTGACTCCTATTTCCAAATGTCCTGAAATTTGTGCATATGAAAGATATTCCTCACGTCCACCTTCTATTAAAATTTTAGCTTAAAATATGGAAATCTCTAGTCACACGGACCTGCCCAAAATTTCTATACGGCCAAAAAACGCATGCCGTCCTTTAGGGGTTAAAAATCAATCATTTTAATTTAATTTAATAGATTGATATCTACAAATTAATAAGCTTTAAATCATTTTATTTGGATTTATAAATAATATATTATAAATTTTAAAAAAAAATAGAATTCTTTTCGAAATTAAATTCTTAAAATATTAAAATGAAAAAAATCACAATAGTCTCAACAATCTAAATAATTTTTAGCTTTTGTTTATAAGAATATTTTCACAATTGAAATTGCCATTTCTTAATTTCATGGCAAAATTACTAATGGTTAGGTTTATTTTCCTACCAATCACCTTTTCCAATAATTTTTTTTGAAATGAATATGCTTTATTAGTTTACCCCCTAAAATCCCATTATTCCCAAAGGGCTACAAAATGGATTTTTAGTAAGCTCCTACAGTTTCAATTTTCATTGTGATTTTTTGAAATTTAAGACAAGAAAAATACATTAGCATTTTGGGAATATAATTTTATTTCACTTGGTGACCATGAGTAAAAATAATGCTACAATAAGCTCAAAACAGTTGAGTGTAACAACAACAACAAATAAGATTTAAATTAATTTTTTTTTCTTGTAGATTATATTTTTGTCTACATCAATAGATTTGATTCATTCCATTTGGTTAAGTAAGATTTGATTCTTTCTATTCAAATTAGTGATGTGAAATAATATACCATTTCGTTTTGCACGCAATTGTAGCATCTTTTTGAAGAAAGAATGTACTCCCTCCGTCTCAAAATAAATCCAAGAGTTCCTAGAAATGTCTAGAATAATGCGTGAGCTGTTTCTATTTTCAAGGAATTGCGGAGATACTAAGCTTCTACTAACCCCATTAGGTGTGAAAGAGTAGAAGTCAAAAGTGAAGCGGCGCATGTTGAAAACAAGTGGCAAAAGTGACAAGTTTTTTTATTTTTTGGAAGTGCTCTAGTGGTATTAATTTTAATCATTCTTCAAGCAATGTTGGTGCAATGATGTTCATTGATGTCCTCTACATTCAATTCCAACAATGTCTTGCGATTCAATTCCAAGAAATTCTCAACAAAAGTTTGTTAGTAGCAGTTTTCATATAATTGTGGGTTGAATTCTTTGCCTTTGGTTGGTTAGAGGTTGCATTTTGATTCCCTTTGCAAGGATTGAATTGCTATGTAGTCTTTGGAGTGTGACATCTACAAATTCTTTTGCTCCAGGGTGTTCAAACTAGCTTCAGTTGTTGTCCATCAAGTTGTGGAGAGCCAATTTCGAATTTAATTTGAGACAAATATATTTGGAAACCTTAGATTTATTTAGAGACACAGGGAGTATTAGATTTGTTTTTTAACTCAATTTTTACAATTTAAAAAAAGCACTACAAGGTTTCATTTGTTTGCTAAAACAATCTCACCTTTGGAATTAGTGTGTTTCAATTCCAACTTAGAATTATTAATGATTTAATTTTTCCTTCAACTTTGTACATACTTCTATTTAATAAATTTTTAATGAATGAAAATCAAATTGTTTTTAGAATTCTTTTCCATAGACTTTCAACTCAATCTTCAATAACATTTAAAAAAAAAAATCAAAATCTTTAGTGTAAAATGAAGAAGATTTGAAGGCAAGATAAACCATTCCCTTCACTGTAATAAAAAACATCTCACAATCTCTACTGTCAAAGTTTTTGAAATTTCTCCCATACATTCTTATACTAGTCTAGTGCAAGATCCTATTGTTAGATATACTTATAAGGACAAAGGCACATTTCATACAATGTCCAAAAAATTCATATGGTGCCCAAAAAATACATTCTAAGATGATCTAGAGTCCCCTTTTCACTACCAACAAGACTCCACAAAAGTTTTTTCAATATAATAATGGGATCCATGCCGAATTGCTTATTCGGTTGGTTTTAGGTGTGGTTATCAGGCATTTAAATAGATTTAAATCAGAGATTACATCCTTGGTAAGACTATGAAGCTTCAGGGATTGACAATAAGAGCATTCAATACAGCACAGAACATAGAAGCACGTCTACACTTCTAATAACCGACCTTATCAGATTACAGGATAACCAAATTACCGAGATTGCATACAGAACCAGCCGCAATCATTTGTAGGCCACTGAAACATCCCAAATGACAATGTTTCGCATAGTACACGTGACATAATCGATGTCAATCAACCACAACGGGGCAAAATCATGCCTTTTTACTTATGCGCTATCAGTACAAACTGCAACACTCTTCGACGTCCATGTGCGCCAGCTCTAAATCAGCTTGAAATGGTCTGTACAGAGCTCCAGCCATTAAAAATCGTATAACCAGCAATATTCCCATTGAGTGCGCTTCAAATCTGCATATCTGAGTAACATAACGTCATATACAGGTAAGATACTCTGAAAAACGAGACACTGGGACCGTAATGTACACAATAGCCATCTATTTAGCACATATGCAGACGACATCCATGGTTAAGAATCTCAAAATGTAGGAATAACCAAAAAGATTGCATCTGAGAGTCTCGGCACTGCATGGGTAATCAAACTAACCAGTGAGCTTCATACTCTAGGGGTTTGGATTCAATCACACATTTTCAAAATTTCACTTACAGTGTCTTCGCTACTTTTTCCCAGACTTCAGAGTATCGCTGAGCCTGATCACATTATCCAAAGAGGTAGTCAGTACAAAGTACAAACGGATATACCTATACATGTCCGCACGAATAAATAAATAAAAAGGATGACCTCCCAATCTTCATGCCAGTTTGGCACGAGAACAGGAAGAATTACAGCTTAAATGTCCATAACTCAGATTCTTTGAAGGCAAGCAGATGTTTCAGACTCATACCAGTCCAACCCCTCAAAGAGACCATCACCCTTGATGGCCGAGGTCTTGAATATGGACCATTGTCTGTTTTTGATTGTGTGCAAGTTCAATGCTTCTGTGACAGCCGCTGCGTCGAGCGCTCCAGGTAAATCCTGCCAACCAATCAAAGACAAGAGCGCTTGCACTTCTCAGGCTCGAAATTGATGTACTTCAATACCCTCTGAAAACAAGATAAAATAAAGTGAAGCCCAAGCGAACACAGCAATTTGGGTGAAACTGTCAATGTTGCCGAATGACTTGTGAACTTAAAAATGTGAAGTCGATAAAACATACGAAGATTCAAGATGAATATACCTGCTTGTTTGCATAAATAAGTATCACAGCATCCTTCAACTCCTCCTCCTATCAAGTCAAGTGCATATATACTTGTCAGTGTATTAAGTACTACAAAATATGATATGAAGTGGACATTAATTAAATGTTTAATTTAAGATTGTCATTGTTTTAAGTTTGATTGAGTGGAACCTCTCAACTAAAGTCGCCACATCATGTCGTTAACCTCATTAGCAGCATCAATGAGTCATGTACACACACAGAATCCAGGCCTTCTTTGCTCAGGTGATCTTGCATGTTTAGAAATTTGCAGAATGTTCTTTAGTACACTAGTCAGTAGATGCCACCACCATGACAATGTCGATTTTAGACATTGAGTACATATTTTGATAATGTAACCAACTAAACATCAGATCTTGTGTAGGTATAAGTCATACCCCTCAAACCGTACTTAAGCATACAGTATCCAAGAAATCCATACTTAGGTGCGTTGAAATCCCTCTAAATTGCTAACGACAATCTTTAAAAATTTGATCATTGAAATAATCAATACAAAATGTGTTGGTTTTAGGTTCTCCTACACCATAACTTGGTACTCTAAACAGGCTAATAATACAGAAGCTGCTGTGGCGTTTCCTTAATAAAGCTGCCTTGGACATCATTACATTTAAAATTACAAAAGACTTCCAGATTTATATAGATTCACAGAATCAGATTCAGTTCACTATAATGCCATTCCGTTAATCATGCATTTAAATTCAACTGCGAGAGCACACTTTTACATGTATATAATCATTATTAATAACTAAACGCACTACGATGTTCTGTAGAAAGATTTATGTTCAGTACATACGATGACAGTTGCTCTGATATCTATTAAGCACTAAAATGGCCATTTCCATTAGTACCTGAAGAATAGAATGAAACTCTTCTTGCGCTATGGACATTCGTTCTGTATCACTCGAATCTACCACGTAGATGATTGCTTGAGTATTTGGGTAATAGCATCGCCAATAAGGTCTGCAACAGTTTCCGGAAGGAGACGGTAGGAAAGCTTAATCGAAACACGACAACGTAGAAGTTTGTCAATCACAGCAAGTTTGCACCGAAGAAATTGAAAAATTGAGAAAGTTCAGTACCTGATGCTCGTTTGACCCCCTGTCATCACCACAGATTACCGGTACTTGGTTAGAATGCAGGGGGAGAGAACGATCAATGCAGCTGCACAAGTAATCCAAAATCACTCTAGTCACGTGATACCAAAAAGATGAACCAAAAAGCTCGCATACTGCTAACACGCACCTAAATCCCAGACTTGAAATTTAATATTGTTGTATTGCACAGTCTCCACGTTGAAGCCAATCGCTGTGATCAACATAAACAAGAACTGCAATCAGATGTGCATATAATATAACATAAACCGTAAAGACATATAGTGCTTTAAACCTGATCCAACACTTCAATACAAACCAGAGCTTCTGTATTCGTAAAACCTATGCTGTCATAATGTCCAACCATACGCGCCTCCGTCAATCCAAATGCCACCATACAATCATTGAGCCAAGATTTCTCAAGAAGTCGGAAAAATAAGTAGGCAACCTAAGATAGTCACTCTTGACAAAGCAAGAGGTTCCAAGCAAACAGTTAAAGTGACCTACGAAAACACCTGAAAGACACACCACCATTAACAAGATCATGACTGTACAGCAACACCTCAGAGCAAACTTACTTGGAATGGTTGAGACGACTTCCCCGACTTGCAACCGATCTGATCACCATCATTAAGGAGACCAACGCCTCCAATTTCTCATTTGTCCAATAACACACGACCTTCAAAGAGTGGTTCAAGACAACCAGAACAAGCGAGACCGGCAAATATAACTAAAGATCCTCACATAACAAGAAAAGCAATCACATCCTTCATGGCTTGCCCTTAAAAGCTTCAAACGTGACTATGTCTCAATCCTCGTCGTCTCAGAAACCAGATTCTTAACAATGCAGCAAATTACCCTAATACGCAACTAAAAACGCAACCCGTTGTGAAAAGGATACAAAGAATGGTCGTTTTCCCGGCGTTGTCCAATCCAAGGACAAGAATACGTGCCTCCTTGTCCCCGAATAACGTCGCAAACAACTTGGACACAAATATGCCCATAGTGATGCTCTCTCCTAATCCCCTCTCGCGTTTTAAACCTCTCAAACTGACTCGACTGGAGCTCGAATTTCACGCCGCGACTCTCTCTGCAGCTCTCGTTCTCCCGACGTGCGCCTGCATCCCGATCTCCTAAAACGGCCCTAAGTGCCAGCGACGAACGATCTGGAAAGACCAAGCTCCGATGAGGACGAGCTCCTGGGATACAGAAGGAAGGCCTTCGGGCAGGAAGGGTGGCCGCGGAGGATCGTGGGCGGCGTCAAATCGCGTCAAACAGCGACAGCAATAGACGGGCATCTCGAATCTTCGTACGGTGGCACTGAATCTTGTTTAAACATAGATCCTCTCACATCTACAAAATTCGCGGAAAATCTCTGTAATATCACCTTCTCTTATATCACATTCCTAACCCCTCACCAAACCTTTTGAGAATGGACACATCCAATTCAATGTTCGCTAAATACTTAACCCAAGAAGGAAGTCGTGGACAATAAGTATTCGACAAATGACAAGGAATTCTCCAGTGTAGGACAGAACTACAACTATTCATCCTTGAATTTTTTTGTGGAAAATCGAGAACATCTACAGTAGCTTCACTTCCAATGAGTACTTTTGGATTTTTTCATTCCAATGACTCTCATGGTTACACAATGCATGATTTCTAGGGTCACGCCCCACAGCGTTCCAAGATTAAGGTATATGCATTTAATAAATACAATTTTTTGGTCCTCATATCTAGGGGACCAATTGACAAGAAAAATTGTATGAAATTATTAGCAAACTCTCAAAAAATCCAATATAAGTTTTTTATAAATTTTAGACATTTATATTACCTTTTACAAATTTTTGCAAATTGTGAACATAAAATACCTTATCCACAACACTAAATTCAACTAAAATAGACATCTTGAAACACAATATATCAAGTTGGTCAAGCAATTGGACAAGCTGTGAATTTTTTTTCATTAATTTTGAACACTTATCACAATATCTATGAAGCTGAATGGGTTGAAATTTATCTATACATTTACATTTTCATAGTGTAAAAAATTAATACGTTATTAAAAATTTAAAAACTAAAAAAAATTCAATTTTCACACATTGCACTACAACAAGATTGGCAATTTTAAAACGATTTTAAAACCATTAGCACAAATTCTAGTATAAATTCATGAAAATTATTTATTTATTCAATAATTTTTCTATACTTAATTAAGAGAAAGAAAGATGTGTGTTGACCTTTGGAATTTTGATTATCTCAAAAACTAAATTTTTCAAGAACAAATTGAAATCTTGTTCATGTAATTGCTTGGTTTGAACATCCTTTCAAGTACAAGATTTTTTGTGTATGTTAGACACCTCCATTATTTTTGAAAATTGGCATGCAAGTAACTACCTACTCAATGGCTCCAATTCTTAGAATTAAATTATATTTTTTTCCACAAAATTGAATAAAACCATTGGTTGATCCTATTGGACAGGGCCCAAAGTTTTCTTCTATCTTGAAATGTTATAATCTTGCAATCTACGCAATGAAAAAGGCTAAAATTTTTCCACACATTCCTAGGGAAGTCTAGTATAAATTTGTAATGTTATAAGTTGTAAAAAATATCTCTAGTGTTCTAGAAGTTAGAACTTGTGGCAATTGCCATTTGTGAGCTCAATGATGTTCATACAAGTGCATTGTTAAGTGTTAGACAATAAAAGGTGTTTATTTTAGATGTACATATTGATCGTATACAACTCTATTGATTTTTGTTATGTTACAAAACGTTGCATACAATTATCATAATAAAAAAAATTTAGAAATGAAAAAAAGATTTCCAAATACGTGTATAATTTTTGTAACCCAAATTGAATGTTTAAAAACTTACCTTATATCAGGTATACTTGCGCATTAATGTGTATAAAGGAAGATTTTTATTACATTAAAACAAATTACATTACATCATCACTTTTATATATTACAACCATAATCTATATTTTCTATATATGCCATTTGTTATTAAAACTACTTGTTCCATGTAATAGAATTTTTTTTTAATGCTAATATAATATATCAATAATAAGTCAAATTCAAATAATTCTTGAAAAAACATAAATCTAAAAATATAATTAAAACGAATTGTATTTTATAAAAGAATTATTTATTATTAAATGAAATACATACCAAATCAGAATTGTTAATATAATGACATTAAAAGAAAAATCAGATTTCATAGAATTGTCTAGTTTCTACTTACATGTCAATATAATCTTTAATTACAAATAATAACACATGCAACACAATAACCCCATATTGTCACGTGCATTTTGGGTTCCTTAGCGGTGACATTAAAGAGGTATGCGCAGATCCTTCTCACATCTGTATTCTGTAATACCGACGTCGTCGATAAAAAGTTAAAAGAGTTGATGACTTTAAAGTAAAAGATACTGCCGAATTTCGCACGTTGTGTCTGCCTTACTTTCTCGCACGCTCGAATTTGCATTACATGTAGAGCAGACAGAAAGATCGATGTCACGACACAGGAATTCCCGTTCAATCGAGCACGAAGCATATACTTTTAGGGTTTAGAATCGTGCAAGTAGGTATTGCTGTGAGTTGCTCGAATTTAGTGGCGATGGAGGAAGACGAGGCGAGTAGCAGTGGCGAAGAGTTTCTGAGCAAGAAGGAAGCCAGAAGTCGGAAGCGCCGGGCCAATCGTGCGGAAGCGGAGTTGCAAGGCGAAGTAGGGCAGCAGGAGCTAGCAGAGGATGGTGGGGCACCGACGAGTGAGAAGAAACGTCGGAAAAGGTCGTTGCAGGATGGGCGTGCGAGTGTCCCTGGGAAACGAGGAGTGGTGTTTCTTAGTCGCATCCCTCCGCATATGAAGCCGTTGAAGATGCGGCATCTATTGGAGCCGTTCGGAGAAGTGCTTCGCATCTACCTTGCTCCCGAAGGTGGAAATTTCTTAGTTTGAGCTGACTTAGGGTTAATTAAATGCACACGGTCTTGGTTTTTGACATTGCGCGTGCATTCTAGGGTTTCTCGATGCATTTCGTATTTTGAGCTGAATGAGGATTCCTCAAAGCAACTGTGGTCTTAGTTTTGGCATTGTAGGTGCATTCAAGGGTTTCGCTATGCATTTCGTAGTTTGAGCTGATTTGGGGTTCCTCAGACAACTGTGGTCTTAGTTTTGGCTTTGCAGGTGCATTCTAGGGCTTCTCGATGCATTTCATAGTTTGAGCTGAATTAGGGTTCCTCAAGCGACTGTGGTCTTAGTTTTGACTTTGCAGGGGCATTCTAGGGTTTCTTTGTGCATTTCGTAGTTTGAGCTGAATTAGGGTTCCTCAAGCAACTGTGGTCTTTGTTTTGGCATTACAGGTGCATTTTAGGGTTTCTCTGTGCTTTTCGCTGGATTGGGGTCCCTCTGGCCACTGTGGTCTTAGTTTCGGCGTTCTAGATGCATTCTAGGGTTCCTCGACGTATGAGGACCACTGATGCATCAGTCAGGATTACCGGTAGGACAATGGTTTGAGTCGCATTAATGGTGTAGCATATTCTGGTTCCAGTGATTGAAGTTTCCTTGGAAATCATCTTCCCGATTGTTTTGTGGTGAACCGGGAATTAGGTTTCCAAGTATGTATTTAGTCCAACTTATATAGTGCTGAAAATATAGACAACGCATTTCCCTTAATTGTTTGTGTGCTACGTTTTTGAACCTTAACAGGCAATTTGCAGCCTTTATTGATCTTATAGACTGACATGCTGGATTGGTCCGTGCTCCTACAGATGCCGCTACAAGATTGCGCCGAAAACGTGCAGGCGGAAACACTGGCAAGAATTTCACTGAAGGGTAAGACCTTTTTATTTGTCGCATGAAGTTACGAGCTTTAGCATTAGTCTCTTGCAAGCAGATTGGAATGGCCACATTCTGTCGTTTTAGGAGATTCATGGTTCTCTTGTTTATGCTCCCGATTCATTAACCCCAAGTATAGAACTTGTAACTAGTGCGAATTCTAGTCTCACGACGGTGTCATGTGCAGATGGGTAGAGTTTGCTCATAAAAGTGATGCGAAGCGTATCGCCACAATGCTTAATGGGGAACCGATGGGTATGTTCCTTAGAGCTATTCCTCTGTTAACTTTTGATTTTGAATCTATGGGAAACTTTGCTCGTTCCTTGCAGCATATTGGACAGGATGTCAACATTACATTTGGCATGAAGCTTGTGTATGGTATGAAAACGCGGACGGAGGCTAGTTGATCGTTTGAGTTAGTTACCCAGAGATTAAGAAACATTGACGAGCAGGATTTGCTGGTTTGGCTCGACAGAAGCTTCAAAACGCTCCGCGTACCATTATGACCTCTGGAACATGAAGTACTTGAAGCGATTCAAGTGGGACAACCTCACTGAGGAAATTGGTATGTGTACTTCGTTGCTGTCTTGGGCTTGTAAGGCTCAGCCTAATTCGGCAAGTTGAAAAAGTTATTTTCTTTGTTCAGACATGCTGGTTTCTTCTGATTAATTAAGGGGAAATATTGTTTCTTTCTCACGAAGAATATCAATAACATTGACCTTTATTTGCAGCTTATAAGAATGCCGTTAGAGAACAAAGACTGGCTGCTGAAATTTCGGCTGCCAAGAAAGAGCGTGATTTCTTCCTGTCGAAGGTTGACCAATCTCGAGCTATCGCTTCTATGGAAGAGCGGAAAAAAAAGGTGCCTCATTTCGTCGATTCCAGAAGTCGTTTTGTATATGTTCTGCCACAATTTCCACTCCATTCTGATGTTTATGAAGTGGAAGGTGTAATGTGTCAGAATAATTGGGTTTCTGTGCTTCAGAAATCCTTCCGTCATCATCATTTCTTTTCCCTCAAACTGTACTTAGCATTTTTCTGAATGTGCTTACAGAAGAAAGAACTCGAATCACAAGTATCTGAGAAGCCTGCTACTGAGAAGCCTACTGGTGAGAAACCAAGGGTGGCACGGAGTTTCAATCAAAAGAGACCTGTTGCTGATGGCATGGCAGGCAATGTCGCCACTCTCTCTCATGATGTGCTAGCTGGGGTAAGTGCACTTCTTCTCTTTGTTCACCATTCCGACATGAGTGCACGTTCAATTGTACAGCACTTTATTACGGATTCATCCTAAAAAAAATTTAAGCGATAATCACTTGAAAGAAGACTGGTGACCGCCCTTTGACTCATGACTTGGTCCCTCCAAAAATCTAATCTTGCGCTTGCACGTGTGGTAGGTTTTTGGCAAGAAATGAGCGGATCAATGGGAAAAAGCATGCTTCTACTTAGAAAAGATTGGTACGGTGCTAAATTAGGGCGCTATGAATTGTTATTTCCCCGGCTATAAATAGAAAACTATTCACGATTTGAGTTAAAATTTCATCACTACTGCGTTGCATCGTGATTTCTCTGTATGTGATTGCCGTTTGTCTCAGAGCGTGATAGATTTAGTTAATCATTCATTACTGATTATTCTTCTTGTTATTCTTCTTTATAATTAGAAGTGGTTTGGTTATCCTTTAGTGTAGGCTTCAGTTTGTGCTAAGAACATCGCTACTCATGCACGGCAAGCCAAGTTGACACACCAGATATGGATGAGAAGTCACCAAGATGTCCACTTACAAATGGATATGATCCGCAAGATAGATCCTTTTCTTCCGTAGTCTGAATAATTTAGAAAGGAAACAAGGAGAGAAACTGAAGAGAAATTGATTCAGGAAGGATCTTAGGTATGATGAAAGCAGGGTTTGGACGAACAAGGATCACGTCAAATAAGAGTGGCCAATCTCTGATTTCCAGAGGGAATATCCATACCTTAAGTTTGGCTGGTTGTTTGTTTTGTTTTGTTTGGCTTTGTTTTGTGGCTTTGGGACGTGGGATGTGGAAGTTATAGATTTTTGAGTTATTTTGGATCTTAAATATTGCTAAATTATGTATCTTTTGAATGATGCGTCAATTGGTCACGCTCTTGGTACATTGGAAAGCTCTTTATCAAAAGGGGTGCATGGGCTTTGTTTCGTAGCATATGGACCTACGGTGTGAAAGTTATTGAATTTCAAAGTTATTATTGAATTAAAAGATTAGAAAAATTACTTTTTGATTGGCAATGGCATAGGGCACACTAGTTCCTTATAAGAATGCAATGTTTGTATGGGACACTAGTGTAAGAGACGATGCCCCACAATAGCATAATTGTGAGCTTGATGGCAATTGGAAAGGAGGGAGGTTTGGAGTTAAAACCTCAGCCTTCATTCACTCTTTGAGAGAGAAGTAGATCTCTAAGATTTGATCATATTGATCAAGTTTGCCATGAATACCTATAGAGTTCTTGCTCCATAGCTTAACATGTTACCTAGTTTATAAATATGATTTCTTGAAATAATGCCTTCCTAGTCCATGATACAATCATAGAGCAAAACAAGAGGCATTGGCTATCCATTTTCATTTGTACTAGTAGTATATTACAAATGTTGCAACATTTGCAACACCCTCCTTAAATATGAAATACTTAATGTTTTTTTAGTTTGATAGAACTGATATTTAACCCTTGAAAAGACTATGATAGTCCAATTGATAGAATGATGATGTTTGTAGGTGTAAAAGGGAAACAATTTTTCATCAAATTTTTTTGACATAATAGGGGAATAACTAGGTAGGTGAAGTTGTGAAGGTGCCCAAAATTTTCATCATTGACGACAAGAGTATTTCTTAGGAAATGGTGAATCTCAAAATACAAATTACAGTATAGAGTATATAGATAACTTCTAGCTCCTTGTTTTTGGTTTGAATATTATTTATGAAAAATCATTTTTTTGAATTTGAGCCCCAACTATTGAATAAAGTTAGTTGAGTTTGGTTTCTACCTTAATGTAACTATTTGATTTTGAACAAATGACTATTTTATTGCAATTTGAATTTTAGGCCTATTTTCTTTTTCTTTATTTTTTTAATTATAGAACAGTACTAAAGTTTGGCTTAAACCATGATGTTTTATACACAAGGGAAAATTTTCAAATTTTATAAGTATATTTTGTCAGTTCATATGTTTTATTTAGACCAAATTAGTCATTTTAAAATTTTAAAATTGACATGGATAAGGTTAGGCCCTAGATCTATTATGTTCTAGATTTTGAACTCAATATTCATAGACAAGATCATATTAGTGCCTCTTCTAAAGATGTTCCTAAAAAACTATTTTTTCCATAAAAATTTTGGCTTATTATTTTTGTATGCATATCATTAAGTAGCAATCACCTAGACTTCAATCCTTCCAAGGGAATGATGTGGAATATTTAATATCATATCATCTCTTGGATGATATGATGTAGACTATTCTACATCCATCAATAGTTAGGAAGACACATGTCAAAATGCATCAAAATCCTAAAAAGCAATGAAGAGGGTAGCAAAATATTTTAATTAGAAGGAAGCCTTGGCCACTGACTACTTGTAGTAATGGACATAACTTTGAGGTATTTTTCTTATGGATTAGTTAAATTAGAGTGTATAGATTTTTGAAAGCCAATGGCAGTGAAGAAGACTTGAAATGAAAGCCTTTTTTTAGAGGCAAAATCATGGAAGAAATCTGATTTTAGAGTGAAAGTGATTGATGATTTGCAAGAAAAGCGTTGTCAAGGTAGTGTTGTTTGTGAGAATTCGACATAAGGTAGGAACATCCAAAAGCATCCCTATTCCCATTCTTGTATCCTAAACTACTACTAAATGTGTCTTTGGACTTTTGTTAATGTGTCCGTCAAATACTTAAATTTGACTTGTAGATGCATTTGAAGGACACATATTTAACTCTGATTTGTTGACTACTAATTTTTACAAATTTCAGTTTAGGGTTCACCTCCCGGTTCACCTATGTGACAATTTCAATGGTCTAGAGAGCTGGCACTTTAAAAAATCATAGAAATTACATACCACATCCGAAAAATCTAAATTTTTTTTGAATATTCATGATTTTTACTTGCTAATACTACAAAAATATTATTTTTAGGAAAAAGAGCCTCCAACTATGTGGAATTGCTTATATTGACAGTTCTGCATTAAAAGAAAAATGAGGCCATAAAAGGGCCGTTTCAAGGCTGTTTTCTATGTTAGGAACAAGCTGATCCCATCATTAAGAGGGGAAAAAAATTATTATTATTATTTTTGGAATATTTTTTACTATTTTTAGAAAAATATTTTTTTAATAATTTGCTGACGTGGCAGTGTCCCGGCCACATCAGCAGTCTATGTGGCATGGGAATATTCCAGTGGAACAAAGCTCCCAAGCTTGGGAACTCCAAGATAACTCATGGCCCTTCTTTGGCTTCATTACTCTTCTAATGGTGTTTCTATCGTAGCATCGAACATTGATATCCCAACATTTGTATGTGCCGAATCTTGACTCAGTCCTTTGAGGTGACAATACACATCATACTATTTATAATTTACTTAATTATGCAAGCTTATTGGCCAACTTTTGCTGAACTTCAAGGATTAAATGTTTGGAAGGTAAAAGGCAGCCTCTCTGAAGGCTCATGAATGTTATAAGCCAAACAAACTTCATAATGAATATAATGGAAAAATTGGTATCACATGTAATATTAAAAACTAGTACTACAAATAATCTAAAGAACAAAAAAATGGAAGATTTATGAAGGAATTGAGCATTACATTTTTGGCAATTAGAAATGACATGCTAATATTTGTTGCAATGGCATACGGCATACTAGTACACTATTAAGACAAACATTTGTTTTGTTTGTGATGTATGTCAAACTCTTGGTGCCCGCCAATGTCATAGCAGTGTATTTAGTATTGTCGTAAAAGATGATTGTAAGAAACACCTATCTTATTTTCCGTCACACACTGAATGTGGAAGTTGTTTTGTGCCATAACTATTGAAAAAATGACTAAATGAATATGGAATTTAGAAGTAAGCTTTCTATAGCAAATTAGCAATAGAAAACATATTTGAATTATTTTAATATAAAAAAAATTAATTCAATAGGTGAGATTGAATTTTGAAAATATATGTCATATATATGTTTTGGTGGTTTTAGTACTAAATATTGAGTACCTTTTTTGAAATGTTACATTGTCAAATTTGGTAGGCTAGCTCTTCTAATAGAAATACACCTTTTCGAGAGAGGGATTTCCAAAAACATGTTCCAAGTGTATCTTACATTGGCCTAAAGCTACATTTAGATTGAATTAATGTTGAATTAAAAATGTTTTTTTAGTTCTAGCTTTGATCTTCCTTCTTTTCTCTTATCTCTTAATTGGCAACAATTGCCACTTGTAAGTAAAATTATCAATTGCATTTTCTAATTTTTAAAAAGAAAAATGTAGAAGTCTCATTTTCAGCGTAAATTGCAGCCCATGGTTCAAAATAGTATTTCAGGGTATATGAAGAGACTCAAAAGTGCTAATGGAAGCCCATAGCAACTCGAATTTGCCAATAGGAAATCTTTTTTATGGCAAATTAAGTATTGCCATCCATCCATGCCATCCAATGATAAACATCACGTATTGTCAAAATAATAGATCTGAAATCCAATTGATCATCTAGATTTTGTGTTCTATGCTTCCAACAATATTGAAGGTGACTTGTAGTACAACAAGTACTAAAACACTGAAAATAAAAAATGCAACAAATAGTACAACTGAAGTGTTTCTTGCAATCACCCTAAAGCCCTAAAAAATGGGATGTGCATAAAGCCAGTTTGCACTGTTTAAATGGACAGAGTAAAAAAATTGAATTTTGAAGTGTTGATGGGCTTGAAAAATTAGAAATTGTTAGGAAATTGGTTGCAAAGATCCATTAGGCCATTGGGCCCAAAGGATGATGAGCTAGAGAATGCTTTGGCCATTGTGATATCATGTTGATGCTTTTACATTTTTTTATTCATTCTTTTATTTTTACTTTAATATTTTATCATTTTAACTTTAATTTTTATTTGTTTGTTTTGTTTGTTTTTGTGTAATGGCAATTGAGATCTACCAATTGTTGGACCAATGAAGGTGCCTTTGGTATTGGTAGAAAGCCTTGGAAAGGGAGGGGGCTTGTGTTTAGTATATATAAGACTATAATTCTCCAAACATAATGCTAAAATTGATAGGACACATGATATTTAACATCAATACTATAGATAGTTTGCCCTATAAAAAAAATATAAAAGAAGATTTAATTAAGGATGAGCCATCACTTCTATGACAATTGCAAATGACATACTAACGGTTGTGGCAATGATACATGGCATATTGGTTGGGCTAGAGCACTTGGGCTATAGAACACTTTTGGAACCACAACATTGATGGAGCCAATACTTATTTTTTTTATTTAAGAGAAATATTTGTCAATACTTTACTTTTATCTTTACTAACTTTTAGTTTTAAAATTAGTTTGTTTGTCAATACTTTATTTTACCTTATTTTTTCTTTTTTCTTTTAATTTTAAAATATATTTTCTAATATACTTCTACTATTTTCATATGTCAACCAGATTTAGGAATGAAAAATATAATACAAAATTTATAGAACATATGATATTAAACCTTCGTACTACAAATTATTTACCATATTTAGAGGATTGAAAATTAGGTAGGAAAGGAGATTAAGGAGGGTGAAGTTGTTACTTTTGAGGCAATTACAAATGATATACTAATGGTTGTGGCAACTTCAAAGGATTCACTAGTAAATAATTAAAATTTGATTTTTAAATACTTTCAAATAAAAGCATTCAAAGTGATGGATATTGTAGTTAATGCAATGGTTATAAATTCATCTTTTTAGTGTTAAATTCAAATTTGAATAAAAATGTAAAAGGATAAATATGTGTCCAAATAAATGGATGAAATTGTAGCAATAGGGTTTGACTTTGTACACATAAAATTATAGATAATGCCTTTGTTTTGAGGCAATTACAAATTATATAATAGACAACAAAGTCTTTTTCTTAAGAAAAAAATATAAAAGTTGCATCTACTCAATCATTTGGATGTCTTCAAGGTATGGATTGCTCATTATCCTTGAAATTAAATGATGTAATGAATGTTAAAAATGTCGTGTGATGTAGTACATGAAAAAAATTTAATTAGTTATTAATCATTTAAATTTGATATCCATTTACAAAGTTTATCAATCCATATTTATCTTTCAAGGTAAATACTCATTCTGCAACAACAAATGAAAAACAATGAATGGTAAAAGAAATTATACTTCAAAGAAAAAAATATCATGCTAGGAATCTAATGGCATGAATATCATGACACATTTGTGCATCACTTTTTATCTCATTTTAACTCTTCCTAGAGACATATAATATTAATATTTTTTAAATTTTAGACACAAATGACATTATTCAAATATATTTATATTGAATTTTTGTAATTACACTTCAAACCCTAAACCCTTGGTGCTCCAGCATAAACTTCAATTTGGAGAAGTTCCTCCTTTTCTTTGTTCATCTTGGCAATCCTCTTGAGCCCATCATCCTTGGGCTTCTTGCAACACCTCTTCATGCACTCAACTGCTTGATATACTTCATGGAACTTGCTAATGGCTTGGACAATTTCACCTATGCATCCTTCGATTATGTCACAAGTCCAGTCATTGTCAAACTTGCATTCCTTGCAACAGATATATGTCTTGGTCTGACCGCCCTTGCACGGTGATGTCTTTGAAGCCAACTGCTTTGCACTCAAAGACAAACCTTCTAGGGATGGCACTGCATTTCTTTCCAGCATAGCGGTTGAATTAGAAAGTTCTAAACAATTTAAATCAGCAAGGTCCAAAGATTTCACCATAGTTATAGCTTCAAAGCTTTGAGGGAGGCAGAAGATAGGGAAGGAGAGACATACATAGAGAGCGAGAGACGTCTCTTGTTAAAATTGCATTAGGAATCAAGTACTACTTTGGTAGTATTTGCACTCTACGAGTAAGACATTCTACTTTTCAAACGTACAAAATTAAATCTGCCTATATTTATTGGGTGTTGCCTTGATATAAGAATTGCAAAACAAAAATTTTCTCCAACGTTCTTTGTTGCTCAGCTTATTGAAAGAATGCTAAAGTTCTTTCATTGAATGATTGTAAATCATAGTATGACATGACCTCTTGTTTTTTATGAATTATTTGATGTCAAAATCTAATTTCTATAAAAGGTTAAGAAACAAATAGTGAAATTTGTAATAAATGAATAAGACTTGTGTTGCAAACTTCACTTAATGTAAAAGGTCAGTGTTGAAAAGTTTTTGAAATGGTGGCCAACGTGATGTACCTTGTTGTGGCTTGTTGACATTCAATGCATAAGCTTATTGAAAGAATGCTAACTTTTGTTGAAATCTTATATAATGTAGTATGACATGATTTCCAATTGTAATTAATTAAATAATGTCAAAATCAAATTTTTACAAAAGGTTAAGAAACAAATAGTGAAATTTATAGGCAATGAATAGGATGTGTGTTGAAAACTTCACTTATAAAGGGTCAGTGTTGGAAGGGTTTTGAATTGATGGCCAACGTAACGTAGCTTGTTGTGGCTTATTGACATTTAATTTATATATATATATATATATATATATATATATATATATATATATATATATGTATATTCAAATGAGTTTGGCTAGTCATCAAAAGAAAATAAATGAACCACTACCTTGAATCGTTAACAATACAATTAAACCATTTTATACAAGATCCCACTTCTATGCATGCATATTAAACAAAATTATAATAATTAAACCATTTTCACCTCCATGATCCTCTTAAATTTGAAGGCACATGATATTTCATTCATTGTAAATATATGACAATTTGTGAAACAATTACATGATTTCAAAACCAAAACCATCCATTAGAAAAAAACCCAGCCCTGCGGAGGGTTGCTCTGGAATGTTATGCCAAGCTATTAAAATGCTTGGCCTGTCACTCTAGAATTGTCCCTCGGTGAGTAGTCAGCTTGGCTGCTTGCCGAAACGGTCAGAAATCGCTTTTTTTAATTTAAAAAAAATTAAATTAAATATTTTTTTACTCGTAAATTTTGTTTCCTGCCCCACTGATGCTGCAGTTTCTGCTGCGCAAAAATAGGGGAAAAACTAATTTTTTTCAAAAAAAAGTTAATTTCAGGGTCCCTCGGAGGGCTATGGAGCAGCCCTTCGGAGGCCCCAGATTTTTTCTAATGCTTTAATCCATATAAATGTAAATGCACTACTTTGGATGAAAAAATAATTTTTTTGGTCATTGCAAGACAAAAGCCAAGTCTCTCTACGGTACTCTCTTATCTTTCAATGTATTAATCCTTTTATAATTTAGCCATGTAAAGTTGAAGATGACGAATAAGAAGTGTTCAGGGAATACATTTCAAGGATCTTAAAGAAACAGTGAATGCCTCTTTTTTCATCTAGTATTTGGATCATTTTGGAGCAAACTACCTTGGTAATAGATTTTGTCATTATAGGATTTAATCATAGAAGGATGTAGACCTCTATGATCAAGATAAGTCACCAAAATATTTTGATTATTGAACCAATAGGTATATTTTTTTGTTTCTACAATTAATAGTGAAGTCATCTATTAGACTTTTTAGATTTATAGGGTTAAGTAGAATGCATGAACTTTCTATTGTACTTTATAGTTCTCAATTTGATGGATTTTTCAACTTGTAGCACTAATTTGAAAATTGAAATTGCATGTGTGTATATAGTCTATACAATTGTAAAATATTGTATCTATATCTTAAGTACATGGCACCTTCACAATACATTTTAGATTACAATCTAAGGTAGCAACATCCATTTCCGTTTGTTTAAGCAATTCAGGATAGTTAGAAGCACATTCTGCTTGAAAAAAGATTTTTGCAATACTGGCAATTGAAAATCTTGAATTTTCAAAAACAAATTATACACTAATAAAAAATTCAGTTTTTCAGTTTTTTTGGTCGCGTTGTTTTGAACAAAATTTGACAGAAATCTGTTGAAATCAATAGATTTCTGTCAAATTTTGTTCAAAACAACGTGACCAAAACAATAGAAAAACTGAATTTTTACTAGTGATAATTTTTGGATAAGGCATCTATTTTTTGAGAATTTTCAAAGTAGAATTTTGTAGGGCACCCCAAACCACACTCTAGTTAAGCTACCTAGATTTTGACAAGGTAATCTAAAAAAATTAGCAAGCACCAACCACAATTAAGCATTGGCACAATTTCAAGGTGGCTGCTTTTGAGGACACTTTAAGGGGAGTCTACAATAAAACAATGGATCCACAAACAAGAATGGATGCTCCTATTTTATGAAGGTGGCTTTAATTAGTTACGGATCTTAATTAGATGTAGGTATTACTATGCAATATTGTATAGTACATTTTAGGCTTAAATTTGTATGTGCTGTTTTTGGATAAGGATCTGAATTAGGTGTCAATGTTGATAGATTTCCACTCTACTGCTCTTCAATGCACTGAAGTTCTAATCTTTGGGTCATTGCAAGAAAGACCGGTACTGAAACATTGTCACAAAGTGAGTGCGGAAGCTTCCTTTTGCTATAACTTTTGCAGCATGACTCACATGAATTTGAAATTTTTATTGGAGATGCTTCTCTTGAGTTTAATCATATCTCATATTTTTCAAAAAAATTCAAAAATCATTTTATATTTAAAATTCATTTAAACTAATATGTCACGTTTTGAGTTTTGAGGGGTTTTAGTACTATGGAGTCCCCAAATTTAATGATTTGGAGCTGAAATTTCTATGGTCTCTTTCCATATTAGGAAGTCATATTCCTACCAAGGGGCATTAAAAAATATTATATTTTATGTCCTCTACGTCCATGCAAAGAAGGCTCCATTGCGCGTGCAATTCTGAATGTTGAAGATGGTTTCAAGATAATTTTTTTGGTGAAATCTCTTCAAACTAAAGTCTTCCCAAACGGAAAATTTTTAGTTTCTTTGAAAAAAAAATTCCTATTTTGTACAAATTAAAATGTCAAACTATGTATTTTCTTCAAAATTCCAGCTCACACATTTTTGTGAATAACTTTTTACCTTGATTTTTTTTAGGCCTGAAATTTTGGTGATATGCTATTTCTAGTGTTATACTAATTATACTTATTTTATTTTATTTAAAAAAATTCATATGCAAAAAACTCATAGTATTGAGAGTACTAGCTGAAAACAGCCAAAGTGGAACAAAAACAGCCAGTCATTCTTGCAATGACCCTTTTAATGATTGGAATAAACCTAGAAGACAAGTATTTATCCCAATCAATTAAAGTTACGTGGATCGTAAGAATTTTATTGCTATATAAGATATTGGAAACAAAAAGTGTATCACTGAAAGAGTGTTACATTTGTAAATGGATTGGTACATCTTGATTGACATTCCAAATACAATCGTGTTCTATGGTGAGCAAATACATTCCAAATACAATCGTGTTCTATGGGCTTTCTGATCATATTTATGAAATGGCAAAGTGGCAATATAAAATGTTATAGAGTTGCTTTGAATTTCAACATTCATCCACATATTGAATGGAAAATATTATGTTACCATATATCCCATGTCCATAATTCTATTATCATCCACACTTTGGCAATTTCATCTAAGATTTTATATAATCTAACAATCATACACAATATAAAAAATATATATATATGAGCATATACATTTAAAATAGTGTGATTCTGGAAAAATATTTTAGAGGCTCTAATAAGATAAATCAATGTGACCATCAAATTTTTAATTTAAGACCCAAAAATAGAGGCCTATCATGCAGCAAAAAAGCAATTCCATTGTTGGATGAATATGTTCATTTTTTGTTTCTACAGTTTTTGTTAAATCCATTCATTTGATACTTTTAGGCCTTGAGGTCTTTATTAGGTTAACTAAAGCATGCAATAAGCTACAAACTAGATTGCTAGTAGAATAAAAAACATCTAAATCCTTCTTTATAATATAAACTACACTAAATAGTGAAATTAGGTTGCCTTAACAATTAGGTTGCCTTATTTCAAGAAAATCACTTTACAAGCCAACCAATCAACAAATATGTCTATTGTTTTTTCTTGTTTGTACACATAGAGGTTCATGAGTCCCACATGCATAAATTTTTAATTCAAAAAAGTAGTAAATTCTTGTAAAGAAACAATACATATTTATATAGTGTAGAATGTTGAGAAATTAGTGTGGGATAACCTAATTTCACTATTTAGTGTAGGTTATGTAAAAGCAAAGCTGAATTATGAAAAATAACATGCCCAACCAAGGAAGTGGCAAGGTAGTTACAATGGCTCTTCTTTCATCTGCTATAGCTTTTAACCCCTAAAGGACCGTTGTCCCTTCAGGGGACAAATGCTTTTTCGGGTAGGTACCTACGGGCTGAAATTTTCTTGTGATTTTTTGAAACTTTTTTTGGAGATAGAAAAACTGATAAGCTTTGTGGGAATATAATTTTTTTCACAATCGGTGCCCGGGAAAAAAATTTATGACCAAATAAGCTGAAAATAGGGGACGGCGGGCAGCCCGGGCAGCAAAAAAAAAATGGACAAAAATTTGAATTTTTTTTTTTAATATTTTTTTTCTCATAGATTATATTCTGGTCTATTCGGAAAGCTTTGATTCATTTCATTTGGATATGTTATGAGAAAGTTATGGACATTCTTGTTTTCCGGGTAGTTAGAGCATCTTCTTGAAAAAAATAACTTGTAGGATTCATTTCTGAATGCAATCTTTCAAATTTTTCAATTTTTTTTTTTTGCATGGTTTAGTTTAGTTGCTAGAACAATCTCACCTTTGGGATTAGTGAATTTTAATTCCATCTAAGAGATATTAATATTTTAGATTTTCCTTCTATCTTGTACTTACTTCTACTTAACAATTTTTTTAAGAATGATAATTAAGTTTTTTTGAATTTCTTTTTTTTTCCTAGACTCTCAACTCAATTCTCCTCTATAAAGATTTAAAGCTCAAAACTCTGTAGTGCAAAAATTTTAAATTTTAAATGTTTAAAGTCAAAAAATCTAGTCCCACAATGTGCTGAAAAACTTGTTTTTTTCACTTTAAACGCAGATATCTTGCAATCTGTGCAGTCAAAAATTCTGAAATTTTTTCCACAAATTCTCATACTAGTTAGGTGTAAGATCCTATGGTTAGATTTGAAAAAAAAACATTTTTCAATTTTTTTTACTGTTTGCTATAGAAATGGCAGTTTTCATTGTTTTTTGGCAGAAAAAAGGCCTCGGTCCTTTAGGGGTTAAAGCAAAAGTCCAAAGAATATGAAATTTTTATTGAAGATGTCTAACTTGATGGTAATTAGATCCTTTATTTTTTAGAAATTAAAAAAAACTCATTTTATATTTAAAAATCATTTTTGTTAATTTGTCACACTAAAAGGTTTAGGGTTTTTTATTACGTTAGGAGTCCCCAAATTTAATGATCTGGAGCTGAAATATTTGCATAGTAGAAAAGCTTATTCCTATTAAAAGAAATTTAAAATTATCTTATTTTGTGTCCTCCAAATGAGTGCAAACTACACTCCCATTGCGTGCAATTTATGAACAATGAAGATGGTTCTAAGATCTATCTTTTGATGAAATCTTGTCATTATAAACTCTGTCCAAATGGACAATTTTTATTTTTTTTAAATTAAAAAAATTCTTTTTTATAATAATAAAAATGTGAAATTACAATGCAAGTACCTATTTTCTTGAGATTTTGCACTTTTCTAGTTCTCCTACTAAGAAAAATTTTCTATGCTTTTCCTTCCTAAAGTACCTTTTTCTTAAAGGTGTATACATAAATCATATTTTTCATGTTTAAAAAAAAATTCTAATTATAAAGCCCTTTTGACAAAAAAAAATGAGTACAATGGAAAACGCTACAAAAAAACAAAAGGTCTTTCTGGCAGTGATCCATCCACAAAAAATTGACTGTACCGATTGATAGTGGAGATAAGCCTAGAGTTGCGGAAAAATGAACAAATTAATGATTTGGTTGTATTATAAAAAAAATTATAATAGTGAAACAAGGCAACCTTTCAAAACTGGGAGGCCAAGATTTGAGGTGATGGAGCGCTCAAGGTTTAAAAATTACAACAAAAAAAATCTATGGTAATGGAAGTGACAGCCTGGTTGGGGTCTGTAGGAAATAGCAATTACAGTGACCAAGGGTGGTAGACGTCACTTTCGTACCACAACAACTTGTAAAGGAGGAGGTTTTTAATCCCTTTAGGATGTAGAGAGTTTGGAGACCCTGTCTGGGCCTCGCTTTCCATACATTTTGTGATGGTTCCTTTACGTATTGGGCAAAACATGAAATAAGAAACATGTTGGCAAAGTTATAGAGCAAATTATGAGATTAAAAAATAAAAATAAAAAATAAAAATGTAGAAACTATGCCTATGTAAAGACCATGTTCTACGTATTCACAGTGAATACAAGGTCTTTTTTGTACAAGGCTTTGTGTTAGGTGTATTGTGCTTGGAAAGTATGCATACATCTTTGGCTACCGGCAAGAGCAGTTGGAAATAGTTATCCTACGTGCTTCACTGTGTTGTAGTAGGTGGGTGTTGGCAGGCGGGTTTGTCTTAGATTCTTCAATCAAAGTACTTGAGCTTGATGACATTTTTTTTATAAAGTAATGGGAATTTGAGAAAGAAGAAATTTCATCCCGTCACATACCCGCTTGAGTTCTAATTCACATGCTTGGTTCACTCAACTGAAATCCAACAATATTTTTGAGGATGTCATGAACCACCATTTTGCTTCACTTTTTAGAAAATGAGAATTATAAACAATGTGTGTGAATTTACAAGTTCAAAAGTATTAGTATTCCGAATTAAACCACAACTATCAATTAAGGAGTTTTAAGTTACTTAACAATAAAAACGTTGGGAATTTAGGGTGAAAAATGAAAAGTTTAATTAGGAAAAATTAAAGAAAAAATTCTAGGAGAAAAATAGGGGTTCTAAACTAAAATTACTTTTAAGCAAGACATTTTTTAAGTAAAATTTAAAAAAAAAGGCAAATGGTATAATAGTGATAAAATAAAAACAAAAATAGAAAAAAATATAAAAATGAAATAAAAATGAAAAATGAACCAAAAAAATAACAAACAAACAAAATTCTAAATCAAAATGAAAACAAAATACTATAGGTAGGAATTGTGTTCAATGTAGGACTTTAAACCTAATTTTGGCATAGTAGAATAATTTTTTTCAAATTATTTTGGACTATAAAAAATTGGAAAATCATGCTAAATTTCATATCCAATTTTTTTTGAGATTGAGATCTACCAAAAAAAAGTTATGGACAAAATTAAGAGAGGGCTTCAAGCTCTCATCTTCAAATTGTCTCATACTTTTTGAGGATTCATGCCAGACAATGAATTTCACTATAAAAAAAACTACAAGATTATATGTGAATTAGCAAATAGGGTCTCCTAGAATATTGTGGTTTGCATTCTTTTGAAGTGTATTGTTGTTTTCCTCGGAAAAGGGAGCAGCCATACCATCAAGGAAAAATTCAAACTACAAGATTACATGTGAATTAGCAAATAGGATTTAATATTTTTTTGAAGAAGGTAGTGTCTTTGATTCATAATCTATTTTTGTAACAACCTAGGTTTAGGGTTTAATATTTTTTTGGTACAACCGAGATTCTAAATTTTTTCCCTTTTTTGAAACAAGGCAATGTTTGGATTCATTTTGTATTTTTGTGCAAAGCAAGGTTTTGGATTCTTTTTTCATTTATATATTACTAAAAATCATTAGATAAAGGTGATATTAATATAAGATTCATTATGTGTGTATATATATATATATATATATACACAGATACATACACACACACACACACACACACACACACATACACGCATGTGTGTATTTCACTTATTATTATTGCAAGAGTTTTTTTTTTGAATTCTAGTTTTTTTAGTTTCTATTTTTTTATTTTGTAAAATGTTAGGTGTTGGATTATTGTATTGATAAACTAATGCCCTCATAAATTCTCAATTTCAAAATGAATTAGCATCAACTTTTTCATGAGGATTTCTAAATTCTCATAGTGAAGTATCTTGTTGTGTGGGTGAATGCACGAATTAGAAACACTTAAAGCGTTTTGTCACATCCTAGTTTTTGATTTTTTTTTTGGCTATAACTTTTATGTTTTAGCTCCAAATGACTCAAAATTTATAGGGATGATATTCATAACCATTATACACCTTGACTAATTTTTTTGTAATTTTCAAAAATAATTACTATTTTAAAAGAGCCCTGATAATTTCTCACAATGGATGATTTATGGATTTTTTGCACTTTTTTTAATCCAAAAAAAGAATTTTGAGCTAAAATTTGAAGAGAATGGTCTTCTAGTAGACTTATAGCTACTGTATAAAGGATTTTTAAAAATACTTATTTTTATGCGGTGTACAAGTCCACAAAGAGAGCTCCTTTTTGCATTTTTTTCAAAGGTATGAAACATTATTTTGGTGCGTTTTTTTGTCAAAATCCATCACCAAAAAGTTTTCACAATTGGACAATTCTTAGATTTTAAAAAAAAATCCTATTTTTTCCAAATTAAAATGTCAAAAGTGTTATTTTCTTCACCGGTTTTAGGGTGAATTCTATGTCCAAAATTCTAGTGAAGAAAATAACACTTTTGACATTTTAATTTGGAAAAAATAGTTTTTTTTTTTTAAAAAGTCCAAAAAATTGTTCAAAAATTAAAAAAACTTTTTGGTGATGGATTTTGACCAAAAAACGCACCAAAATAATGTTTCATACCTTTGAAAAAAATGCAAAAAAGGAGCTCTCTTTGTGGACTTTTACACCACATAAAAATAAGTATTTTTAAAAATCCTTTGGATTGTAGCTATAAGTCTACTAGAAGACCATTTTCTTCAAATTTCAGCTCAAAATTCCATTTTTTGGGTTTAAAAAGTGCAAAACCCCCCTAAATCATCCATTGTGAGAAATTATCGGGGCTGTTTTAAAATAGTAAACTATTTTTGAAAATTACAAAAAATTAGGCAAGGTGTAAGTAGTTATGAGTAGCTTCCCTATAAATTTTGAGTCATTTGGAGCTAAAACACAAAAGGTATGGCCCAAAAAAATTTAAAAACTAGGGTGTGACAAAATGCAACAAATAGTACAAGTGTTTCGTGCATTCACCCACGTGGATTGTTGTCATAGTCATTGGAGCCACATTTTGCTTGTCCATTGGTTCTTTCGGTCCATACTTGACTTGCAATTGGTATAGATAGGTTAGACCAAGCATGTGAGGTAGTTCAACGAACAATCTAATGTTCACTTTTTCTTCTTCTCCGGCTTGGTATAGTACATTCTTCATATATAGAGTACACCAACACCCACTTGTAGTCACAAATTTCTTGCCAGAGCTTATTTTCCTCAAAACCACTTTTGATTTCAGAAATGTGTAGTACACTTGCAAGCAATGGTTGTGTAAAAATCCCACCTCAAAAGACGTAGTCCAGGGTAACTAAACAATGCTTGTACATCATTTCCCCCAAAATACACTGAAATTGTACTATGGAAAGTATCATTTGGTACAACATACAGAAAGACGTAGAGAATGATTCAAAATACTAAAATTGTTAAGAATTTCATTATGAAATTGAAAAATGTCAATCCCAATGGTTGTAATGTTGTTACAAAGAATCTACATCCTATGATTTTTTTGATTTTTAAAAGTATTGAAAATTGAGATAAATAAACGACTTCAAAGTTTATTTTAGAGTAGAGAATCCATAACTGCCTGCAAACTAAAACTCCTCGTAATTTTGGACCCATTGATCAAAATGGAATGATTCAAAGCTTTCCACGTACGTATAAGTCTAGAAAATCAATTTCAAATTTTTTTTTTGAAAAAAGTGATTTTTTGATTTGCTCGGACTGCCCGAGTTGAGAAACAAACAACATAGTAGCCCATAATTTTTGACTCATATTTTCAAATGCAATGAAATTTAGTGCATACAAAAGATATTCCTCGTCCCCACCTTCTACTAGAATTTCAGCCCAAAATATGCAAATTTCTAGTCACAAGTATTTGTCCTAAATTGCTATGTTGCTTAAAATAGCAGGTTGGTCATTTTGAATTTTGTGTTCAAAATGATGGTAAGAAAGAAGTAATAAATATTAATTTCAGGGTACATATTTCTCTTGCTCAATTTAGGATACTGCATTCACACATTATAGAACTTTCTTGAATACACTAAGCGCCCTATTCATTTTGGAGGGAATTGTTTTGCTCTTTTCATAAGCACATGTTAATTCATTATTGCTAAAGTCTATGAACATCAATAGCAACCTACAGACTCTTCACTTCGAAAAATCATATCTAATTCATTCTAAGTCAAAAAATTACAATAATAATTACAATTTGTTTCTTTTCCATTTCTCTGTCTACCTAAAAAAATAGGAAATCATTGGCCAGTTAGTTTCTTCCACACATTTGTTTTTCTCCATAGATGTGCCATTCTTGAGCCTTCTACCTTAGTACCAATCAGTGTTCTAATTGACACTTCCACCTTGGTCGACTTTGTCTTTTCACTTGTTTTCAACTGTGCATAAATGGTGCAAAAATATTTGCACCAGTAGCACAAGTTTAGTTCAGTGTGGTGTTCTTTTTTTTTGTAAGTCCAACTTGCTGCCCAAACCTCAGTGGAGGGACATGCACTGGTTTGTTTCTTATGAATCATGGAAATTAAGAAAAAGTTCAGTTGCAATTTAAAAACAATGAAAAAAAGTTGGCAAAAAAATCTATAAATTTTTTGTTTAGAGTAAAAAATAGAGAAAAAAATAAAGAAAAAAATAGACTCAGTATTTGAAAAAGTGCTTCAATATGGGAATTAAATGAAAATAGTTGGTAAAACTCAAAAATAATCCCTAATGTTGATCTAATTCCTAAATCCTAAGGCCAGTTCTATTGCAAAGAGCAAAAGAAATCAAAATCTTTTTTTTCAAACATTTAATTGTAGGATCTTTTACTAGATTAATATAAAAATGTGTGGAAGAAATTTCAACAACTTTGACCATATAGATTGTAAGATATATGCATTTAAAGTGAGAAAAACAAGTTTTATTGCACCTTGTGTGACTAGCTAGACTATAGGACTTTGAGTCTTCTTAACTTAAAATTTTTGTATGTAGTTCAATCAATGTTTGATTGACTTTTCCACCTTGGTCAACTTTGTCTTCACTTGCTTGTTTTCAATTGGTCACAAATGGTGCAAAAATAGTAGCACAAGTAAGGTGGGTACCCCCCTAACCGTCACTTTTTGATACCATGACTATTAGACTGGTCAAATTTCTATATTTTCTTATTGGCAAGTAAAAGGAGGTTCCAACACACCAAAGAACGTGACATTTGAATGCTATATGTAAAAGTTATAAAAGAACAAAGTTTGGTTCTAAAACAACAATTTCTTCCACATAGGTAGATAATTGATTTTGAAAATGTACACAGAATGAAGATGGCGGATTAGGGTCAGTGGAGCATTTGAAAGTGATCACCTTAATACAGGTTGCAATGTTCTCCTTTTCATCAAGTCTAGTTTGGTTTCCAAACCTCAGTAGAGATCATCTAACTCCAAAGTCCAAGGCCATTTTTTCAGAAAAAACACTCAAAACTGACATTTCTATTGCAAGTACAAAAAAAAAATCAATTTAAAAAACTAAACTAAATATAGGATCTCTTGCTACACTAGTTATATAAGGATGTGTGGAAGACATTTCAAAACCTTTGGCTGCGTGCATTACAAGGTATTTGCATTTAAAGTGAAGAAAACAAGTTTCTTGTACCTCGTGTGAGTGTGTGACTAGGTTAGAGGACTTTGAGTCTTCTTAACTTGTAATTTTTGCCCCATAGATTACGAATTAAAAAAAAATTATGGTGAAGACTTGAATTGAGAATCTAAAAAAAGAAATTCAAAAAATATGCACTTGATTTTTATTCTTTAAGAATTTGTTAAGTAGAAGAAGGTACAAGATAGAAGGAAAAACTAAATAGTTAATAACTCTAATAAGGAACAAAAACATACTAATTCCAATGTTGAAATTGTTTTAGCAAGCAAAATGAACCTAGTAGAAATTCTCTTTTAAATTGTGAAAAGTGAGTAAAAAATCAAAATTAATATGTTATATTTTTAAGAAGATGCAATGAATGTGTGGAAAACAAGATGCTTCATTACTTTTATAGCTTTAATCCAAATGGAGTGAATCAAATCTATGAGTGAAAAAGTTTTACAATTTTCATTTCAAGTTTTTTAATTGTTGCCTTTTAAACTCCATTTTATGCCTAGTCTGGCATAACTTTTGCTCATGGGTACTAATTGAAATAATAATTACAAAAAGCTTATGTATGTTTCTATTGTCAAAAATACGTTTAAAAAAATCACGCTAAAAATTGAGATCATAGGAACTTGCCCAAACCTTCAAAAGTCTCTCAAGGGAACATTTGGAATTTCAGGAATTAAGTACAAATGACACTCTTTCATTGGATTAAAAGATGCATGTTCTTTTCCGTAACTTTGGTTTGCTATAACCTCCAAAGGACCAAGGCCTTTTTTCTGCCAAAAAACATTCAAAATTGCCATTTCATTTAAAAATTGTTTTTTTTGCACATCTAACTATAGGATCATACACCTAACTAGTATGATAGTGTGTGGAAAAAATTTCAGAATTTTTGACTGCATAGATTGCAAGATATCTGCGTTTAAAGTGAAAAAAACAAGTTTTTCAGCACATTGCGGGACTAGATTTTTTGACTTTGAACATTTCTAACTTAAAATTTTTGCACTACAAAGTTTTGAGCTTTAAATCTTTATAATAGAGAGTTGAATTAAGAGTCTAGGAATTTTTTTTAAAAAACAACTTAATTTTCATTCTTAAAAAAATTGTTAAGTAGAAGTAGGTACAAGATAGAAGGAAAATATAAAATATAAATATCTTTTAGATGGAATTAAAATGCACTAATCCCAAATCCCAATGGTGAGATTGTTTTAGCAAGTAAATTCAACTATGCAAAAAAAAATTGAAAAATTGAAAAGATTGCATTCAAAAATGAATCTTATAAGTTATTTTTTTCAAAAAGATGCTCTAATTGCCTGAAAAATAAGAATGTCCATAACTTTCTCATAACAAATCCAAATGAAATGAATCAAAGCTTTCTAGATAGACAAAAAAAATAATCTTTGAAAAAAAAATTCAGAAAAAAAAATTCAAATTTTTGCAAATTTTTTTTTGGTGCCCGGCCTGCCTCCCGTCCCCTGTTTTGAGCTTATTTGGTCATAACTTTTGTTTCCAGGCACCGATTGTGAAAAAAATTATATTCCCCAAAAGCTTATCGATTTTTCTATTAAAAAAAATAATTGAAAAAAACAAGAAAAAATTTCAGCCTATAGGTACTTGCTCGAAATCCCATTTGTCCCCCAAAGAGACAACAGTCCTTTAGGGATTAATGTTATGATGATCTCTTCTCTAAACCTTTAATTATGCATAGTTGACTAAGATCCAAACATCCATACCAACATTGAGATTGTGTTTGGTAATCTCAAAGCATAGCTTCATTATAAAAAATAACATACCTTGCTACTCTCTACTCCCTAGGCTAGGCATGTTATTTTTTATAATGTAGCTTTGCTTTCACATTATCTAATTCATACTATAAAGTAGGATTCAAATTGTTCTTTAGTTTGCAAACAATCTACTTTATAACTTATTGCATTTTTTAAACTAATAAAGACCTCAAATGTAAGCCTAAAAGTATTGAATGAATAGATTTCATGAAAATTGTGAAAACAAAAAATGAACATATTCATCTAGTAATCAAATCATTTTTGTTGCCTATCTTGATGATAGGCCTCTACCTTTTGGAGTCAAATTAGGGGTTTGATGGTCACATTGATTTTTTCTATTAGTGTGAGTGAAATAATTTTCTACAACCACATTGTTTTAAATTAGTATATTCTCATATTACCATTAGATTACCCTTGTATAGTTTTTGAAAATCAAATTGGGAATGTTGACTTATAAGAAGCAAGGTATTGACAAGTAGCATCCACTTCTTGAAAAATTAGAGCATAAGTGGCAAAAGACAAACGTACATACTTTGAAATCTTTCATATTGTGTACACCAATATCCATGTGATGAAATGACAACTTCTATATGTTAAGTTGTGAATATAAGTCAAGAGTTTAATTTGTTTTTCTCCTTCACGTAGTTTCATAACTAAAAATCAAGTATATTGACATATTAGTTGTACGCTATCTTATAAAAAAAATTGACGCAAAATCTTTTTTTATACTAAGGATTGGGGTCTTTTGGGAAGGACATATATTATATACACAACATGGTTGAATTTGCACTACAAAAAAACAAGGGTATAAATGACTTATCCACAATGACTGTAAGCACAACATGACTGCAAAATGACTAATTGAAAATCATTGTTGTGCTCACAGTCATTGTGGACAAGTCATTTATACCCTTGTTTTTTTTAGTGTTGGAATGTCAACTGACATATAGCAATCCATTCACAAAAGTCAACATTCCTTTACACACTTTTTGTTTTCAAAATTATACGTAGCAATCAAATCTCTACAATCCACGTAACTTTATGTGATTTGATCAAATACTTGTCTCCTAGGTTTATTCTACTTATTAAAGACCAAAACTTCAGTGTGTTGGAGAGCAGTGTTGCGGATATCTGTCAACTCTGACATCTAATTAAGATCCTTATCTAAAAAACATCACATCTAGATTCAAGCCAAAAAGTACTATATAGTGCCACGTAATACCTACAGCTAAATCAAATCCTCATTCAACAGCGACCCATATAGATTCTAACTTGTAATGTATTGTATAGTACCACATAATACTTGCAATTAATTAAGATCCTCATCCAAAAGCAATCCATATAGATTCTAACCTAAAACGTATTATACAGCATCATGCAGTTAAGATATAGGCACAACATCTCACACCAATATAGTCAATGTACACAGTCACATGCAAATTCAAATTGGTGCTACACGTTGAAAAATCCACGAAAGTGAGAACTATAAAGCACTAAAGAAAGTTTATATATTCTACTTAAATCTTACAAGAATAAGACCTATTACCTAAGCAGTTTGCTCTAAAATGCTCAAAATACTAGATGAAGAGAGAGGGACGCATTCTAACCATTCTCTGTTTTTTCAAAGAACCCTGAAATATATTTCTTAACCCCTAAAGGACCATTGTTCTTTCACGGGACAAATGCGTTTTCGGGCAGGTACTTGAGGGCTGAAATTTTTTTGTGATTTTTTGAAACTTTTTTTGGAGATAGAAAAACTGATAAGCTTTGTGGGAATATAATTTTTTTCACAATCGGTGCCTGGGAAAAAAAGTTATGACCAAATAAGCACAAACGAGGGGATGGGGGGCAGCTTGGGCAGCAAAAAAGAAAATGGACAAAAATTTGAATTTTTTTTTAATATTTTTTCTCATAGATTATATTTTTGTCTATTTGGAAAGCTTTGATTCATTTCATTTGGATGTGTTATGAGAAAGTTACGGACATTCTTGTTTTTCGGGCAGTTAGAGCACCTTCTTGAAAAAAATAACTTGTAGGATTCATTTTTGAATGCAATTTTTCAAATTTTTCAAATTTTTTTTTTGCATGGTTTAGTTTACTTGCTAGAAAAATCTCACCATTGGAATTAGTGCATTTTAATTCCATCTAAAACATATGAATATTTTAGATTTTCCTTCTATCTCGTACCTACTTCTACTTAACAATTTTTTTAAGAATGAAAATTAAGTTTTTTTGAATTTCTTTTTTTTTCCTAGACTCTCAACTCAATTCTCCACTATAATCATTTAAAGCTCATAACTCTGTAGTGCAAAAATTTTAAGTTAAAAATGTTCAAAGTCAAAAAATCCAGTCCTGCAATGTGCTGAAAACACACTTGTTTTTTCCACTTCAACCGCAGATATCTTGCAATCTGTGCGGTCAAAAATTCTGAAATTTTTTCCACAATTTTTTATACTAGTTAGGTGTAAGATCTTACAGTTAGATGTAAAAAAAAAAAACCAATTAAATTTTTTTTTAACTCTTTGCTACAGAAATGGCAGTGTTCAGTGTTTTTTGGCAGAAAAAAGGCCTCAATCCTTTAGGGGTTAAAAACTTTTAATTCCCCATCCTCAACTTTTCAAGGCTAAATTATGAAGCATTAACACGTTGAAAGATAAGAGAGTATACTGTAATAATTCAAGAAAAGTAAGCATTCTTTCAGTCAGGACGGTAAATCAATCCCACAAAGTGAAACGAGCAGGGTGAAAACGTAAGTTTTCGGGGGGTAAAAGTAAAATCTTGCCCCCTATTTTGAGCACTGTGTAGGGCAGGTTATAGACTTGTCCTAGATAATTTCTGGTCTCTGATCGCAAATATGAATTTAAAATTTGCAAAAAACAATTTGTATGAAAAATACAAAATTCCTGCGTTTTCACCCTGCTGGTCCCACTTTGTGAGACTGTTTTTTTCAGTGTCCTGCTTCTTTCAGTAATGCTTCAGTTAGCAACAAGGACCCTGGAAAAATTTAGGTGACACCCAATTAATATGGGCTTATTAGTAGAATGTCTTACTCAGTCTACTCACAGACAGTAGAAATACTACCGCAAACGGCGGGCCGTGATTCCTACTCCTGATATTCAACGGGAGCTCTCTCTCGGGAGCAGTCTCTCGCTCTCATATTGTATGTCCCTCGCTCCCGCTCTGGCTCCTCCCTCTGCCGCCTCCTCCCTCAGAGCTTGCAAGCCGTAAGCGATGGCGAAATACTTGGACCCTGCGGAACTGAACTACGTAGAGCTTTCTGATTCCACCACCATGCCGGCAGGGAATGCAGCGCCGTCCCCGGGAGGTTCTTCTTCAAGCGCGTATCAGTTGGCTTCGGAGTCGTCGCCCTGCGAGCGCGGGCGGAACAAGTGCAGCTGTTGCGAGAAGCGCAAGTTCGACATAATCGAAGGATGCATGGACGAAATGGTGGAGGCCATAGACGAGTTCCGTGACTTGTACCAATTCACCGAGGTCATCAAGAGGGAGTGCAAGTTGCCCAAGTACGACGTGCTGGTGGAGAGGATCGCCAAGATGAACGAGGAGAAGGAGGAGCGGCTCCAGAAGTTCATGCTGGAGCAGCAAGTTGCCATGGCCAAGATGAACGAGGAGAAAGAGGAGCGGCTCCAGAAGTTCATGCTGGAGCAGCAAGTTGTCATGGCGAAGGTCATCACCGACGCTGTTAAGGACGCTCTGGGTCGACGTCTTGACTCTCCCGCAGAGTAGATGACTTTGTGGAGCTTGCAGAGAGCTCTGGGAGTCAGTAGCCGCGAGCGCTTAGTCTACGCAGTTTGGCTTGCATGTTTTGCCTCGGTATGGAGGAGCGGTGGTAGAAGTGTGTGAGGGAACTGAGCTCCCCGTTGGCCTTGCTCATCGCCGAGGCTGTCAACGGGGCTTACATAGGCGCCTGGACTCTAGCAGAGCTTGGAAAGTTAACTGAATGCTGAACTGCTTTGAACCGTGTTCCCGCTTGTTTCGGTTCTCTTGTTGCAATTTCATTCCAGTGCAGACTACTTTTTATTCATTGATGTATATATTGTTGTCTTTGTTTTTGTTTTTTTGGTACAAATATACAGTCTTTTGCAGGAAGACTGAGCTTTCACTGTGATATGTGTTAGCGTGTCATGTGTGAGTTCCGTGCCTGCCTGTTCATGACCCAGAGTAAGTCTGCAAAGCTAACAACGTTGACAGGTGGTAGTGCTAAATTTCTTTTGAGTTTGTCTGCCGGTAGTTATCCATTTGGCAAAGAGTTGAATTTCAGTTGTTCACGTGGATGTTACGAGCTTCGATCATAAATTGCACTGGGCCTGCCACTAGAAAGCGATTTATGATCACATCCCGGCCAGCGATCTAGGCATCCCGGTGAGCGACTGCAACAATTCTATCGTTGAGGTGGGGATGGGATATGTATCATGAAGAGTTGGTGAGGCATGAGATTACAGAATGCATTGCCTGGGGTTGAATGACAAATTTCTATGTGATCGCAGAATTGTTCCCATCATACTTCAACGACTGGATCCAGCCATCCAGGCTCAATCGTGGGTCTTATTAATGTTGTCGCCATGCACTCTGATATTGGGGAGGCCATACGAGCTCTGTCCGTGATGTGGCCATCTACTTCTACAAGTGGGTGTATGCACCCCTCTCACGTCGATCTGTGCCTGTAAAGCTAGGTCAAGGAGATCCCCTGGCTTCCCTAGCCTCAGGTCAGTAGCATGGCCCTTGCTTGACATGAGCACATTTATCGGAAGGCTTCAGAGGCAAGCTTTGCTTGGACGTCCAAGCCTCATTGAAGCCTAGCACAGGCTCACGTAGTTCACAAATCCAGTGGTTTATTCCCTTCACTGTCTTTGTTGACTTGTTTGCAACGTTCGGGTAGAAGCAGAGTGACGACTCCCTCTCTAGCTTTTTACTTTCCGTGACTTAGAGGATGCCTTGTTTGCGGATTTTACGGATGAAGGATGGCACACGAAGACCACTGATGTTAGAGATGTTATCAAGCGCATGTGCAGTTCGTCTTCTGTGTGTTGATTTCCTGTATCATATTGCTCGCCAGACTCTATATGAGAACTTAAAATTTTTTCCAGGGAGCGTCAGGTGGACTGTCGACAGTGGGTACCCATGGAGCATCAAGTCGGGGTGCAACTTGTAACCCTTGGCTGTGAAGTCCTGGGATCTAACATGCCCTTCAGTTGTCGCAATGTTGCTGCAATTTAGTGTTGGGATATTAAGCATCTGCGAGGCAAACTGTAGATTGCCATGGGACAAGCGCGTGGCCAGCTCAAGGAGATCCCCATCACTAGCCTCAGGTCAGTAGCATGGCAAGAGTCGTGAAACATAGACTTGCATGCAATTCCTTTTAGACTGTCTCAAATGTTCTTATTTAGTTATTTTCCCGTTTGAATGTATTGTTGGTGTAATTATGCAAGGTTGGATGGTTTTTAGTACCTTGATGGCGTTCTTTAGCTAAGACTGTCAAAACTTTAAATGAAACTTTGAATCAGAGACAACTCGGGTAATATGTTTGTGATAAGAGTGTCAAAGTTTGAATGAAACCTTCAGTTGAATCAGGGACAACTCGGGTGATATGCTCTTGAGAGTGTCTACTTATATGACTGGGTGTTTTGTTTGTTCTTTCGTTCTAAGTAAAGCAATGCTGCGTTTCATTTGTTATTTAATTTGCTACCACGCACATCCAATATAACTGAAATAGAAATAGAAAAGTTGTACTTCCATGTTTTGTAGTCAGTGTGTATAGACTCTGAAGTTCTTATTCATCCTTGGTCTTTTTCTGTGTTGCTTTTGAGTGATATTGCTATCAGAGTGCAACTTAGTTTAGGTATGAAGTTTTCTCTCATCCTTGCCTGTGCAATCCTAAACCACAAGCGTGGACAGTGATTTATAAGATTTTACTGTAGAAGTACCACAATTGATTTATCAGGTGGTGATTTATCATTCTGTATATTGTGTTTATCTCAGCAGAATTCAGCTGAGAATCTGAACTTCTACCCGTAAGGGACTGAGGCTCAAATTAGGTCACTTTCATGTTTCTATTTGCAGTTTTAAGTAGGTCATATGAGGAGCTTTTATTTGTTGAATTTTTTTTGTTGAACCTTTACACACGAGATTTGCATTGATTCATTTGATATAAATATTTCCTGTCATCTGAATTGTGTTTTTCAAAGTAATTGAAGTGGTAATTTTAAAAGCATGAATCTGTATTCTTGCTGCTACTAGATGAGGTCAGCAGCACGATGTGTCCCCTGCTCGAAAGCTTTGAGCTCAGGGTTCCCAGATAGATGAGCTTAATATTTGGCAATTGAGCAATCGAATTTCTAAATAATGGGCGCTGAGTACTCGGCATTTTGCTTCCACTAATGAAATTCAACTACAAATGATTTCATATTGACAAGAATTTTTCCTCCCCTCTGGCTGAATGGATTCGATATGGGCAACATTTAAGGTGATTACTCTGAATTGATTTATTTGCAAGGCCAATCACTACTAACAGGCTCTTGCTTAAAATGTACAGCTTTTGTTCGTGATGGCCTGTTGATTCTTGAGGTTGCAACTGAATGATCCAAACTTGTGGTTGAATGAGTGTCTTTCTATGTTGCAGGCGTGAGGGTTGAAATCCGCTCTTGGGAACCCAGAGCTATTCTGTACCGCCGGCATCACTTTCTGACGACTCTTGTTTGTTGCTCAAACAGTCACTTAATCGCACTTCATCACCATTCAGGTACGCAGTCTTGTATTTCGGGGATATGCGACGTTGCTTTGCTTATCATGCTTTTGGACACCGTAGCTTTTTGTTGAAATTCGGCCATATTGTGTTTTTCCAGAAAGGAAAGAAACTCAAGGTTTGTGTTGGTAATTGTGAATCTCTGATTGATATAAGCTGATATTAAACGATATTAAACTGATATTAAGCATGCATGAGTGATCTAAGTTGAGACTCTTGTATTGGGAATAGATTGTATTGAATTTGTGGTGCAATTTAATGGATATGGGATTTTCAAGAACTGTCAAGCTACAATGCGTCAATGAATCTGCTCCAGAAGTAGGTCTAAATTTGTTCCTAAGATCCTCAAGAACAACACTCTTTACCACAATACCAAGTGAAAATGTATCTTAAGCCCCCTTGACAGCCTTGGATGCCTTTCTCTTGTCATCTAGTTTTTGGACAAATTGCCTTGGGTGATAAGTCTTGTTTTTATAGGGTTTATTCATGGAAAGATTCAACCTGCCATGACCACCGGGTAATCACCAAAAGGATTAGAAATTGGAATAATCCTAAAGGACAAGTATTTGTCCAAATCATATATAGTTTTGTGGATCATAAGGATTTGACTGCTACATAAGATTTTGAAAAAAAAAAGTATGTCAGTGAAGAAATGATGTCATTTGAGAATGGACTACTACATTTGAGTTGACATTCCAAATATGACCGTGTCCTTCTAGAATGACTGCAATCCCTCACTATAGGAGAAAGAAACTAGGGCATCAATCTTGTTTGTGTGATAGTGTACAATCAATACATCAGTATACTTGATTTCAATTACAAAATTGCCTCAAAGAGACAAACAAACTTCACATGTGCTCACAATTTGACATGTAGAATTTGTTTCGTCACATCACGAGGAGGTGACTAGTAAAGAGGTTTGCATATCACGTGTGAGCGAGGGATATTATTTATGGGGGTATTTTGATAGAAAGGACTAATTAAATAGACCATATTATTACCTAATTTTTGAATTTGTCATAATTTTAAGTACCATACACTTACTTTGAATTTGAAAGATAGACTAATTTTTCATACCATTACTTCATTATAATTTAAGAATCTTGAATTGGAAACACCCTATACGTAACAAAACTATACCATATAAATAATAAAATATCACAAAATACATGATATTAGTGGTACTACATAACATTGTTAAATACCTAACAAATTGAGTTACACATTAGAGGTTGTGGACACAAAGAGGTTATCATATGTAAATGCCATTGCTTAGAAATTCAAAACTTGTTTATCTACAATAAATGTGACTCATGCATCCAAACAACACAAAATACCAAGATATATAAAACAATAAGTCAACTAGAATACAGTATATAACACAACCTTCATTTGTACAACCTTCACATGACAGTGATATACAATTGACTCATTCAAGTATGAAGTCAAAGACATGATCCTAAAACATGACCCTACTCATAGCTAGCCCCAACCTAAGATACTTTTAATTAATGGTACATGGGTGAATGCAAGAAACACTTGTACTATATGTTGTGTTTTGCCACACCCTAGTTTTTGATTTTTTTTTTGTCATAATTTTTGTATTTTAGCTCCAAATGACTCAAAATTCATAGAAAAGCTACTCATAACCATTATACACCTTGCCTAATTTTTTTGTAATTTTCAAAAATAATTTACTATTTTTAAACAGCCCTGATAATTTCTCGCAATGGGTGATTTAGGCGTTTTTTGCACTTTTTTTAACCCAAAAAAACGAATTTTGAGCTGAAATTTGGAGAGAGTGGTCTTCTAGTAGACTTATAGCTACTGTCCAAATGAATTTAAAAAAAATTCTTATTTTTATGTAGTGTACAAGTCCACAAAGAAAGCTCTTTTTTGCATTTTTTTTCAAAGGTATTAAACATTATTTTGGTGCGTTTTTTGGTCAAAACCCATCACCAAAAAGTTTTCTCAAATGGACAATAAAAATCCTATTTTTTACAATTTAAAATGTCAAAAGTGTTATTTTCTTCACCGATTTTAGGGTGAATTTTGGACATAGAATTCACCCTAAAATCGGTGAAGAAAATACCACTTTTGACATTTTAAATTGTAAAAAATAGGATTTTTTTTTTAAAAATATATATAAAAATTGTCCATTTGAGAAAACTTTTTGGTGATGGGTTTTGACCAAAAAATGCACCAAAATAATGTTTCATACCTTTGAAAAAAAATGCAGAAAGGAACTCTCTTTGTGGACTTGTACACCACATAAAAATAAGAATTTTTTTAAAATTCATTTGGACAATAGCTATAAGTCTACTAGAAGACCATTCTCTCCAAATTTCAGCTCAAAATTTGTTTTTTTGGGTTAAAAAAAGTGCAAGAAACGCCTAAATCATCCATTGTGAGAAATTATCAGGGCTGTTTAAAAATAGTAAATTATTTTTGAAAATTACAAAAAAATTAGGCAAGGTGTATAATGGTTATGAGTAGCTTTTCTATAAATTTTGAGTCATTTGGAGTTAAAACACAAAAGTTATGGCCAAAACAAAAATCAAAAACTAGGGTGTGACAAAATGCTTTAAGTGTTTCTTGCATTCACCCACATTAGCATAGTATCTAGCAGGAATACAGACACTACTCATAGCCCCAGTCTGGGATACTCTTACTCCATGGTACATTAGATCTAAAAAAAACAAATTGGCCACATTATTTATGTCTATATATTTATTACAATTTAAATTCACCTGTTTTTCTACAATATATTATCTCAAATATTTTTCAAAAATTTAAAAGCAATGAATAAAATGTACCATATTTTTGACCACACGTAACATGCTAAAGTTTTCTAAGTCACCCCCCCGGGCATTACATGCATATATACAATCGTGTGCAATGTGAAAGATTCTCAAACTATATGGGTTGTTGTTTATTATTGTGCTCAAATTTTTCAAGAAGTGGGTGCTATTTGTCAACACCTTGCTACTTAAAAGTCAACATTTCCAATTTGATTTCAAACAACTATAGAAGGATAAATTAATGGCGACATGAACTTATACTAACTTAAAATAGTGTAATTGTGAAAAATTATTTCACTTGCACTAATAGGAAAAATCAATGTTACCATCAAATTTCTAATTTAACCCCAAAAGGTGAGGCCTATCACTAAGACAGATAGCAAAAAAGCGAATTGATTTTTGAATGAATATGTTCATTTTTTATTTCTATAATGTCCGTGAAATCTATTCATTTGATACCTTTAGGCCTTGAGGTCTTTACGGGGGTCTTTATTAGGTAAATGCAATAAGTTACAAACTAGACTGCTAGCAAAATAAAGAACCAATCCATTTGAATCCTCTTCTATTAAAATATAGACTAGGTAATGTGAAAGTGGAGCCACATTATGAGAAATAACATGGCAAGCCAAGGGAGTGGCAAGGCCGGTATTTGATTTCCCATAATAAGGCTATGCTTTGAGATTACCAGAAATAATCTTAATATTAAATGTTTGGGTCTTGGTCAACCATGCACAATCAAAGGTTTAGCTAGAGAAGAGGCCCTATAATACTGAAACAAACCTAAGTTGTGAGAAAGGACATGCATCTCTTGATCCAATGAGAGATTGTCATTTACCTTTAGTCTAAAATCCAAAGTGTTCCCAAAAGGAACAATTGACGGTTTGGGCAAGTCCCTATGATCTCAATTTTTGGCATGATTTTGAATATTTTCTTGATGATATCTAGATAAATACATGAGCTTTTTGAAATTTTTTATTTCAATGAGTGCCCACGAGCAAAAGTTATGCTAGACTAGGCACAAAATGGAGTATGTAAGGCAACAATAGAAAAACTTAAAATGGAAATTTTAAGACTTTCACATTCATAGATTATATTTTTGTTTGTATGAAAAGCTTTGATTGAATCTATTTGGATTAGTGGTGTGAAAGTTATAGAGCTTCTTGTTTTGCAAACAATCATTGCATCTTGACAAAATAATGTATTGGATTCATTTTAAAATCTTAATTTTTACAATTAAAAAAGAAACATTCCACGAGGTTCAATTTGTTTGTTAGATCAATCTCAATGTTGGAATTAGTATATTTCAATTCTGTCTTAGAGATATAAACTATTTAATTTTTCCTTCTCTTTTGTACTTTATTCTACTTAACAAATTATTCTTAAAGAGTAAAAGTCAACTTGTTTGTGTCTATTCTTTAAAAAAAAATTGATTCCTAACTCAATTTTTCAACATATATATATTTTTTAATTCAAAATTTGTAGTGCAAAAATTTTAAGCTTTATTAGAAGATTGAAAGCCCTATAATCTAGTCACACACTTACACAAGGTGCAAAAATCTAAATTGGTAAAGCATGAGTAGACCCAATCTAAACCACACACTGACACATCCCCTACCTAAGTGCATTGTTATGATGATAAAGGATTTCTAAGATTGTGGTAATGCGTGGATAACTAATGCAAATGAAAGGACCCAGTAGATGTCAAGATTAGGTGACTGACACCATGGGGTTGTTGTACCTTAGATGTTGTTGTTGGTATTGTAGGATTGTTGTTGTATTGTTTTCTAGTGCCATGGTTTGGATCATTGTCGGACTTGTTGAATCCTAGTTAAATTTGATTGTTATTTGGGTACTTAATTTCTAAAGACCAAAAGTCCCTCTTGAGAGTTTGAGTAGGTTCCTATGATTTCATTTTTTAACAAGATTTTTTTAACGTGTTTCTCAAGACAAAAAAATAAATTAGCTTTGGTGGAATAAATTTTTTATTTCAATCAGTGCTTCAAGGGAGAAAACATTATGCCATTTGAAGCTTAAATTAGAAATTATTGGGCAATGCAAATAAACTAGAAAAGTTTATAATAATAATTTTTAAAATTTGTTTCTCATAGGAACTATTTTTTTCTACTAACTTGAACTTTATTTTCACAGCTCTTAAAAAAAAATAGGTGTACATGGTTTAGTTTGCTTGCTAAAACAATCTCAAAATAAATTTAAAAAACTCAAAAAAGAATTTTGAAAAATTTGTTTTTCATAGAAAATATTTTTGTCTACTACTATGGAAAGATTTGATTCATTCAATTTGGACTCTAGTGATGAAAACATTATCAATGGAGACTTTGTTTTTTGGGCAATCAAAATATCTTGTTCTTCAAAGGATAACATTGAGAATTCTTTGTTTCTTCAAGATCCTTGAAATTTATTTCTTGAAAACTTTTTGTTTTTCATCTTCAACTTTACATGGTTATGTTATGAAGAATTAAAACATTGAAAGATAAGAGAATATTAAATAATACAAGAATTCAACAAAAGTTAGCATTCTTTCAATGGCAACAAAGAATCTGGAAAAAAAATTCATCCATTTTGGCAACATCCAAATAATATGGATTTAGGATAATTTTGTACTTTTGGATTAGCAGAATGTCTTACTCGGTGAGTAGAAATACTACCAAAGTGGTGCTTGATTCCTATTGCAATTTTTACGAGAGCCATTTCTCTGTATATGTCTCTCTCTCCCCCCTCTTCCTCCTCCCTCAGAACTTCAAGACCATAGCTACGGCAAAATCTTTGGATCCCGTTGATCTAACTGATTATCTAGAACTTTCCAATTCACCACGAAGCTAAAAGGGAATGCAACGCCATTCCTGGGAGGTTCATCTTCGTGTGCGGAGCAATTGGCTTTGGAGACATCACCGTGCAAGTGCAGGTAGAACAAGTGTATATGTTGCAAGAAACACAAGTTTGATAATGACTGCATCTATGACATAATCGAAGGATGCCAAATGCTTTGGTGAGTTCTAGCACTTGTATCAAACAATTGAGTTCATCAAGGGGGAGTGCAAGAAACCTAAGAACAATTAATGTGCTCAAGAGAGTTGCCAAGATGAACAAGGAGAAGGAGGAGCGGCTCCAGAAGTTTATGGTGAACCAGCAAATTGTCATAGCTAAGATCATCGCTGATATTGTTAAGAATGTTGTGGGTCGACGTCTTGACTCTCCTGCAGAGTAGACGAATTTGTGGAGTAGACGAATTTGTGGAGCAGAGCTCATGTGATCGGAGTAGCCACGCGCGTTTTGTCTACGCAGTTTTGTGTACAGTCATACTCTTGTGACTTGACTTGAATGTGTTGAAGACAGTGGTCGCCATAGTGGCTTATTTTTTCATGTTTCACAATGTAAACGAACAAGAATGAAGCGCTGAATGCAACTCACATGCATAAATGCCATGACACTGCCCTGGATTTGAAGAGCACTCTGTCATTTCTCCTGAGATGGAGGAACAGCGCTACAAGTGTAAGATGGAAGCGCAGCTTTCCACGGCGAAGATCATCGCCGGGGCTGTAAAGAGCGCTTCAGATGGGTGCCTCGACCCGATCTAGGAAAGTGTAGAAAATAAATTGTAGTAGCGCTACTTTGACCGTAGTAGGCGCTGAGTCTATCCTGTCGTCGCAATTTACATTCTTTGTGCACATAAATTCTTGGATGTGGCTTGAACCGAGTCTGTTGCTTGTTGCCTGGAGGTGGAGGAGCGGCGGTGTGTACGCGGGTGTGATGGAAACGCAGCTCGCCATGGCCAAGGTCATTGCTTCGGCTTTCAAAGCGCTGTAGACAGATGCCTCGACTCTAGGAGAGATTACATATTAAAAATAGTAGAGCTGCTTTGTAGAAGTGACTTTCTGTTTGCTCTTTCGTCTCAAGTTTGATCTCGTGTGGATTAAGTAACAGTTCAGTGTGCAAATCAATTTTTTGTGGCTTGACTTGAATGTGTGGAAGTCGTTACCTTGACGGCTTGCCTCCCCGTGTTTCACAAATAATGTAAACGGATATTAAAAGCAAATCGCCGATATGCGACTTAAATGGATGCTGTGAAATTGCTGCAGTGAGTTTAGACTTTGAAGATGATTCTGTGAAAAGGTCGAATCCAAGAAGAAGCCATCGCTCGCGAGACCGAGACGGCCACCGTGGCCCTGCGGATGGATGACCGGAGCGTGTGGCGCTTCCAGGGTGTCATCGAAGCGCAGTTCGCCTAGCTTGGCCAAGATCATCGCCGAGGCTGTCGATCTAGGGCTTGCCATAGCCAAGCTCACCATGGCCCGCTTGTGTCTCTACAATTTGAATTCAGTGCAGATTACACTCAGTGAGCAATCAAATTCCTTGTACTGTAGTTTGAATCGCATGTGTTGCAGCAGTCGCCAACTCGCCATGGCGGCTAGCTCCGGCAGTAAGAAAGAACCGCTGACATGCATGCAGCGAAATTTGCTACAGTGGATTCGGCGACGATGAACCTGTCGAAAGAATCTTCGAAAGTTCAAAGTAAAATAAAATAGGTGGGAGTATAAAAATAAATAAAAATACTCCGGAATTTATGGTCGGTGGTGATGATGGGGAGTGTGTCGAGAAACAGAGAGGAAATATCCTCGAAGGTTACCCAGTTTTTGTCAGTATGTCCGGGCTGTGTGGCAAACTCTGGACGGATATGGCGCCCCCTTGCGCCACATGCGACGCTCTCATTCACCGGCAAGACTTCGTGGAAAGCACGAGCTGATGAATCTTGCGAGATCCTTCAAGGTACTTGCTGTACTGTAGGTGTCGATTGTACGGTTGTCGTTCTTGTGCATAGCTTTATAACTTCTCCAAGGGTTTAGAATTATCTCACTCTGAGATTCTTACATTCTAAGTGAAGAACGGCGTATGTTGCAGTTCGTGTGGTAGTGTGGAAATGCTTCGCAGGTGTAGACTGAGAGCTCTTCTTGTGCTGTAGGAGCGCTCAAGAATTCCTGGGGTAGAGACTGGGAACTCGACGTTTAAGAGAGTGCCGACGCTTTTTCGGTTCCTTCATTTCGTTTTGCACTTGTCTCTGTTGTGATTCGACATAGTGTTCATTTGTAATTAAATTACCGCAGAAATTATAAGGTCACTGACCGGCACTTATCGTCATGGTCGAAGCGAATGCCCAGCCACCTGACGAGCTAGAAGGAACGGCGCCAGCAGTGGAAGCCTTGCCGTTGGGCCATGGCCATTCCAATGAAGATGGCGAGAATTTGGTACACTTAATCCCTCTCTAATGTCACACTCTGCAATCGCACATTCGTTGTGCATCCTCAGAATCTGTCTTATTTTGTACACATCCGATTAGTCAACTTCCTCATGTCAAGTTCTGTACATGTTAGCAGAAGCCCGTTTGCTCTCCTGGGCTTTGCCATTTGAGAGGGTTCAGTGTACTAACTTAAGCAAGAGCTCTCATGTACGTTTCGTTGCTTGTTCGTCCAGTTGTAGAATCTTCGTGCTTGTTTACGAATTCTTACTGTACGCTTTCTTTTTCAGGACTTGAAACGGGTCGGCAGTGAGGGTGCAATGTTAGGGTTACCCCAAGATTTAGAAGACCTGGTTCTCGCGCGGCTCCCCATTTCGACCCTCTACAGTATTCGCCCTGTCTGCAAGCGATGGCACTCTCTACTCACCCACCTTCCTTTCCTCACCCTTCGAGCTGAGATTCAAGGTCAACAAGAGGCAACGTTTTTCCCTTTGGTATTCTGGAACGAAGGCAAGGCAACTCTACGAATTTCTCGTACAGGGAGCAGGCTTGAGTTAGAAGATTTTGAGTCGAATTATACCTCAAACCTTAATGTAGAGAATGCGGGAGTTCAATCAACTGACTCGGCAACTGAGACGGAAAGCGCAACGTGGTCATGGTTGGGTTACGACTCCACAAGGAGAAGATGGCAAACCCTGAAGCCCTTCACATCGCCCATTGATGTCAAGAGCGTCATCACAGGATCCAGGGGTCTCTTGTGCTTGCAAGGCGAGCGCTCCTTGCTGGTGGTGAACCCCATGACTGGAGCCCAAAGAGAGGTCCCTCTCACGGAGAATGTGGTGCAGTTGGTGGTGAACACCGAGCAGAACTCGTTCAAAATTCTCTCTGCGGCGTCTCGAAAACGGACGAAGGTCTACGACTCTCAAACAGGGCTATGGACTAAAAGAGGACGACCCACTCCGAACCTCGCCTTGACAAAGCACGTTGGAGCGTACTGCGATGGAGAGTTGTACTGTGTTGCGAGAGAGGAGAGGAGCGGCATGTGGGGTGTGGTGAAGTACGACGTCGAAGGTGCTCGCACTTGGAGCGACTTGATCTTCTTCCCTTCACAAGTCGGGGAGACTTGCGTGAAAGCCAAGGTGATCGAGTTTGGCAATGAGATCTTCGCTTTGATCGAGAAGGCGATCAGTGAGGATGACATTGGGGGAAGGACGAAGAGCCTGTCGCTCTGGAAGCTGGGGAGGGCGTCGTTGCAATGGCGGCTTGCAGGGGTGATGCCGATGCTGTTAAGGCAGCACCTCGTCAATCTGGACGACTTCGATTGTGTGGCGCTCAACAACCGGCTGTGCATCCTCAACAAAAGCTCGTTCAAGGCAGTGGCGTGCTTCATAACCTCGGGGGTTGTGACGGCCTGGCAAGAGTATCCCCTGGATTCTTATTTTTCTGCTGATACTCCTCTCGTGGAGCGGTGCATCGTTCGGTTTGCATTCGAACCAAACTTGTTGGTTTCGGTTTAGCTCTCACGTTTGCTTCATTATCATCAAAGAGATATTTTCTTCGATTCATGGGGAAAATATCTGTGTACAGGCAACGTTTGTGATCGTGGATGGTGGTGTGAATTGTCAATCGTGCAGCTTTGAGTCAAGGCACGGTATTGCTCAAACTTCACCGTCCTGTGTTGGTTTTCTAGATTATTAGAATCTCAATTGCCGCCATAGCCCTGTTGTGGAAGAGCAACGCATGGATTCTTTTGTGTAAACTACTGTAATCAAGTTATTCAGATCTTTGAATGGTCTATTATTCTCCTTATCTCAAGTGGGTCATTCAATTCGAGAGCTTTTTCTTCTGCCTGGTGTAGTGCGAGTGATCTGGTCTCATTTACTACCTAATATAATATGTAAGCAGTTCTTTGTACACGGATGAGAATGCCGAGTTTGGCATTCGGAAGGGCTGGATTCAATCATATTTTATTGAATCGGTATCTTCAGAATTGGATTGGTACAAGGGAGATTCTATGTCCAGACATCCAGGCTCATCGCATCTTTGGGACTGTACTCTGCTGAGCATCTACTTTGGCACAAGTCAGTGAAGTTGCTACAATGGTACATGAAGCTAGACTGCTAGAGCAAGATAACTACAGTATACAAAGTGTGACATGTGTTTAGAATTGAACCCTACAAATTCTTCACTAAAATGTATAGCCTCTATCCATGAGAGTGGAGGGTAGATTTTGGTACACCTATTTTGAATACTCATTCAAATATATCCTCCCAAAATTTTAGGTTAAGGTGGGAGCACCAATGACCGTCCGTTTAAGAAATTCAACATAGTTGGAAGCATTGTTTGCTAGAAAAAAATATTTTAACAATATTGGCAAATGAAAATCATGAATTTTAAAAAAAAATTAGAATTTTTTGGACAAGGCATCTATTTTTTGTGAATTTTCAAAGTAGAACTTCGTAGGGCACTCCAAACCACATTCTATAGTAGTTAAGCTCTCTAGATTTAGACATGGTAATCTAAAAAAATCATCAAGCACCAACTACAATTAAGCATTGGCACGGTTTTGAGGTACTTTTGGGGAGACTTAAAGGAGAATTTACAGTAAAAGAATGGAGACAGGAACGGGAAGCATTAGAGAAAAAATCAGCCCTCCGGAGGGCTGCTCTGGAGTGACATGCCAAGCTATTAAAAAGCTTGGCCTGTCACTCCAGTACTGTCCCGCGGTGAGCAGTCAGCTTGGCTGACTGCTCGCCGAAATCGCGATTTTTAATTTTTAATTTTTTTTTTAAGATTACCAAAAAAAAAAAAAAAAAAAAAAAAAAATTTTTTTTTACTAGTAATTTTCGGTTCCTGCGCCAGTTCTGCTGCAGTTTCTGCCGGGCGGAAATAGGGGAAAAAATATTTTTTTGGCAAAAAAAAGTAAATTTCAGGGTCCTCCGGAGGGCTGTGGAGCAGCCTTCCAGAGGGCTGATTTTTTCTCTAATGTGGTGCTTCTATCTTAAAAAAAACCCACCAATTGCAAGTTTGATGTACCTAAACTTCAAAAATAATTTTTTCTAGCCCTTTCTAAAGATGAAAGTCTGTCTTTCAACATTTTTAAAAACAAATTATTATTTCCCATAACTTATGCAAAGAAAAATAACTTCAAGTGAACCATTAATTCTAAGTAGTTGGCATACTTATAAAGAGTTTGTTCATTTAGAATTCCAGGTTGAATTTTGAAAAGCTAGTCCAAGCTAGTGACATCTAAAGTACATACCTTTATAAAAAGGGAGACTTTGTACTAACTAATTTAATTTAAGAAAGGAGGGGGAATACGTTGGCAATTGGAGTAATTTATTAGAGTTGTAAAAATGAAGTGTGATGAAAGTAAAGTTGGAGTAGAAGCAGTGTAAAGAATATTACTTGTTTTTGGGATAAATCATGTATCACTACAAGAGAAAGGGGTGTTTTAAGTGCAATTTTAAGGCAAAAAAACCATACTGAAAGGTCATGTATTTTAAGTAATATATTGCTTAAAATCATGTGTCTAGGACTTACCTTAAAGTACCTCTACTGAATTCCTGCATATGTCAATTTAATGAATTTTGCATGTCTTTTCAGCATTCTTAAAAGACAATATTAACTACAAAATAAATCTTCTCCAAAAGACATTTTACTTCATAAGAATTTGTACATTTAAGAAGGCCAAACCAACAAGCTGTTTTATTTCTATAAAGAAGGCCAAACCAACAAGCTGTTTTATTTCTATAAAGAAGTCCAAATCTATGAAAAAGTCCAAATCTACCAAAAAATCTAAATCTATCAAAAAATCTAAATCTATGGAAAAACTCCAAATCTACCAAAAAATCTAAATTTATCAAAAATCCTGAAATCTATCAAAAAATTTGAGTCTATCAAAAAATCTAAATCTATAGAAAAACTCCAAATCTATGAAGAAGTCCAAATCCACATAAAATAGTCTAAATCTATAAAGATTTCTAATTCAATAAATATTGCTAAATCTATCAAACAAATGCTACCATCTCTCAAAGCTGAGTATCACAATTCCTGAAGAGATTCAACGTTCTACTTCCAGATGCTAGTCTATCATGCCCCATGCCCAACACAACTCATCCCAGGCATCAGTCCAAGATCTTGAGCAAGCTTGAGAATGGACCATTGCCGTATGCCGCTTGAACCTTCTTCAATTTGCGCTCAACGTCCCGGGACGCAAATTCTTGCACAATTTGACCAATGCAAAACAACCCATCAACACCTCAGTATCATAGAATGCCCAAGCATCAACAACTGCGGTTTTGACTTCCAAATTCGAATTTCAGCCTATCGAATATGCATGCCAATGCATGATGAGACAGCACTGAATTAGATCAAATGTCTAGCTCTTTCTATTACTTAATACACAAGATGTGAGTATGCACGTAAAGACAAGGACCCTACTAAGCAAGCTTAACATCTATCCAAGATTACATATCAATCACAACACAAAAATTCCTTCCACTGTTCTACTTCAGTATAGATGGACAAGGATCCGGGGGGGGATCAAAATATAAATATAAACACATCCCACTACCGGTACTTGTATTGTAATTGCACAAGTGAATGCAGAGTTATGACAAGAAAGAGACACTATGTCATGAAAAGAAAGGCTTACCGTAGTATTTTCTTCGATGAAGGCCAAAACACCAGCTACAGATGGCTGCACACATCCAAGAACTCAAATCAATTAAGGGACTAGAAGACACAATTCAAGACCAGTATCATGCACCATGAGACCTCCATTTGTGCTCTTCTCAAGTGCACACTTTTAAAAAAACAAAAACATCTTACCTGCAAGTACTCCAACTTGGTCATGCTCCCTGACCTCAGTCTTGTAATTGGCACAATAAACTGGTTCAGAATGTCTCCACAATCACATAAATGGTGTAAGTGATTCTCAAAACCAGGGAGACTGCAAGGAACACAAACCTGGAACTCAATTTGCTCTAGAATCTTCTACTAAATGAAACGAGTAGAGGTGGATATATTCAAAATGTAGTAAAGCGTCACTACTCTTCATCAAATATTCACAATATGATTGGAAGGTGTTGATACTTGATGTAAAAAAGTGAAAAATGGAAGCCAGGTAGATCTCTTACACGCCCTAAGGCAAGGATGTTAGAATCAAGTAATGAAGTTCTGGATGTTGGCATAATAGTAATAACACCTAGGAGCTCATGAAGGAAGTAATACTGGCATCATGCTAGAATCAGATAATACCAAGTAAAAGGAATTGGAGATTGGAGTCTCACCTGTCATGAGTTGGGAACACCAGTTACAGAACCTTGAGGACCATGAATTTGCCACGAAGCAGCACCTTCACAACAATCTGCACAAAATAAGGCTCACTTAGTTGTGACGTTGATAACAAGTATTGATAAAAGGACGTAATAATGGCCGCAGAGTAAGGTCCCACCAAAAAAAAACTACAGTCCCTTGGACAGACATAATTAAGTCCAATTAAGTGCAAAAATAAGTGCACAGGTCACTTTGTGTGGTGGTCCAACCTTCTAAGTCGTTCTTGATGTCGGGGGTGCGATTCCAAGCACTTATGACAACTCTTATTAAGCGCACACAAGAACACAAGGAGGTCAATGTAAGACAATACCAAATCACAGTAGAGATTGAAAGAAGAGACGTACATAGTTGGCAAGGGATCCATGGACAGGAGGTGTAGCAGAAAACTCCATTTCAGTGCACAAGTTGCAGAACCTTGTCTTGCACAGCTTGCATTTATTACAAGCAATCCCTGGCTCAAGAGCAACACGGTCACCCACAACCACATTCTTCACTGCTTTCCCCAACTTCCTGAATAACACCAACACATTCATGTCCAATGACCATCGGCTCCTTCACTTAAAAATGCCCACATCGTAAATGCTGCACAAGCCAACCCCCAACATAACAATCATCCAGCAATAATCCTTCATACCATGACTCTGCACAATCTTGAATGATTCATCAAACAAACCATATCCAATTCAAAATAGAGAAACCTGAAATAGATTTCGTACCTTCCAGTAATGAACGTCGCTGCCACAAATTCCTACCGCTTTGATCCCCACCTTCACCTGGTTGTTGCCTGCAATTTCAACCATGGTCACAAAGACTTTCTCTTCTGATGATATATCACAACTGTAACCCTATTTTGGATCATATGAACCATCTAAATTACCAGGCAAATGAATAGAAACGAGCGTTACTAATTCAGAGGGTAGTTTGAAAGGCTGTACTTGCAAATCGTTCATGCCGCAGACCCAAGCATCCATATTCTTCCCATTTCGCCACCGCATTCCCAAACCCAACTCCAAATCCTGGTTGCGTAGTGGTCCAACCTTCTAAGTCGTTCTCGATGTCGAGGGTGCGATTCCATGCTTTAAAAATGGACTGCAGAGCATTCACTGGCAAGTAACATACATATCCACACAAAACAGTTTGAATTAGATTGTCCAATAAGTTTCCGTACAGGTTGACTTTGCAGCAATACCACGCAGCTCTGAGGTTCTGCACAAAAACTTTCATAGCCGTGCCGGTCGCACCAGATAGTTTTCAGTTCTCGGTCATCAATAACATGACACTAACAAGAAAAGAGCTAATACTTACACTGTGCGTCATCGTACACCTATATGGATTGCGACATGGAGTTGTGAGGTGCAAGCAAGAGAAGCAGTAACACACTTGTGGAATTAGCGAGCTTCGACAACCCTTAGCTCCCAATTTACACCTCATCGTCAAATTTGCAAGGTTCAACGAAAATTTGAAGATTGTGGTTCCAGTGGCCACCGTGGTCGCTGAGGATGATCGTGTTAGCAAAGGAAAGAGAAACAAAACAAATCCTCAAGGCCTTGAACCTGCTAATAATCCTGCAACAGACGAGACAACCCTTACCGTTGCAGCCGCCCCCTTGAAGACCGTCTTCGGGACAAACTCTAGACGTTGCAGCTGCCTTGTAAGAAAAAGTTGAACTCCGCAGCCAGTAGCAGTGACCAAAGATGCGGTGTTCACGTGACCGATAAGTAGTCTCCACTTCCCAGCACTGATTTCTTCTATAGAACGCAACCTTCCAGTTCTAATAAATGAATTTAAGTAAATCCTTACTAATCTCTCCTACTCAAAATACCCACTTCTCTTGTAGTGTATATTGGAAAGTATTTGATCTTTTTCTAACTATTGTTTGTATAAATAATATGTAAGTAGCATACTTAATGGCAATATTATTAATGTTAGAAAGTGTATTTTTTACAACCCAAATGGGGATTTCAAGGTGTTAGTGAAGTGATTGTATGGATGGTGTATGAGTTGTGCTACAAGGACGTGCAGTAGTTATCATTAGTGGTTGGTTTTCATTAGTTACCATTAGTAGTTACCTAGGTTTTGAGTGCTAGTAATGAATGAATGATATTTTTTGAGATTATGTACCACAAAATATAGGGAGAATTTGTCATTGCAATATGTGAATTCAATGAATTGGATTTTGTGTTGTTGTGACGGGATATTTGAAAGATAATTTTGGAAAGATGTTGTTTGGAGGTAGAGAATATTAGTGCGTATCAAGGCATATGTAAGTGGGCATCACATGTACAGTACAATTCATGGGATTCACTAGAAGAAAAATGTGCCTGCTACAACCGGTTAAGAAGCAACTAAGTAACCAATATGATTGTTCTATGACTACATATAACCATGGTGACAAGGATATATGAGTAGTGACAAGGATATAACCATAGTGGGATAGTGTGCTCTTGGAATTTTTCTTTAAAATTTCCTGCATTTATCAATACAAAGGATCTTCATTTTATATGCAAGAGTATCATTTTTTGGAACTCATGTTGTATTGCTTTGCTATGTCATTGGATGTGGAAGACTTTATTGTTTGGATAGGTGTTACATAGTAGAACATTTATTTGTGTGTTTATTTATTGTAAATTGCAGAGTGTGCATAGGAGAATGAATATTGTATTGACCAAAGTAGGTGTTTGCAGTCTTGATCCATATATTGTCTATATTGAAATTTGAAAAGATGTATAATTTGGGCATCTAAGATAGAGGGATTGGTCCAAATTTATTAATATTTATTATCCAAAACATTAATAGGGAGTTATCAAGTTTGGATTATTTAACCACTTTTGAATGCTTGAGAATTCTTGTGCAAGCAATGTATTAGAAGAAATCTCTAATTTTTGGATGTAGGGATTCAAAAAGAAAATTGAAATTTCATATGGTGTTCATTGTGGGGAGGGCTAGTAATCTTTGTAGAAGAAGTAGAGGGTAGCATCGACATGATTGTATTCATGCTCTAAAAAATGGTGCTCTTTTGAATTTCTTGAATTGGCCAGGTTATCTGCTTTTACCAATTTCCTTGTATGTGTGTGCACGGACTTTGTGTATTGTGAAGAGGGAATGTGTGGGATTGTAGTAGATGAATTATGGAGCTGAAGATGTTGTTTTTTGAGTGTTGGGTAGTTGCAAAAAACACTTCACGTTTTTCCGTCAAAACTGCGTTTTTTGGCCATAGGACTGGCAGTACTATGCAATACTACCAGTACTGTGTGTTAGCAGCGCTCCGACAAATCTGAACCGTTGATCCTAGGCGCCTGCAGATCTAGACCGTTGATTCAGTACTATGTTGTACTATGCAGTACTACAGACTACTACAGAGTACTATAGAAGCCACTGGGAGCAGAAAATAGAAGAAAAGGGGTCTATTGAGTTTTTCATTTTTAGTAATTCAAAAAAAATTCAAAAAAAATTCATAAAAAAAGCCATTTTGCTAGACAAGATTGCACTCACATTGCACCAAAAAATTCATGAAAGAAATTTTTTCCCTCTTCATAGCTTTCGCGCAAAGGAAGGTCACTTTGACCCCATGTGTGCAATTGACATGTTGCTATTTTCATAAAAACTCATTGTCAGCCCTTGTAATGTTAGTAGACCTCCAACATGTCCAATTTGTGGCTTCAAATTCGCATTTTTGGATCAAAAAGAGGACTAAAAACCCCCCAAATGGTCAAGGTAGACACCCAATCGGGGGCAGGTTAAAAATAGTAAAAAAATTTGAAAAAATTTGAAAAAATTACTCAAGGTCTGAAACTTTAGCATCTACCTTCAATACAAATTTCATGCCAAATGGACAAACAATGCAAAAGTTATGAGCAAAAAGCCAATTTTTGAGGGCAAGGGGACAAGAAATAGGACAAGTGTTTCTTGCAATCACCCTGTTATATTTGAATGGATATATGTGTATGTGTGTTGATGAGGTAAATGTAGTTCATTGAGGCTATTTGTAAAAACATGGGCTAGTTTATTAGGATTATTTGTTTGTAGATGAAGCAAGAGAGTATGGATTGCCGTGATTTCTGCACTTTAGATGTTTTGTAGCCCTAAGAGCTTGCCTGATAGTTCGATCTTGTCCATTGGGGTTGTAAATGCCATAGCCTATGGTTTTGAGTACATGTTTTAGAGCAAAGGGGTTCTTTACGTGGTGGTTTAAATAAATCATGTGTATAATAATTGTATGGGGGGAATATTTTAGTGTAGGAGACGTGTTGGATAGAGGTGGGGAGTTTTGAAAGTGTGTAGGTGAAGGTTGTAGTAGTGGAGGTGTTGTTTTGTGCAATTTATTATTTTTATTGACTACTATGTTGGACTGTTTTTTAGGATGATTTATTGGAATAGTTTGGGTAGGACGGTAGGTGCATGTAGTTCCTAAATCAATCATTAAATTTTTGTTAGTAAATTTTTATTACTAGTAGGTGTTATGCGGTGATGCATGCATGCAAAGTATTTGTAGTGCATTTGAATCATTTGGGAGAATGCTTTATTTTAATTGGTGGTGGTTGTTTTGTTTGCCTATGTATGTAATGGAATTATATGTAATGGAATTAGCATTGAAGTTGGTGAGGATGTGTGTGCCTAGAGAGAATGTTTTAATCATGGAAAAAGGGGGTATCCCAAGGTATCATGTCAAATGAATTTGCATTTGGGATTATAATTATAGTAGTTGATTTTGGATTATTTTTGGTTGCTAATTTGGCCCAACATATAATTTGATTACATCTTCAGTGGCCAATGGGCCGTGAGTTGGTCCATTTCCTTTCCATTGATGAGAGTAAGTTGGCCCAAGCAAGCCAAATTTTTATCTTGAGTGTGCAAAATAATTGAATATGTGGAATTAGATTCAATATGTTTTTTAGTGATGAGAAGTAGGAATGTAGTAGTTGACAATAGTTAGTAATGTGTTGTAGGATTTGATTTTGGAGGGAAAATTGTTGGTTGGGAAACAAAATTTTATTCTAAAGTTTTTTGTATTTGTATCTTAGGCAAAGCCAACAAAATTTGTTTTGAATGTTTGCATGGGTGGTTAGATCTAGTAGTATATAGTATTGGATATACACATTATGAAATATTCTCAACCTATATGAACCCCGATATGGATTTGTTGTTTGTTATTGTCCTCTAATTTTTCAAGAAGTGGATGCTACTTGTCAACACTTTGCTACTTATAAGTCAACATTCCCTATTTGATTTTCAAAAACTATAAAATTTGGGTAATCTAAAGCATGTATACTAATTTAAATTAGTGTGATTGTGAAAAATTATTTCACATGCATTAATATGAGAAGTTGACGTGACCATCAAATTACTAATTTAACTCTAAAAGATAAAGGCTTAACACCAAGGTAGACACCCGTGTAGGCCGCAAAACGACGTATCAATTGTTGGATGAATACGTTCATTTTTTGTTTCTACAATTTTCAATAAACTTATTTCGAGAAAAAAAGCAGAAGTGTATGGTGGCAGAGCGGATGGGGCTCTGCCAAGCAAACCAAAAATGGAGGTCAGTCTATACCGCTACCTTTATAATGCACGTGTCTGTTTTAGCTCCATTTCCATTTGTAAAGAAGTTCGTTTGAAGGATTTTTACGTCTCGATTCCCTGCTCGATTTTGCGCTCCCTTAGCTTGCAATATCTGTTTACATGTAAATTACAGGTTTTCAGCCCCCGGGCTAGCTATCTTCAAGTTAGCGGTCTTTGCAGAATTCCAGTGGCGGGGAGAATTTCGTGATCTTGCCTAACTTTGGAAGGAACAACACCTTGCAGACTGTTCCAATTGATCGTTTCGTTTCAGCTGAGCCATACGAGAACAGTGGGCTGAGTGGCAGCTATGTCAATTTGACATGCCTGTCGAGGAGGTCAATTCCTGCTTCTACGTTTCTTCTTGTCTTGTTTTAAAATAGATGTATTTCCTTGCGAAATGCATGACTGTCACTTGCAAAAGCTTTTGATTGCGCTCTTTCTTATCATTGAGTTGCAGCATATTCCCTGGTTGTATTTCTTTTGTTCTGGAGCAGCATAGGATATAAATATGTATTAGAGAGGATGCTGTCCTTTACGTTTCAGCGTAGATGTTCAGTGTTCTCGACACAATATACCTGTGGTGTCAATGGATACAAAGACGCCAGCTACAGATGGTTACGATGTTGTAGATGGATAGAAATGGTTTTGGAGTTCCTATTAAGTGAATTGTGCATGGTTCAGTAGGCTAATTAGCTGACTGCTTCATGTTTCTTTCTTTTCACCTGACTGTTTGTTGCTCTGGTTTACAGGACGTTGTAATTATAGTGATTTTGCTTGGGTAGATGAGCTTCTATTAGTGTAGAATTATGGTACTAGAACTCAGACTGTCTGTGCTAATTGTTGATGTGCAATTGAGTAACTTCAGTCTTTTCTCTTGAAAATGAGCGTACTTGCATGACAAGCTGTAACGATGTAACTAGTAGCGTATTGATTTTGACAATCATGGTTCATTCAGTCCGTAAATCATTTGCAGGCTGAAAATTATACTAAGTCTTAATATAATTCGAAATTTCTTAGACTCGCAACTCTGAGAGCTTGGAAACTGCAATCGCTGCAGACAGCCCCCAAATTATCTACTCTAGCATTGCATGCTCCCTAAGTGACAGAATGAAATATCGTCCCCCTGCCGAGAGAAACATTGCGACCCAAGCTACTAAAAAATATTAAAAAAAATTCTCGTGATGGAAGTGATCGATCGAAGTGACAGCCTGACCGGGGTTTGCAGGAAACAGTAATTACACTGAACAATGATAGCCTGACTGGGGTTGTACTCGTAGACTAAGTAGAAATACTACAAAACGGTGGGGTCATCTATTCCAAAACCAGCGCGAGCCATCTCTTTCTGAACATTTCTCTCTCTCTCTGCGGTGTATGTTTCCCCCTCCCGCTCTGCCTCCGCCCTCAGAGCTTCCAAGTCGCAAGCTATGGCGAACTTTTTGGACCCCGCTAAACTCAATTCTGTAGAACTATCCGATTCAAGCATCGAGCTGGAAGGGCATGCAGCGCCATCCCTGGGAGGTTCTTCTTCCAGCGCGGAGCAGGTGGCTTCGGAGTCGTCGCCCTCGGAGGCCCAGCGGAGCAAGCGTGTATGTTCGATCGCGGAGCAGTTGGCTTCGGAGACGTCGCCCTGCGAGCGCGGGCGGAACAAGTGCAGCTGTTGCAAGAAGCGCAAGTTTGACAAGAACTGGACTCCTGACATAATTGAAGAATGCATGGGTGAAATTGTGGAGGCCATTGACGAGTTCCGTGAATTGTACCAAACAATGGAGAGCTCCAAGTGGTATAGCAAGTCTCTCAAGTGGTATTGCAAGTCTCTGCCCCAAAACGATACGCTCCAGAGAATCGCCAAGATGAACGAGGAGAAGGAGGAGCGACTCCAAAAGTTTATGGTGGAGCAGCAAGTTGTCATAGCCAAGATGAACGAGGACAAGGAGGAGCGGCTCCAGAAACTGATGGTGGAGCAGCAAGTTGTCATGGCGAAGCTCATCACCGACGCTGTTAAGGACGTTGTGGGTCGACATCTTGACTCTCCCGCAGAGTAGACGAATCTGTGGAGCACAGATATGTGATCAGAGTAGCCGCGCACTTTTTGTCTTCGCAAATGAATTTGGATTGCATGTTTTGCCTCGATATGGAGGAGCGGCATTGGAAGTTTACGAGAAAACGGAGCTCCCTCTTGGCCGTGCTCATCCCCGAGGCTGTCAAGGGGCTTAGATAGACGCCTGGACTCTACCTAGGAGAGGTTGGAAAGTTAACTTAATGCTGAACTGCTTTGAACCGTGTTCCCGCTTGTTTCGGTTCTCTTCGTTGCAATTTGATTCCAGCTGTGCGGACTACTTTTTATTCATTGATGTATTGTTGTCTTTGTTTTTGTTCTTTTGGTACAAATACACGATATCCATTGCAGGAAGACTGCGTTTTACTGTTTCACTGTCATACTGTGATCTGCGTTAGCATGTCGTGTGAGAGTTCTGTGCTGCTCATGACCCAGATGTAAGTCTACGAAGCTAACAAGTGGTAACTAGTGCTAAATTTCCATTCAATTTGTCTGCCGGCCGTTATCCATTCGGCAAAGACTTGAATTTCTGTTGTTCACGTGGATGTTACGAGAACTGATCATAAATTGCACTGGGTCGACCACTGGTACGCAACTTATGATCACATCCCGGCCGGCATCCCGCCATCCCGGTGAGCGACTGCAACAATTCAATTGTCGAGGTGGGGCTGGGCTATATACAATGAAGAGTTGGTGAGGCATGAGATTAGAGAATGCATTGCCTGGGGTTGAATGACAAATTTCTCTGTGATTGCAGAGTTGTTCCTATCATACTCCAGCCACGACTGGATAGATCCAGGCTCGATCGTGGGTCTCATTGTCGGCATGCACTCAGATAATTATTGGGGAGGCCATCCAACAATTCGCACCCACCGCGAGCTTAGTCCGGGATGTGGCCATCTACTTCTACAAGTGGGTGTATGCAGCCCCCTCACGGCGATCAGTGCCTAACTGCCTATACGACCAGCTCAAGGAGATCCTCTTCACTGGCATCAGATCAGTACCATGGCAAGAGTCGTGAAACTCAGACTCGCATGCAAATCCTTTTAGACTGTTTCAAATGTTCTTATTTAATTATTTTCCCGTTTGAATGTATTGTTGGTGTAATTATGCAAGGGTGGTTTTTACTACATGGCGTTCTTTAGCTAAGACTGTCAAACTTGAAATGAAACTTTGAAACAGAGACTGCTCGGGTGATATGTTTGTGATAAGAGTGTCAAAGTTTGATTGAAACCTTCAGTTGAATCAGGGACAACTCGGGTGACATGCTCTTGTGAGTGAACTCAAAGGATGTTTTATTTGTTCTTTCGTTATGAGTGAAGCAATACTCCGTACGTTTCATTTGTTTTTTGCTACCACGCACATCCTGGAATATAACTGAAATTGAATTAGAAGAAGTTGTACTTCCATGTTTTCTAGTCAGTGTGTAAAGACTCTCAAGTTCTTATTCATCCTTGGTCTTTTTTCTGTGCTGCTTTTGAGTGATTTGCTATCAAAGTGCAACTCAGTTTAGGTCTGAAGTTCTCTCTCATCCTTGACTGTGCAATACTAAACCACAAGCGTGGAGTCGTGGACTGTGATTTAGAAGATATTACTGTAGAAGTACCCTAATTGGTTTATCAGGTGGGCGATTTATCATTCTCTATATTGTGCTTACCTGAGCAAAAGAATCCAGCTGAGAATCTGAACTTCTACCTGTAAAGGACCAAAGAGGCTCAAATTAAGTCTCATGTTTCTATTTGCAGTTTTAAGTAGGTCACTTGAGGACCTTTTCTTTGGTCAAATTTCTTTTGTTGAACCTTTACACACGAGATTTTGCATCATTTTGATTCATTTGATATAAACATGGCCTCTCTCATCTGAATTGTGTTTTTCAAAGTATGAGGAATTGATGTGGTCATTTTAAAAGCATGAATCTGTACTCTTGCTGCTGCTAGATGAGGTCAGCAGCACGATGTGTCCCCATGCTCGGAAGCTTTGAGAGGGTTCCCAGATAGATGAGCTTAATAATTGGCAATTGAGCATTCAAATTTCTAAATAACGGGCGCGGAGTATTCGGCAGTGTGCTTCCGCTGAATGAAATTCAAGTACAATTGATTTCATATTGACAAGAATTTCTCCTCCCCTCTGGCTGAATGGATTCCATAAGGGCAACATTGAAGGTGACTACTCTGAATTGATTTGTTTGCAAGGCCAATCACTACTAACAGGTTCTTGCTTAAAATGTACAGCTTTTGTTCGTAATGGTCTGTTGATTCTTGAGATTCGAACTGAATGATCCAAACTTTTGGTTGAATGAGTGTCTTTCTATGTTGCAGGCGTGGAGGTTGAAATCCTCTCTTGGGAGCCCAGAGCTACTCTGGACCGCCGGCGACACTTTCTGATGACTCTTGTTCATTACTCGACCGGAGATCAAGTGCACTTCATCGCCATTCAGGTACCCAGTCTTGTGTTTCTGGGATATGCTTTGTTGCTTTGCTTATCATGCTTTTGGACACCGTAGCTTTTTGTTGGAATTCAGCCTTTTTGTGTTTTACCGGCAAGGATAGAAACTCAAGGTTTCTATTGGTATGAACCTAAGCTGACATTAAACTGATATAATTAAGCGTGTATGAGTGATCTAAGTTGAGACTCCTGCGTTGGGAATACACTGTATCGAATTTGTGGTGCAGATTAATGTATATGGGATTTTCAAGGACTGTCAAGCTGCAATTTATGCGTCAATGCCTGTTGATAGAAAATGTTGAGCTGAAAAGCAGTTGGAGATTATGCTCTGGAAAAAATCAGGGTTCCATTTGCACACTTCCAAAATCACTGCCTCGGAGTAAAAGGCTTGCAATTTCCTTCCATACAGTCCTCCGTACATGCAATATTCTTGAACCAGCTCATCCATTGTACCTAGCAATATTCACCCTCAATCAGCTCAACTCGTTCAAACTATTCAAGCCATATGAGTTTGATTGCAGTGAGAATGAACAAAAAGTAGTCCGCAATGGCATCAAACTGCAACAAGAGAACCGGGAACACGGTTCAAAGCAGTTCAGCAACAACTTCAGTTTCCAAGCTCTCGTAGAGTCGAGGCATCTGTCTAAAGGTATTAAGACTTGGGGTGACGTTTACAAGGTGAATCCGCTCCAGAAGTAGGTCTAAATTTGTTCCTAAGATCCTCAAGAACAACCATCTTTAATACCAAGTGCAGACGTACCTCAATTGCAAATGTTTCTTAAGCCCCCTTGACAGCCTCCGATGCCTTTCTCTCATCATCTTGTATTTGGATCAATTTTGGACAAATTGCCTTGGGTAACAGGTCTTGTTTTTATAGAGTTTATTCATGGAAGGATGCAACTTGCCATGACCAAGCTAGTCATCAAAATATTCCAAGTATTGAACCAATAGGCGCATTTTTGTTTCTATAGTTAACAGTGAAATCATCTACCAAACCTTTTAGGTCCGCAGCATCCCTATAGGAATAAGTAGATTGTATGAATTTTCTATTGTGCTTTACAAATCTAAATTTGATGGATTTTTCAACTTGTAGCACCAATTGAAACCGCATGTGTGTACATTGTCTGTATTGGTGTGAGATGTTGCATCTATATCTTAATTGCATAGTACGTGGCATAGCATTGTATTGCACTAACTTTTAGGTTAGAATGTATGTGGGTCGCTTTCGAATGAAGATCTAAATTAGATGTACAGTAGCTAACATGTGGTTTTGTATTGTACATTTTAGGTTTGAATATGCGTATGTTGTTTTGGATAAGGATTTAAATTAGATGTTAGTGTTGATAGATATCCATAGTATTGTTCTCCAATGCACTAAAGTTCTGGTCTTTAATGATTGGAATAAACCTAAGAAACAAGTATTTGTCCCCATCACATATAGTTTTGTGGATAATAAGGATTTGATTGCTACGTAAGATTTTGAAAACAAAAAGTGTGTAAGTACAAGAATGTTGACATTTGAGAATGGATTGCCACATCTCAGTTGACATTCTAAATACGACCATGTTGTATAGTACTTAGTGTCCTTCTAGAAAGACTGCAATCCCTCAATATAGGAAATAGAGACTAGGGCATCTATCTTAGATTTGGTAAGACAACGTACAATCATTGCGTCAATACAATTGGTTTTTAGGTATAAAAATTGCCTCAAGGAGACAAACAAACTTCACACGTGCTAGAAGTTGTTTCATCACATGCAAACAATTGTACACACTATGAAAGATTTTCAAACTATATGGACTTGTTGTTTGTTATTGTCCTCTAATTTTTCAAGAAGTGGGTGCTACTTGTCAACACCTTACTACTTATAAGTCAACATTTCCAATTTGATTTTAAACAACTATAGAAGGATAATCTAATGGTGATATGAGCAAATACCAATTTAAAAAAATAATGTGATTGTGAAAAATTATTTCACTCGCACTAATAGGAAAAATCAATGTGACCATCAAATCTCTAATTTAACCCTCCAAAAAATAGAGGCCTATCATGGAGGTAGGCTACAAAAAAGCAATTTCATTATTGGATGAATACGTTCATTTATTTTGTTTCAATCTACAATTTTTGTGAAATCCATTTTATGACATTTTTAGGCCTTGAGCTCTTTAATAGGTTAAGGCATGCAATATGTTACAAACTAGACTGCTGGCAGAATAAAGAATCCACCCATTTGAATCCCGCTTTATAATATGGACTAGGTAATGTGAAAGTAGAGTGACATTATGGGTCGTTGCAAGATTGACTGGCTAATTTTGTTTCGCTTTGGCTGTTTTTGGATAGTACTCCCAGTACTATAAGCTTTTTGCATATGAATTTTTTTAAATAAAATAAAATAAGGATAATTAGCATAACACTAGAAATACTGAAATAGCATGTCACCAAAATTTCAGACCTAAAAAAATCAAGGTAAAAGTTATTCACAAAAACGTGTGAGCTGAAATTTTGAAGAAAATATATAGTTTGACGTTTTAATTTGTATAACAAAAGAGGAAAAACAATTTTCAAAGAAATTAAAAATTGGCCATAGATAAAGGCTTTAGTTTGAAGAGATTTCACCAAAAAAATTATCTTGAAACCATCTTTAGCAATCAGAATTGCGCTCACAAGGGAGTCTTCTTTGCATGGATTCAGATGAATGGGTTCTTTATTCTGTTTGCATTAAAAAATATTTTAATTTTTTAATGCCCCTTGGTAGGAACAGAACTTCCTACTATGGGAGTAGACCATAGAAATTTCAACTCCAAATCATTAAATTGGGGACTCCATAGTACTAAAACCCCTTAAAACTCAAAATGTGACATATTAGTTTAAATGATTTTTAAATATAAAATGATTTTTAAAAATATCTGAAAAATATGAGAATGATTAAAACTCTAGAGAGGCATCTCCAATAAAAATTTCAAATTCATGCGATTCATGCTGCAAAAGTTATAGCGAAAAAAAGCTTCCACACTCGCTTTGTGACAATGTTTCAGTACCGGTCTTTCTTGCAATGACCCTTATGAGAAATACCATGCTCAACGTAGACAATAATGAGGTATTATATTTCTCATAATGAGGCTATGTTTTGAGATTATCAGATTTATCCTCAATGTTGGATGTTTAGATCTTGGTCCATCAATTATGCATAATCAAGGGTTTAGTGGAAAAATCATCATAACACTAAAGCAAACCCAAGTTATGAAAAAGGACATGCATTTCCTAATCCAATGAGAGATTCTCATTTGTCCTTAATCTCTAAAATCCTAAGTGTTCCCTCAAGCGACATTTGAAGATTTGAATAGGATCTTGTGATTTCAATTTTTGGCATGAATTTTGGATACTTTCTTGACAATAGATAAATACATGAGCTTTTTGTAAATTTTCATTTCCATTAGTGCCCAAGAGCAAAAGTTATGCTAGACTAGACACAAATGGAATTTGCAAGGCAACAATAAAAAAAACTTAGAATGAAACATCCTTTTTCATAGATTATATTTTTGTCTACATGGAAAGCTTTGATGGAATCTATTTGGATTAGTGGTGTGAAAGCTATGGAGCTCTTTGTTTGACAAACAATCATTGCATCTTGACATTTTCTTGAGAAAATAACGTATTGGATTCATTTTGTAACTCAATTTTCACAATTTAAAACAAAAATTTCCACAAAATTCATTTGCTTGCTAGAATGATCTCACTGCTGGAATTAGTGTATTTCAATTTTGTTTAACTAAAGCGCTATTAATAAATTAATTTTTCCTTTTGTCTTATACTTTCTTCTACTTAACAAATTTTTAAAGAATGAAAATCAAGTGTGTGTTCTTTAAAAAAAAATCTAGATTCTCAACTCAATTCTTTAAGATAAATAGATTTGTATATATAATTGAAATTTGTAGTGCAAAAACTTAAAAAGACTCAAAGTCCTATAATGTAGTCACACTCTTACACAACCTACAAAAAACTAAGTTGATAAAGCGTGAGTAGACCCATGCTAAACCACACACTAATGTGTCCTCTCCCGGCAAGTGCATTGTCATGATGATAAAGGATTTCTAAAATTATGGTAATGGGTGGATGACGAACGCAAATGGAAGGATCCAATAGATGTCAAAATTAGGTGACTGACGGCATGGGGTTGTTGTACTTTAGTTGTTGTTGTTGATATTGAAAGATTGTTGTTGTCTTGTTTTCTAGTGCCATGGTTTGAGTCATTGTAGGACTTGTTGATCGAGTCCCAAATGAATTTGATTGTTATTTGGGTACTTAATTTCTAAGGACCAAAAGTCCCTCTTCAAAATTTGGGTAGATTCCTATGATTTCAATTTTTGACAAGATTTTTTGAACATGTTTTTGAAGATAGAGAAACACATTAGCTTTAGGGGTATATAGTATTTATTTCAATCGGTGCTTGGGAGCAAACATTATGCCATCCGAAGCTTAAATTGGAGGTTATTGGGCAATACAAATAAATTGGAAAGATTCAAAATCGAATTTTTTAAATTTTATTTCTCATAGAAAATACTTTTGTCTACTAATATGGAAAGATGTTATTCATTTTATGTGGACTAGTGATGGAAACATTATAGAGAGTTTTGTTTTTTGGACAATCAAAATATCTTGTTTTTCAAAAAATAACTTATAGGATTCATTCTGTTTTGAACTTTATTTTCATAGCTCTTAAACAAAAATTACACATGGTTTAGTTTTTTTGCTAGAACAATTTCATTTTTGGGATTATTTTTTGTGTTTCAAGTCCATCTTAGAGATACTAACAATTTATTTTTTCCTTCCATTTTGAACCTACTTCTATTAGACATTTTTTCAAGAATGAAATTTTTTTTTTTTAAATTCTTGAATTTTTTTCAAGATTTTCAACTCAAATTTTCAATTAAAAATATTAGAAATTCAATATATCTAAAGCAAAAAAAATTATCTAAAATGATTCAAAGCCAAAATATCTAATCAAGCAAGGTGTAAGAAAAATTATTTTTTCACTTTAAAGGCAAATATCTTGCAATCTATGCGGTCAAAGTTTATAAAAACTCTTCCTCAAATATCATACTAGTTTAGTGCAAGATCCTACAATTAGATACGCAAAAAAATAAAGTTTTAAAAGTTTTGCACTTAGCAATAGAAATGTCAGCATTGAGTATTATTTGACAAAAAAAGGTCTTGGTCCTCGAGGGGTTAAGAAAAGGTTTTCTTTTGAATGATTGTCAACAATTTCTTGCATGTATGTGGAAGCGTTGACTACAAAAGACTTTTCTCAAATGTTTCATTCTTAAAGAACAAATTCAAAAATTGCCAAGCAAATCACTAAATAGGCAAGGGTGTTTTTTGTGCCAAAATCTTTGCATAGAAGCATTACAATCTTCACACCCAAGGTTGTCTTTCCAAACAGGACGTCCGGCAACACAACAAATAGATGTCATGCGTCGTCTAGTAGCCCCCTTGCAACATCTAATAGAGTCAATTTTAAGTTGATTATCAAATGAATTACCCCCATTTATGATTTTGACATACTAAAGTCTCATTCTAATAAAGTGTCTCAATTTAATGAACAAATATTACATTCTAAATTTAGATTTTTAATTATAGTGGAGTTTCAAATCGTCTCAATTGTTGAAAATGGCGTTATTTGACAATCCACAGCAATGCCTCGCATAATTGACACTTGTCTAATAAGACATGTGATGTCTGATGTCCTACACATCATTGATATTGAAAAACGTTTCAGGCAAGAAAGTAATTCTTGTGATGGAAGTGATCAAACTGTGAGCCTGATTGGGGTTTGTAGAAAACAGCAATTACATTAAACAATGATAGCTTGATTTTGGTCTTTTTTGTAAATTGAGTAGAAATTCTACCAAACGACTGGGTTTGATTACTATGCAAATCTAGTGCGAGCCATCTCTCTCTGCTCATGTCTCTTTCCCTCTCTCGCTTTGTCTTTGCCCTCAGAGCTTTCAAGTTACAAGCTATGGCAAAATCTTTGGACCTTGCTAAACTTAAACACTGAGAACTTTCCGATTCACGCACCAAGGCAGAAGGGAATGCAACACCATCCTTGGAAGGTTCTTCTTCAAGAGCGGAGAAGTTGGCTTTAGAAACTTCAGCATTGGGTCTCAATGGAGCAAGTGGGTATAATCGATCATGAAGCAGTTGGCTTCGGAAACGTGTCCTTGTGAGTGCGGGCAAAACAATTGCAATTGTTGCAAGAACCGCAAGTTTGACAATGACTTGACCTGTGATATAATCGAAGGATGCATACATTGGGTGAAATTGTGGAGGCCATTGGCGAGTTCCTTGAAGTGTACCAAATAATTGAGTGCATGCCTCAAGAGGTATTGCAAGAAGTCCAAGAACGATACAGTCCAGAGGATTGCTAAGATGAATGAGGAGAAAAAGGAGCGGCTCCAAAAGTTTGTGGTGGAGCAGCAAGTTGTCATGGCCAAGGTGAACAAGGAGCTAGGAGGAGCAACTTCAGAAAGTTATGGTGGAGTAGCAAGTTGTCATGGCTAAGATCATTGCCGACGTTGTTAAAAATGTTATGGATCGACGTCTTGACTCTTCCGCAGAACAAACAAAAAGAAATGTGACTGCCAATCATTCGAAATTTCATTGGCTTGAATCATATTTTACAATATATATTGTCTATGATATGATTGGTTGCAATCACATGACGCTCACAATTATGCAATAATTGTGAATCGGCACTTGTAAAAATATGATTGCCTTTTGTCATAAATTTACTAATGAAATCCAAATGAATTATTACGTCAACCAAACTTATGACTCTTAAATAAGCAAGAACACGGTTCCAAGCAATTCAATAATAATTTCACTTTCCAAGCTCTCTTAGAGTTAAGACCAGGGGTTTTTTTTTTGGCTTTCTGGTGCCAGATTGCACCAGAAAAAAAAATCTGGCTAAAAAAGGTTATAAAAAATGCCAAGAAAATTGGATGAAATCGCCAGACAACTTTGAAATTAAAAAATATATTAGATGAAATCGCCTAATTGTGGATGAAAACCATACTATACATCCAATAAGTCGATGAATGTTGCAATTTGGAGCACCACTATAACATTTTATATCGCCACTATGGCACTTCTTCAAAAATGAAAAAAAAAGCCCTGGTTAAGACATCCATCTAAGCCCCTTTGACAGCCTCAGTGATGAGCACGCCATGCGGGAGCTCCGTTTCTTCATACACTTCTATTACTAGGGTTGCTATTATATGAGCATAGAAGTGTGAGCCTATGAGCCTAGAATACTATACACCTACGTTATAGGTGTATATATTATTGAAACTGTCTATGATTATAAAGTATATATGTTACAAATACCCATATTATAGGTGTTTATGATTCATACACCTTCTATAATGTGTGGTATCTACATTATAGGTACCTATATTATAGGCTCAATGCTCACAAGCTTGCATTCTTGGGCTCACATATTAGCACCATTGATTACATGTGCTCTGCTTCACAAATTTGTCTACTTTGCGCGCAACAAAATCAAGATGTGGTCACATCCTTACAACTTCTCTAGCAGGCTTATTTTCAAGAAAAAAGTTTGAAGTTTAGTCAATTGCACATTAGCAACTAGCACAATTTGAGTTCTACGTTGTACGCTAATCTCAATGCATGAGATTTTTGCCATTTTGGCATGTTTTGATTGGTTAAGCAATTGAAGAAGTCAAGCGGCTCAACTCTCCTACATTGAGATTATGTCTGGTAATTGCAAAATAGACCAAGTCACCAAATATAAATAGAAGCTAATACCAAACTCATTGCCTTTAGTTCAAGAGGTCCTTACCGGCAATTATTTTTGATAACTTGGCATGCTTTGCAATTACCTAGCCAATAATTCTACATTAACCCCTAAAGGACCAAGGCCTTTTTTTTTGCCAAAAAACACTCAAAACTGCCATATCTATAGCAAAGAGTATAAAAATTTGAAAATTGTTTTTTTTTCAAATATAACCGTAGGATCTTACACCTAATTAGTATAAAAAACTGTGAGATAAATTTCAGAATTTTTGACCGCACAAATTGCAAGATATTTGTGTTTAAAGTGAAAAAAACAAGTTTTTCAGCACATTGCAGGACTAGATTTTTTATTTTTAACTTAAATTTTTTCCACTACAGAGTTTTGAGCTTTAAATCTTTATAGTGGAGAATTGAGTTCAGAGTCTAGGAAAAAAAAAATTCAAAAAAACTTAATCATCATTCTTAAAAAAATTGCTAAATAGAAGTGTGTACGAGATAGAAGGAAAATCTTAAATATTTATATATTTAAAATGGAATTAAAATGCACTAATTCCAATGGTGAGATTGTTCTAGAAAATAAATCAGACCATGTAAAAAAAAATTGAAAAATTGAAAAAATTGCATTCAGAAATGAATCGTGAAAGTTATTTTTTTCAAGAAGATGCTCTAACTGCCCGAAAAACAAGAATGTCCATAACTTTCTCATAACAAATCCAAATGAAATGAATCAAAGTTTTCCAGATAGACAAAAATATGTCCTATGAGAAAAAAAATGTTAAAAAAAAAATTCAAATTTTTGTCCACTTTTTTTTTGCTGCCCGGGCTGCCCGTTGTCCCCTGTTTTGAGCTGATTTGGTCATAACTTTTGTTCCCGGGCACCGATTTTGAAAAAATTTATATTCCCACAAAGTTTATCAGTTTTTCTATCTCTAAATTTTTTTTCAAAAGATCATGACAAAATATCAGCCCGAAGGTACCTGCCCAAAAATGCATTTGTTCCTTGAAGGGACAACGGTCTTTTATGGGTTAACAAGGACTCTATCATCTACCTTGGTAAAATCACCATAATAAAAACATTCTCTACACCAGAGCAACAAACACATGTGAAAAGAAAACAAGGCATGAAACAATCAACTTGGTCTATGTTCCATCCACAATTAAAAACTCAATACTGCTAGTAGAGTATGAAAGTTTGAATATGATCACTACAAGAGAAAAGGGTGTTTTAAGTGAGTTTTTAAATATAGTCCTAGACACATGATTTTAAGTAATGACCTTTAAGGAGATTTTCAGCAAAATTTTACTTAAAATACATGTGTTTTAAGTAAACTTTTGCTGAAAATCTCCTTAATGGTCATTATTTAAAATCATGTGTCTAGGACTATACTTAAAAACTCACTTAAAACACCCCTTTCTCTTGTAGTGAACATAAAGGAAAAAAATAGTAAGTAGAAAGAACTAGAGAATGATTCAAAATACTAAATTGTTAAGAATTTAATTATGGAATTGAAAAATGTCAATTTCAATGTTTGTAATGTTGTTATAAACAATTTACATCTTATGATTTTATTTTTTCCAAAAAGACATTGAAAATTGAGTGAAATAAACGATTTCAAAGTTTATTTAAGAATTGAGAATCTATAACTGCTCGCAAACTAAAACTCCTCATTACTTTTGACTCATTGGTTAAAATGGAATGATTCAAAACTTTCCATGTATACATAACTCTAGAAAACCAATTTCTAATTTTGGTTCAAAAAATGTGATTTTTTCCAATCTCCCCAAATTGCTCAGTTACGAGAAAAGTAACATATTAGGCCATAACTTTTGACTCCTATGTCCTAATGCCATAAAATTTAGTGCATATGAAAGATATTCCTCGTCCCCACCTTCTATTAAAATTTCAGCCCAAAACATGGAAATCTCTAGTCGCACGTAACTACCCAAAAAGTCTATACTGTCAAAAAACACATGCTGGTCCATTACAGGATAATTAAAAATCTAAATTTAGAATGTAATATTTGTTCATTAAATTGAGACACTTTATTAGAATGAGACCTTAGTATGTCAAAATCATAAATGGGGGTAATTCATTTGATAATCAACTTAAAATTGACTCTATTAGACGTTGCAAGGGGTCTACTAGACGTCGCATGACATCAATTTGTTGTGTTGCCGGACGTCCTGTTTGGAAAGACAACCTTGGGTGTGAAGATTGTAATGCTTCTACGCAAAGATTTTGGCACAAAAAACACTCTTGCTTATTTAGTGATTTGTTTGGCAATTTTTGAATTTGTTCTTTAAGAATGAAACATTTGAGAAAAGTCTTTTGTAGTCAACGCTTCCACATACATGCAAGAAATTGTTGACAATCATTCAAAAAAAAACTTTTCTTAACCCCTCGAGGACCAAGACCTTTTTTTGTCAAATAATACTCAATGCTGACATTTCTATTGCTAAGTGCAAAACTTTTAAAACTTTATTTTTTTGCGTATCTAATTGTAGGATCTTGCACTAAACTAGTATGATATTTGAGGAAGAGTTTTTATAAACTTTGACCGCATAGATTGCAAGATATTTGCCTTTAAAGTGAAAAAATAATTTCTCTTACACCTTGCTTGATTAGATATTTCGGCTTTGAATCATTTTAGCTAATTTTTTTTTTGCTTTAGAGATATTGAATTTCTAATATTTTTAATTGAAAATTTGAGTTGAAAATCTTGGAAAAAATTCAAGAATTTTAAAAAAAAAAATTTCATTCTTGAAAAAATGTCTAATAGAAGTAGGTTCAAAATGGAAGGAAAAAATAAATTGTTAGTATCTCTAAGATGGACTTGAAACACAAAAAAAAATCCCAACAATGAGATTGTTCTAGCAAAAAAACTAAACCATGTGCAACTTTTGTTTAAGAGCTATGAAAATAAAGTTCAAAACAGAATGAATCCTACAAGTTCTTTTTTGAAAAACAAGATATTTTGAATGTCCAAAAAACAAAACTCTCTATAATGTTTCCATCACTAGTCCACATAAAATGAATAATATCTTTCCATATTAGTAGACAAAAGTATTTTCTATGAGAAATAAAATTTAAAAAATTCGATTTTGAATCTTTCCAATTTATTTGTATTGCCCAATAACCTCCAATTTAAGCTTCAGATGGCATAATGTTTGCTCCCAAGCACCGATTGAAATAAATACTATATACCCCTAAAGCTAATGTGTTTCTCTATCTTCAAAAACATGTTCAAAAAATCTTGTCAAAAATTGAAATCATAGGAATCTACCCAAATTTTGAAGAGGGACTTTTGGTCCTTAGAAATTAAGTACCCAAATAACAATCAAATTCATTTGGGACTCGATCAACAAGTCCTACAATGACTCAAACCATGGCACTAGAAAACAAGACAACAACAATCTTTCAATATCAACAACAACAACTAAGGTACAACAACCCCATGCCGTCAGTCACCTAATTTTGACATCTATTGGATCCTCCCATTTGTGTTAGTCATCCACCCATTACCATAATTTTAGAAATCCTTTATCATCATGACAATGCACTTGCCGGGAGAGGACACATTAGTGTGTGGTTTAGCATGGGTCTACTCACGCTTTATCAACTTAGTTTTTTGTAGGTTGTGTAAGAGTGTGACTACATTATAGGACTTTGAGTCTTTTTAACTTAAATTTTTTGCACTACAAATTTCAATTATATATACAAATCTATCTATCTTAAAGAATTGAGTTGAGAATCAAGATTTTTTTTTAAAGAACACACACTTGATTTTCATTCTTTAAAAATTTGTTAAGTAGAAGAAAGTACAAGACAAAAGGAAAAATTAATTTATTAATAGCGCTTTAGTTAAACAAAATTGAAATACACTAATTCTAGCAGTGAGATCGTTCTAGCAAGTAAATGAATTTTGTGGAAATTTTTGTTTTAAATTGTAAAAATTGAGTTACAAAATGAATCCAATACGTTATTTTCTCAAGAAAATGTCAAGATGCAATGATTGTTTGCCAAACAAGAAGCTCTATAGCTTTCACATTACTAATCCAAATAGATTCCATCAAAGCTTTCCATGTAGACAAAAATATAATCTATGAAAAAGGATGTTTCATTCTAAGTTTTTTTTTATTGTTGCCTTGCAAATTCCATTTGTGTCTAGTCTAGCATAACTTTTGCTCTTGGGCACTAATGGAAATGAAAATTTACAAAAAGCTCATGTATTTATCTATCGTCAAGAAAGTATCCAAAATTCATGCCAAAAATTGAAATCACAAGATCCTATTCAAATCTTCAAATGTCGCTTGAGGGAACACTTAGGATTTTAGAGATTAAGGACAAATGAGAATCTCTCATCTGATTAAGAAATGCATGTCCTTTTTCATAACTTGGGTTTGCTTTAGTGTTATGATGATTTTTTCACTAAACCCTTGATTATGCATAATTGATGGACCAAGATCCAAACATCCAACATTGAGGATAAATCTGGTAATCTCAAAGCAAAGCCTCATTATAAGAAATATAATACCTCAGTACTGTCTAGATTGGGCATGGTATTTCTTATAATGTCACTCTACTTTCGCATTACCTAGTCCATATTACAAAGTGGGATTCAAATGAGTGGGTTCTTTATTCTGCCAGCAGTCTAGTTTGTAACATATTGCATGCCTTAACCTATTAAAGAGCTAAAGGCCTAAAAATGTCATAAAATGGATTTCACGGAAATTGTAAATTGAAACAAAATAAATGAACGTATTCATCCAATAATGAAATTGCTCTTTTGTAGCCTACCTCCATGATAGGCCTCTATTTTTTGGAGGGTTAAATTAGAGATTTGATGGTCACATTGATTTTTCCTATTAGTGCGAGTGAAATAATTTTTCACAATCACATTATTTTTTTAAATTGGTATTTGCTCATATCACCATTAGATTATCCTTCTATAGTTGTTTAAAATCAAATTGGAAATGTTGACTTATAAGTAGTAAGGTGTTGACAAGTAGCACCCACTTCTTGAAAAATTAGAGGACAATAACAAACAACAAGTCCATATAGTTTGAAAATCTTTCATAATGTGTACAATTGTTTGCATGTGATGAAACAACTTCTAGCACGTGTGAAGTTTGTTTGTCTCCTTGAGGCAATTTTTATACCTAAAAACCAATTGTATTGACGCAATGATTGTACGTTGTCTTACCAAATCTAAGATAGATGCCCTAGTCTCTATTTCCTATATTGAGGGATTGCAGTCTTTCTAGAAGGACACTAAGTACTATACAACATGGTCGTATTTAGAATGTCAACTAGGATGTGGCAATCCATTCTCAAATGTCAACATTCTTGTACTTACACACTTTTTGTTTTCAAAATCTTACGTAGCAATCAAATCCTTATTATCCACAAAACTATATGTGATGGGGACAAATACTTGTTTCTTAGGTTTATTCCAATCATTAAAGACCAGAACTTTAGTGCATTGGAGAACAATACTGTGGATATCTATCAACACTAACATCTAATTTAAATCCTTATCCAAAACAACATACGCATATTCAAACCTAAAATGTACAATACAAAACCACATGTTAGCTACTGTACATCTAATTTAGATCTTCATTCGAAAGCGACCCACATACATTCTAACCTAAAAGTTAGTGCAATACAATGCTATGCCACGTACTATGCAATTAAGATATAGATGCAACATCTCACACCAATACAAACAATGTACACACATGCGGTTTCAATTGGTGCTACAAGTTGAAAAATCCACCAAATTTAGATTTGTAAAGCACAATAGAAAATTCATACAATCTACTTATTCCTATAGGGATGCTACGGACCTAAAAGGTTTGGTAGATGATTTCATTGTTAACTATAGAAACAAAAATGCACCTATTGGTTCAATACTTGGAATATTTTGGTGACTAGCTTGGTCATGGCAGGTTGCATCCTTCCATGAATAAACTCTATAAAAACAAGACCTGTTACCCAAGGCAATTTGTCCAAAATTGATCCAAATACAAGATGATGAGAGAAAGGCATCGGAGGCTGTCAAGGGGGCTTAAGGAACATTTGCAATTGAGGTACGTCTGCACTTGGTATTAAAGATGGTTGTTCTTGAGGATCTTAGGAACAAATTTAGACCTACTTCTGGAGCGGATTCACCTTGTAAACGTCACCCCAAGTCTTAATACCTTTAGACAGATGCCTCGACTCTACGAGAGCTTGGAAACTGAAGTTGTTGCTGAACTGCTTTGAACCGTGTTCCCGGTTCTCTTGTTGCAGTTTGATGCCATTGCGGACTACTTTTTGTTCATTCTCACTGCAATCAAACTCATATGGCTTGAATAGTTTGAACGAGTTGAGCTGATTGAGGGTGAATATTGCTAGGTACAATGGATGAGCTGGTTCAAGAATATTGCATGTACGGAGGACTGTATGGAAGGAAATTGCAAGCCTTTTACTCCGAGGCAGTGATTTTGGAAGTGTGCAAATGGAACCCTGATTTTTTCCAGAGCATAATCTCCAACTGCTTTTCAGCTCAACATTTTCTATCAACAGGCATTGACGCATAAATTGCAGCTTGACAGTCCTTGGAAATCCCATATACATTAACCTGCACCACAAATTCGATACAGTCTATTCCCAACGCAAGAGTCTCAATTTAGATCACTCATACACGCTTAATTATATCAGTTTAATGTCAGCTTAGGTTCATACCAATAGAAACCTTGAGTTTCTATCCTTGCCAGTAAAACACAAAAAGGCTGAATTCCAGCAAAAAGCTACGGTGTCCAAAAGCATGATAAGCAAAGCAACAAAGCATATCCCAGAAAGAAACACAAGAGCACCTTAATGGGGATTAAGTGCGACTAAGTTTGACCGATCTCCGATCGAGTAATAATCAATTTAAAGTGATCAGAAAGTGAAGGTACAGAAAAGCTCTGGGCTCCCAAGAGAGGATTGCAACTCAAGGTGCTAAAGGATTCTCATCCTCTCGCCTGCAACATAGAAAGACACTCATTCAACCACGAGTTTGGATCATTCAGCTGCAACCTCAAGAATCAATAGACCATGCATCAAGAATATCAAGAACAGACGCAAGAATCTGTAGTGATCGTCCTTGCAAACAAATCAATAAGGTGAAGTCACCTTAAATGTTGCCCTCATCGAATCCATTCGACCAGAGGGGAGGAGAAATTCTTGTAGATATGAAATCATTGTAGTTCTATTTCAGATAGCGGCAAAACACTGGTGAGTACTCAGCGCCCATTATTTAGAATTTCGATTGCCAAATTTCGATTGCTCAATTGTCAACTAAGTTCATCTATCTGGGAAGCGAACCCTCTCAAAGCTTCCGAGCATGGGGACACATCGTGCTGCTGACCTCATCTAGCAGCAGCAAGAGTACAGATTCATGCTTTTAAAATGACCACTTCAAATCCTCATACTTTGAAAAACACAATTCAGATGAGAGACGCCATGTTTATATCAAATGAATCAAAATGATGCAAAATCTCGTGTGTAAAGGTTCAACAAAAGAAATTTGACCAAAGAAAAGGTCCTCAAGTGACCTACTTAAAACTGCAAATAGAAACATGAGACTTAATTTGAGCCTCTTTGGTCCTTTACAGGTAGAAGTTCAGATTCTCAGCTGGATTCTTTTGCTCAGGTAAGCACAATATAGAGAATGATAAATCGCCCACCTGATAAACCAATTAGGGTACTTCTACAGTAATATCTTCTAAATCACAGTCCACGACTCCACGCTTGTGGTTTAGTATTGCACAGTCAAGGATGAGAGAGAACTTCAGACCTAAACTGAGTTGCACTTTGATAGCAAATCACTCAAAAGCAGCACAGAAAAAAGACCAAGGATGAATAAGAACTTGAGAGTCTTTACACACTGACTAGAAAACATGGAAGTACAACTTCTTCTAATTCAATTTCAGTTATATTCCAGGATGTGCGTGGTAGCAAAAAACAAATGAAACGTACGGAGTATTGCTTCACTCATAACGAAAGAACAAATAAAACATCCTTTGAGTTCACTCACAAGAGCATGTCACCCGAGTTGTCCCTGATTCAACTGAAGGTTTCAATCAAACTTTGACACTCTTATCACAAACATATCACCCGAGCAGTCTCTGTTTCAAAGTTTCATTTCAAGTTTGACAGTCTTAGCTAAAGAACGCCATGTAGTAAAAACCACCCTTGCATAATTACACCAACAATACATTCAAACGGGAAAATAATTAAATAAGAACATTTGAAACAGTCTAAAAGGATTTGCATGCGAGTCTGAGTTTCACGACTCTTGCCATGGTACTGATCTGATGCCAGTGAAGAGGATCTCCTTGAGCTGGCCGTATAGGCAGTTAGGCACTGATCGCCGTGAGGGGGCTGCATACACCCACTTGTAGAAGTAGATGGCCACATCCCGGACTAAGCTCGCGGTGGGTGCGAATTGTTGGATGGCCTCCCCAATAGTTATCAGAGTGCTCGACTATGAAACCCACGATCAAGCCTGGATCTATCCAGTCGTGGCTGGAGTATGATAGGAACAACTCTGCAATCACAGAGAAATTTGTCATTCAACCCCAGGCAATGCATTCTCTAATCTCATGCCTCACCAACTCTTCATTATATATAGCCCAGCCCCACCTCGACAGTTGAATTGTTGCAGTCGCTCACCGGGATGGCGGGATGCCTAGATCGCTGGCCGGGATGTGATCGTAAAGTGCGTACTACTGGACAGGTCGGCCCAATGATCAGAGCTCGTAACATCCACGTGAACGACAGAAATTCAAGTCTTTGCCGAATGAATAACGGCCGACAGACAAATTGAATGGAAAATTAATACTAGTTATCACTTGTTACCAGCTTCGTAGACTTACATCTGGGTCATGAGCAGCACAGAACTCTCACACGACATGCTAACGCAGATCACAGTATGACAGTGAAACAGCAGAACGCAGTCTTCCTGCAATGGATATCGTGTATTTGTACCAAAAGAACAAAAACAAAGACAACAATACATCAATGAATAAAAAGTAGTCCGCACTGGAATCAAATTGCAACGAAGAGAACCGAAACAAGCGGGAACACGGTTCAAAGCAGTTCAGCATTAAGTTAACTTTCCAACCTCTCCTAGGTAGAGTCCAGGCGTCTATCTAAGCCCCTTGACAGCCTCGGGGATGAGCACGGCCAAGAGGGAGCTCCGTTTTCTCGTAAACTTCTAATGCCGCTCCTCCATATCAAGGCAAAACATGCAATCCAAATTCATTTGCGAAGACAAAAAGTGCGCGGCTACTCTGATCACATATCTGTGCTCCACAGATTCGTCTACTCTGCGGGAGAGTCAAGATGTCGACCCACAACGTCCTTAACAGCGTCGGTGATGAGCTTCGCCATGACAACTTGCTGCTCCACCATCAGTTTCTGGAGCCGCTCCTCCTTGTCCTCGTTCATCTTGGCTATGACAACTTGCTGCTCCACCATAAACTTTTGGAGTCGCTCCTCCTTCTCCTCGTTCATCTTGGCGATTCTCTGGAGCGTATCGTTTTGGGGCAGAGACTTGCAATACCACTTGAGAGACTTGCTATACCACTTGGAGCTCTCCATTGTTTCGTACAATTCACGGAACTCGTCAATGGCCTCCACAATTTCACCGATGCATTCTTCAATTATGTCAGGAGTCCAGTTCTTGTCAAACTTGCGCTTCTTGCAACAGCTGCACTTGTTTCGCCCGCGCTCGCAGGGCGACGTCTCCGAAGCCAACTGCTCCGCGCTTGAAGAAGAACCTCCCAGGAATGGCGATGCATTGCCTTCCGGCTCGGTGTTTGAATCGGATAGTTCTACATAATTGAGTTCAGCGGGGTTTACAGATTTCGCCATAGCTTGCGACTTGGAAGCTAGGAGGCGGAGGCTGAGCGGGAGGGAGATCGAGACATACACCGCAGAGAGAGATGTGCGGAGAGAGATGGCTCGGGCTTGGTTTGCAATAGAAATCACAACCCACTGTTTGGTAGTATTTGTACTCAATCTGCGACTAAGACCCCAGTTAGGCTGTCATTGTTCAGTGTAATTGCTGTTTCGTGCAGACCTCAGTCAGGCTGTCACTTCGATCACTTCCGTCACGAGATTTTTTTTTTTCATACTCCGTATATTTTTAGTAGCTTGGGTCGCGACTCGCGATGTTTCTCTCGGCAGACGGAGGATGTTTGATTCTGTCACTTAGGGAGCATGCAAATGTTGCTCGACTAGATTATTTGGGAGTACGTGGTCTCCATGCAGCGATTGCAGTTCTCAGTTCTCAGAGTGAGTGAGGCAGTTGCAAGGTCTAAGAAATTTCGAACCATACTATATAACAGTATAATTTTCTTTCTTGAGCCTGCAAATGATTTACGGACCATGATTGTCAAGATGAATACGCTACTAATTACATCGTCACAGCTTGTCATGCAAGTACGCTCATTTTCAAGAGAAAAGACTGAAGTTACTCAATTGCACATCAGCAACTAGCACAGACAGTCTGAGTTCTAGTACCATAATTCTACACTAACAGAAGCTCAACTACCCAGGCAAAATCACTATAATTACAACGTCCTGTAAACCAGAGCAGCAAACAGTCAGGTGAAAAGAAAGAAACATGAAACAATCAGCTTAGCCTACTGATCCATGCACAATTCACTTAGGAACTCCAAAAACATTTCTCTTCATCTACTACATCATAACCATCTGTAGCTGGCGTCTTCGGCTCCATTGACACCACAGGTGTATTGTGTCGTGAACATTGAACATCTACACTGAAACGTAAAGGACAACATCCTCCTAATATGTATTTATATCCTCCCTAATACTGATCCATGCACAATTCAAAACTTGGTACTACATAGTGTATTAAAGTTTGCATTTGCAAAGTCCTGATCTCTACAAAGGTAGTGAATCAAAGACAACATAATCCAAGATATCTACTCATCAAGCATTTTGAAAATATTGCCTGAATGCACTTTATTTCTGAAGCCTACCAATCTGCCACGACGGATTCTTTAATTTGTGCTAGGGCATGGCATGGTGTGAGGATTGTAATGTTTCTACAGAAACATTCTGGCACAAAGGCCTAGTACTTAGGTGATAAATTATTAGGCAATTTTTGAGTTTGTTCTTCAAGAATGAAACATTTGAGAAAAGTCTTTTGTCTTCAACATTTTCGAGTTCCTGCAAGAAATTTCAACCAATCATTCAAAATAATACCTTTCCTTGAGGAACTGAGATGTTTATATTTGTTAAATATCACTCCAAACTTACCATTTCTATTGCAAAGTGAAAAACTTTGGAAACTTTATTTTTTTTGCATATTTAATTGTAGGATCTTGCACTAAACTAGTATGATATTGTGTGGAAGAATTTTCATAAACTTTGACTACATAAATTGCAAGATGTTTGCAATTTTAATTAAAGTAGAAAAAAAAACTTTTCTTACTTCTTGCTTGATTAGATTTTTTGGCTTTGAATCTCCTTAGCTAAAATATGGGCAATGTCATTAACCCGGCCTAAAGGACCGTTGTCCCTTTGGGGGACAAATGCGTTTTGGGACAAGTACCTACGGACTGAAATTTTGTCGCAATTTTTTGAAACTTTTCTTGGAGATAGAAAAACTGATAAGCTTTGTGGGAATATAATTTTTTTCACAATCAGTGCCCGGGAACAAAAGTTATGACCAAATAAGCTCAAAACAGGGGACGAGGGGCAGCCCGGGCACCAAAACAAAATGGAAAAAAATATGAATTTTTTTTTTTTAATATTTTTTTTCTCATAGATTATATTTTTGTCTATCTGGGAATATTTGATTCATTTCATTTGGATTTGTTATGAAAAAGTTATGGACATTCTTGTTTTTCGGGCAGTTAGAGCATCTTCTTGAAAAAAATAACTTGTAGGATTCATTTTTTAATGCAATTTTTTCAATTTTCCAAATTTTTTCTTACATGGTCTGATTTACTTGCTAAAACAATCTCACCATTGGGATTAGTGCATTTTAATTCCATCTAAAATATATTAATATTTTAGAGTTTCCTTCTATCTCGTACCTACTTCTATTTAACAATTTTTTAAGAATGATAATTAAACTTTTTTGAATTTTTTTTCCTAGACTCTCAATTCAAATCTCCACTATAAAGCTTTAAAGATCAAAACTCTATAGTGCAAAAAATTTAATTTACAAATGTTCAAAGTAAATAATCTAGTCCCACAAAGTGCTGAAAAAATTGTTTTTTCACTTTAAATGCAAATATCTTGCAATCTGTGCGGTCAAAAATTTTGAAATTTTTTCCACACACTCTCATACTAGATAGGTGTAGGATCTCATGGTTGGATGTGCAAAAATAACATTTTTCAAATTCTTTTACTCTTTGCTATAGAAATGGTAGTTTTGAGTGTTTTTTGGTAGAAAAAAAGGCCTTGGTCCTTTAGGGGTTTAAATGGTGATATTGTTTCTAAAATGGTAAGAAAACAGTTCAAAACGGCCGTTTTGAAATCTATACCTGTCCTAGATGGTGAAAATGGCACATTGTCAAAGTGGCACTTGGAATACTGCCATTTTAATGAAATTGCCCACAAATGTTTTTGCTTTAGAAATATTGAATTTCCAATCTTTGAAATTGAGAAATTGAGTTGAATAATTTTAGAAAAAAATTTGAGAGAATTTTTTTTAAATTTTCATTCTTAAGAAAAATGCTAAATAGAAGTAGGTACAAAATAGAAGGAAAAAACTAAATTGTTGATACCTCTAAGATGGACTTGAAATACATAAATTCCAATGGTTAGATTGATCTAGTAAGCAAACAAAACCATGTGCAACTTGTTTTTTTTTAAATTGTGAAAATTAAGTTTAAAAAAAAAATCCAATATTTTATTTTTTCAAAAAAATGCAATGATACAAGAGGCTCCATAACTTTCACACCACTAATCCTAATGGATTGAATAAAAGCTTTATATATAAACAGAAATATATTCTATGAGAGAAAAGTTTTTAAAATTTTTGTTTCAAGCTTTTTTTATTGTTACCTTGCAAACTCCATTTTTTCTCTAGTCTGGCATAACTTTTGCTCATGTGCAATAATTGAAATAAAAAATTACAAACAGCTTATGCATTTAATTACCATAAAAAACATTTCAAAAAAACAAGTCAAAAATTGAGATCATAAGAATCTGTGCCCAAACCTTTAAGTGTCAATTGAAAGAACACTTGTGATTTTAGGGATAAAAGATAGATGACAATTTGTCATTCAATTAGGAGATGCATGTTCTTTTTCACAACTTAGATTGGTTTTAGTATTACGATGTCTTTTTTTTTTGAACCCTTGATTAATTGTATGGAGTTAATCAAGATCCAAAATCCAACATTGATGTTATGTATGGTAATCTCAAAGTGAAGCTTAATTATGAGAAATAACATGCCTCGCCACTCCCTTGGCTTGGGATGTTATTTTTCATAATGTGGCTTTGCTTTTACATTCCCTAGTTCATATTATCCCCTAAAGGACTGAGGCCTTTTTTCTGCCAAAAAACACTAAAAAATACCATATCTATAGCAAAGAGTAAAAAATATTTTAATTGTTTTTTTTCACATCTAATTGTAAGATCTTACACCTGACTAGTATGAAAAAGTGTGGAAAAAATTTCAGATTTTTTGACCGCACAGATTGCAAGATGTTTGTGTTTAAAGTGGAAAAAAAAAAGTTTTTCAATACATTGCGGAACTAGATTTTTTTACTTTGAACATTTTTAACTTAAATTTTTTGCACTCTAGAGTTTTGAGCTTTAAATATTTATAGTGGAAAATTGAGTTGAGAGTCTAGGAAAAAAAAAATTCAAAAAAACTTAATTGTCATTCTTAAAGGAATTGTTAAGTAGAAGTAGGTACAAGATAGAAGGAAAATCTAAAATATTCATATATTTTAGATGGAATTAAAATGCACTTATTCTAGTGATGGGATTTTTCTAGCAAGTAAACTAAACCATGCAAAAAAAATGAAAAATTTGAAAAATTGCAATAAAAAATGAATCCTATAAGTTATTTTTTTCAAGAAGATGCTCTAACTGCCCGAAAAACAAGAATGTCCATAATTTTCTCATAACAAATTCAAATGAAATGAATCAAAGCTTTCCAGATAGACAAAAATATAATTTGTGACAAAAAAATAATATGAAAAAAATTCAAATTTTTGCAATTGTGTTTTTGCTGGTCGGGTTGCCCCCTGTCTCTTATTTTGAGCTTATTTGGTCATAACTATTGTTTCCGGGCACCGATTGTGAAAAAAATTATATTCCCACAAAGCTTATCAGTTTTTCTATCTTCAAAAAAAATTCAAAAAATTATAACAAAAAGTCAGCCTGTAGGTACTTGCCCAAAATTGTATTTGTCCCCTAAAGGGACAACAATCCTTTAGGGGTTATAAAGTGGGATTTAGATGGTCCTTCTTTTTCCAAGTGGTCTAGTTTGTAACTTATTGCATGACTTAATACAATAAAGACCTCAAATGTAGGCCTAAAAAGTATCAAATGAATAGATTTTACAGAAATTGTAAAAACAAAAAATGAATGTATTTATCCAACAATCAAACAACCTTTTTGTTGCCTACCTTGGTGATAGGCCTCTATCTTTTAGAGTTAAATTAGAAATTTGATGGTCACATCAACTTCTCCTATTAGTGCACGTGAAATTATGTTCCACAATCACACTAATTTAAATTAGTATATGCTCATATCACCATTAAATTACTCTTCTATAGTTTTTGAAAATCAAATAGGGAATGTTGACTTCTAAGTAGTAAGGTGTATTGACAAGTAGCACCCATTTTTTGAGAAATTAGAGGACAATAACAAACAACAAGTCCATATAGTTTGAAAATCTTTCATAATGTGTACGATTGTATGCATGTGATGAAACAACATCTACATGTTAAGTTTTAAATAGTCACGTGTAAAATTTGTTTGTCTCCTTGAGGCTATTTTATAACTAAAAATCAAATAAATTGACTTTGTTGATTTGATATAATGTCTTGTCAAGATCACTGATTCTCTAGAATCTTCATTCTATAAGAAAAGTCTGTAGTTTTTTTTTAAAACATTGTACAACACGGTTGTATTTGGAATGTCAACTGAGATACAACAATATATTCACAAATGTCAACATTCCTTTAATTACACACCTTTTTTTTTCAAAATCTTATATAGCAATCAAATCCTTATAATCCATATAATTTTATGTGATTTGATAAGATACTCATCTCCTATGTTTATTCCAATCATTACAGACCAGGATTTCAGTGCATTGGAGAGTAGTACTATGGATATCTATCAACACTGAAAACAATATATACCAAAATTCAAGCCTAAAATATACTATTAATATAGTACGTTATAATACAGGCCTATATCTAATTAAGATCTTTATCCAAAGCCACCTATTTAGATTCTAACCTAAAATATATTGTAGAGTGCCATGATTGTAGTTAAAATATAGACAGAACATCTCACATTTGTACAAACAATGTACACATATGCAATTTCAAATTGGTGCTACAAGTTGAAAAATCTATCGAATTGCTAACTCTAAAGTTCAATATGAAGTCCATACATTCTACTTAACGCTATGGACCTAAACGGTCCAATGGATGACTTGACTGTTAAGTGTAGAAACAAACAATGCACCTATTGGTTCAATAATTAGAATATTTTGGTGACTACCTTAGTCATGGGGGGGTTGTCCTTCCATAGTTAAACTCTAGCCTATAAAGACAATCTTGACCTATTACCAACGTAGTTTGTCCCAAAATGATCCAAATACTAGATGAAGAGAGAGATGCATTCTTTGTTTCTTCAGAATCCTTGAAATTTATGCCGTGAACACTTTTTGTCATCCTCAACTTTACATGACTAAGTTATGAAAGCATTCACACATTGAAAGACAAGAGAGTATACAAGAATTTAACGAAAGTTAACATTCTCTCAATAAGTTTAATTAGCAACAAGAAACTTGCCAAGAAATTTTTGCCTTGCAGATATTATTCCATCCATAAAAAATATAGGTTGTTACATTGGATGTCACCAAAAATCCGTCACCGAAAACACGAGTTTCTTATAGTACATTTTCACTTGAGTTTGGCCAATTTTTTTAATGGTTTGAAGTTGGTTGATTGGTGCATTTTGGTAAAATCATATTTTCTTCTCTTTAGTTAAAATGCTAGAAAATAGGTTGAAAATATATGGAAAAGAATTTAACCAAAAGAACTTTCAAATTCAATTTTTTTTAAATTATACAATGGAAGGTGGTTCATGATGAAAGAAAAAACTAAATCGCTAATAATTTTGCCAAGAAACTAATATTTGTCAATTCCAAAGGTAAGAATGATTGTTTTTGTAAGAAGTAGATATCATATATTTCTATTTTTCATTCAAAATTTTCAAAATTGAGTTCAAAAAACAACTTCATATATTGTTTCTACCTTTATTGTCCACAAAATAAAAGTCTTCATAACTTTCATTTTTGATTATTTGTTCAAATAGAATCATGGTTCTAAGGTTTTTATGTAGGTACAATTTGATAATGTCAAATAAAATTAACTAATATTTTTTTAGAATATATTTGTTATTCTCCAATTTCACATTGATTTTTTTCTTAAATACTAATAACTTTAGCAATATTTATTGGAATGACATGAAACAAAGTTTCACCTGTACAGTATGATGTGTAGGATCTATTCTATGAAAATTCTACAAAATTTCAAATTACAAAGTTTATAGAGCCTACCTAAATTCTCAAAAAAATTAAAGTGGGTTCATTAAGAATTAAGAAAAACCAAAGTAAAATTCACATTCATATCATATATTAACGTACTAAAAAAATTATGAATTTGCATTTTATAATCCAAAGACCTTCATGACTAATGTGCCTTTTGCCTTGTGCTAGTACCACAATCAAAATCAAAGTAAAAGTAATTCTCTAATTTTTTAATTCACAAAAACTTTGAAATTCAATAACTTGCACACCATTGGTCCAAACTCCACAAAACAAAGTCCTTGCTCCCATCTTTACAAAGAGCTTTCCAATAGTACTAAGAATGTAACCAATGGATGCACGGTTATGGAGATCTAACCGTAACAAACAAAATAAACTAACAACCTAACTTAATATATGGATAGGAAAACTCATACAAAAATCTCCCTAGAGAAGTTCCACCAGGATATTTTGACTAAAAGTGCCCACAACTTAAATTTATCAAATATGATGTTATATCTAGATGATTAGCAAACATGATGTTGGACCTAGATTTTGGAGGGGAGATTGAAGAACTATTTCTTGAGAAACACTTACATTTGAGGACAACCTCCTACATCACCAAAGGATGCCACTTTTGGATCTTCTCTAAATGATGGATGAGGGCATGAATTTAGAGCATTCTACACTTTAGGGAATCTCTTTTTGTTGGTTGCTCCCTCATTTGCTAATGGTTTCTCTAGAAGTGTCACGTGTGTACAGTACATGAGCAACGGATCTCCCCCTTCAAAATCCAGTTCTCAAGCCCCCTAATTTTGCTGAACACCATGTTGACAACATGATCTACTTTCAAGAGTTCACAAACTAACAAATCTTCACATATGGAAGTTCACCAGGGCCAGGAGGCATGATAAACTCCACCTGCCCGCGCCTTGTATAGGAAACCAACTCGAAATACCAAAAAGAGAGACGATTATAACAAAATCAAGAAAACGACATCGTTAATTCAAATCAATTCAATGTAATAACTTTGATACATCACATCATGCTTGGAATGAGTGAAAAATTTACAAAAAAGAACTGAGGAACTCGTCATTCGAATGTGAACTAAAATAACAAGCCATTGATCCAAATAGAAAAATCTCCATCTGTCGACCTCCCCGAATTCTCTATCACTGTACTGTACAGTACAAAGACCAGGAGTATGTTGATTGTCTGCCACCAGTTAACCACAGTTTGAGACCTGCAGCTGTTGAACTCTTGCGTTCTCTTCAGTCAACTGAAGAACACTTCCATCGCCTGCGTAGTGACCCGCTCCTCAGCAGTCCCCACTGGTAGGTATGCCTCTTCCAACCTCGGACCTAACCTTGAACCTTGGACCAACCGTAACATAGTTTTAAGACAAGTAATATTAGAACAGAAGCGTAGGTGAAATATAGAAATCATAATGTTTATCAAAACGAAAAACAAAAAGCCTAAAATTGTGTTCTAAAATGACTATGAAGCCTAGATTTTGTAGCAATTGTGACTATTGCCGAAACACGGTACACCTATTCGAGGAGGGTGGAGTACTGACGTATTAACAGGGGAAGTTGATGACGTAATCTCGACGCCAGCCTCGTCACGGCAAATAAACGATGCTTCCATATAAAGGGAAGGGAACCGCTAGGTTTATGAAAGACTGACTAACGTGTACAGTCTCACGCAGGCAAAGTGTCGATGCTGACGTGACGAACTGGAGAAGGCCAAAGATGTCTCCAGCTCTGTATAATGGAGAAAACAGACACAAATTAGAGGACAGTAATGTCCCTACAACCAAAACTGAGCTAACTTACATGACCACTTCCCATTCTACGCCAGCCGCACAAAATGAACTTAGGAACTCCAAAACCATTTCTATCCACCTACGACATCATAACCATCTGTAGCTGGCGTCTTGGGATCCATTGACACCACAAGTGCTATTGTGTAGAGAACATTGAACATCTACGCTGAAACGTAAAGGACAACATCCTCCCTAATACATATTTATATCCTATGCTGCTCCAGAACAAAAGAAATACAACCAGAGAATATGCTGCAACTCGAAGATAAGATAGAGCGCAATCAAAAGCTTATGCAGGTGACAGTCATGCATTTCGCAAGGAAATACATCTATTTATAACAAGACAAGAAGAAACGTAGAAACAGGAACTGACCTCCTCGCCAGGCATGTCAAATTGACGTAGCTGCCACTCAGCCCACTGTTCTCGTTCATCAGCAGATGGCTCAGCTAAAACAAAACGATCTATTGGAACACTCTGCAAGGTGTTGTTCCCTCCAGGATTAGTCATAATCACGAAATTCTCCCCACCACTGCAAAGATCGTTAACTTGAAAATCGCTCGCCTGGGGGCTGAAACCCTGTAATTTACATGTAAACAGATATTGCAAGATAAGGGAGCGCCGAATCGAGATATAAAAATACTTCAAACAAACTTCTTTACAAACGGAAATGGAGCTAAAGCAGACACATGCCTTATAAAGCTAGCGGCATAGACTGACCTCTATTTTTGGTTTTCTTGGCAGGTCCCCGTCCGCTCTGCCACCATACACTTCTGGGCGAATGTCTCCTACATTTTTTCTATATCGGCCAGTCAATCTCGGAACGACTTCTAAAGCTTCAGAAATGGATCGATTCCGGAGAAAACCGTCCTCCTCGCCAGGCGGCATAGGAGTTTCAATACTCTTCACACCAAAATCACTTGCCGGATAATAGCTCCCTTGAAAACCAAAATCCTGGAATACATCCTGGAACCCAGCATCCTGAAACCCCAAAAGCCACCACAAATATATAACGGAGAGGTTAAAAGAACTTGTGTGCATGATGAGAGAACGCTTACCGAGAATCTACACATGCTGCACACACAGAGTAAGAAGCACGAGAACTTATGAAAACAGGAAGAAGAAAAATAAATTTAGGAGCACCCATTCACCTCCATCGAAGCCTTGATGAGTTGATTCTGCGGATCTCCAGCCAATGAACCCTCGGGCAGTCGTGAGGGAATTTCTTCCAGACTTCTTCTCAGTAGATTGCTTCTCGGCTCGAGCGACAGACGTTCATTCATTTCTCGATCTGAAAGCAAACCCAGCGCCAAATTACAAAGGCAGCTCACGGACTTGCAAGAAGAAGGTTGCAACAGCTCGCTAAGTATATCATGAGCCAAAATATTTGCAAGAAAAGAGCAAGGACAAGGTCCTTCTTTTGGATGAATCTCACCTACTAGCAATCTATCCAAGTGCACCCATCGATTGACAGTTCCAATGCAGGGCGGACTTTGCCAACGAACATAATCAAGAAAATAAACTGGCATGCAAAGTGCTCTTCTCCACCGACGTCATGTAAACCATGTGATGATTTTGTACCTTTCAACTTGCTTGCATATAAAATGAACTGGTGCTTCAACCGCTCAAACTCCGGCAAGATATCGGGATGTTTGGATGCCCGGCGCTCCATATCGCTCATCGACTGATTGAGTTCATCAGGACATTGACGCGAACTGGGAGGTGGGCGACCTTCGGGATTATCTGCGAGGATGGCCAAATGAGCACTACAATTAAGAACGACATCTTCAGTTTTTTCATCCCAACATACGAGATTTATCGAATTATATAAAACTTCTCAATGTCCCCAATTCTCCCTTCAAACATACGAATGGAACAAGCATGTGTGAGGCAGAATTCAGGGGCGCCCTTTGTCTGCACTGCCTTAAAAACAAAAACATCCGAACAGGGGGACGGGAATTTACCTAGCTGACTCAATGCGCAATTTCCTAGATCAAAACCCGGACGAACCCTGGGCAACCGCCCGCTGCGTACACTCCCGAGCGAAACATTTTGCAAGAAGCAGTCGTCCGGAGGACGCGACGTGTTGGCGACGCCTTTCGAGGCAGGATCTGGTCCACTGCCTTCGCCCAATTGCATGTTGTCAGGAAAATCCGCCTGAGTGTCAGCACCCTGTATGTAACCAAGTTAAGAGAGCCCTGAAGAGACAAAAGCTTCACGCTAAAATAAAAATTCCAATTCTCTCCACAAAAACCCTAACTACCCGACAGAAATCCGCCAGTCGGGACAAACCCAAAAAAAACAGACTAAAAAAAAAAACCTAATTTCCAGAACTCGATCCCTAACAAACAATTCCAACAACAAAATCAAACGTCACTTCCCAGTTTCCAACCAACCCCACCTGGTTCTGCAAGCAGATTCTTTCGGCGTCGTCCAACTGGTCCGAAACCAGTTGCATCAACGTCGACTGCTTCTCCGGCTGCTCCCAAAGCCCAAACCCCACAGGGAGCGGCGTCAAGGGTGGAAACCTCTCGGAGACGCTCCGAAACTCCTCAAACTTCTTCAACACGGCACTCGCGGACTCTCCCCGACACACTTGCTCGTAGCACTTGACGTAGTACGAAAACAGCTTCTTCCTCACCGGAGACCGAAGCCCCGTCTTGTTCAGTCGGCAACTCCACCCGTGCTTGTCGTCGAAACGTACACAATTGGACGTCATCGCGCGGTCACTGCATCCCCGAGGAGTTTTCATCGTCGCGGGCATCGTCGCTCTCGATATATCAAACCCGGCCTCTCAATTCAACCAAACAAAGAAATGGCAGCAACAAACTAAACTCAAATCACCACCAAATTGTCTGTACCAAAGATCTCCGTCCGCACTGAACCTTTCTGTACCTCGACTACTGTAGTGTTCCGTTCTGTGTAACAAAAAACAGTGAAGCGTGAAGCTACTAATGTGGGGTGGCGATGGCGATGGCGAAGAAAGCCGAGATTTATAATGCGGAGTAGTTTGGAAGACCCCGGCTACCGACAGAGCTCGGTGCAGGGAAGCTTCAATTGTCTGCTGAGAGTGTCTGTTTGTTAGGGTTTAAGAGTGATGTGGCGTTGATGTGGGAACAATGGGAACGCCTGCTGCCACCTGTAATTTAATTTCGATTTCCAAAAGTCGGCCACACCTCCTAAACTGAACGTTCACCACCGGCACCGACCCAGGTTTTTTTGTTTTTGTTTTTTGTTTTGTTTTTTGTTTTTTTTTGTTTTTTTTGACACAAGCGTGTTACCGACCCAGCTTTTCATTTTTACGGTAGGCCACTGTAGACCCCCATGCGGATGAATGGGGGATGAATGAAGATTCTCCAGTCGTTCTCTGTAGACTTTCTCCACCTGTTCCCAATTCCCGCTCTCAGAATTTGTTCTCACTGAATGGCGGTTCTCACTGTTGTTGCCTCGTTCCAATTTTGGAGAGGCAATGGCAGATCTTGGATGCTGTAAATCATTCTCTGAATTTGCATATTGACTGAAGGTTTTCAGAAGGCAGGATGTAATAGATGTCTTACAATAGGTCGTTAGCTCGGAGATTGAAAAACTTTCATGGCAGTTGCCGAGGGATGGTTGAATGCACGAGCTATTAATTGTTGGTGAAACAATGCAACCCCACTCATATTGCACTCGTTCGATCGAAGGTGTTGTGCCTCGTTGCTTTGTTTACCACAAGGATAGAACAGTCTTTTATTAGATCAAATTGGTTTCTTTCTCATTGTATTGGACGATTTCTCATGCAATCTTTCACATTGAATCAGGTGCCTACTGACGACAAGTATCTTGATTTCTCTTTCGTTGAAGACGTAGCCGTGGTGATTGGCAACAGGGCTCGGAGATGAGGCACTGAATGGGAGTTCTGCATATGTACTGAAGATACATGGACATATACTTACTTTAGGTCTTATACTCTTGGGGTTGGATGGACTCTTCTTGCGTTTTTATATTGTTACATTGCTTGAGAATGTTATGTGGAGTGCACAAAAATTAGAATAATTTTCCTTATTCTGTATATTCATCCTCCTTACAGGGGCTCTGAAATTCAACTCCCGCTTCTCTCGTCGTGATTCCTGTCAAGTTCTCCCCGCCGTCCCCGGAGCTTCTCCGTCTGCCCCTCTCTCCGTGAGCTTGATTGGCCGACCGTCTCTCTTAATTCTGTGCCTGAGGCCTGATTGCCGCAGTGCCTGCCTGCCGCAGCCGTTCATGCATCATTGAAGGCCAGCAACCCAGGGATCTGGCGCAGCGTCTTCGCTCCCGCTCTCGACCCGGCCATGATGGGCGCCATGCATGGACAACTGCGCCTCCTCGCCGTGGCCTCCGTCGCCCGAGCCCTCTGCTCCCACCCGCCTCGATCGTCGACGACTTTTGGTTTAGACCCTTGCTGGGCCTCGGCTCCTATTCCAAGGCGAGTGTTGGGATTATTAGGGTCCCTTGCCCTTCCCTCCTGACTCTTGACCCGTGGATTGGAATTATTACCCTCAAGTTGCCCGCTTTCTTCAATTCAATACCTGGATAGAGTTCGGTATGTGTAAACTTTGTTTGTGATCTTGGGAATGGAAGTCATAAATACGACCTGGAATCTCACATTGAGCAGGTCCGGTGGTGAAGGCAAAGCTAGAGGAAAGACTCGGGCGAGGTCTATTCGTTCAACATCGATTATGAACAAGCGGCACATACTTCGTGAGATCAAGGTCAAATGGGTCAAAATGGAACGCATGATTCTGGCCCAGCTGGATTTTCCAGGGGTTGTCAAACTACACTTCACAGACGTGCAATGTCTTTGGAATCAACAGACCTTGCAATTGTTCCGGGTCTGGTCAGTCACTGTGAGTTGTTCGTTTATTGTTTTGGCTGCATACTCTTTTGCGACAAGCTACGTCACTTCTCGGCATCATGGTAAAACGCAGCGCTTGTATGACCCGCATGCCTGTGCCTAAATTGTCTGGTTGATGACTATGCCAGACATGGGGACTTTTAACGACAAACGTGACTTGCTTGGATTGGCTCTAAGCAACCGTATTACAAATTGTAATCATTGTTCTTTTTGTGAGATGCATCGACATAATAGGGTTGTTGATTCGATGAAGAGCAAAGGAAAACTACAGACTTCTACTCTGGACCGGCATGATTAATTGCAACTTGTCTCAAATTCCTATTGTTCGCTAGTTACAAATGGTAATGACCAAATTGTGAGCCAATGTAATCTTTAGTTAAGCTATTCTTGAGTTATAGGGCAACAAGAGAGGTAGCAACTCAATTACAGATTGTATTGGCTTACAACTTGTCATTACCATATTTGAAAAAATCTTTTGTTGGTTAAGCTATTCTTGAGTTGTAGGGTAACAAGAGAGGTAGCAATTCAATTACAGATTGTATTGGCTTACAACTTGTCATTACCATATTTGAAAAAATCTTTTGTTAGGTCTTGTTGGTAGTTGAAAGGAGATAATTCTAGAATTATCCATTTTTTGCACACTATATGAATAAACTCTGAATTTCAAGGTACTAAAAATAGCTATACCTAAAATTGACCCAAAGGCTCTCATGTATGAAGGTTGTACATTTTAGACAAGAATCTAGGTGGGATAGTTTTGCACGCAAGTCACAATTAGGTGTTGGTACCTTAGTGGAACCTCCCCACCAATAGAGTGCATAGGCAATTTAAGTAAAACAAACAGATAATGGCAAAGCTTTACATTTTGAGATCCAGAAGTCTTGCATAAGCAAATCTAGATCCGTAATTGCAAGTCAGAGTGCAAACGCTGCTCAAGAACATAACGTAGATATCCATTATATAATTATACACTAGCGTGCTTGGTAAGTGCAAAATTGGTACATCGAAAGGGGCGTCACATAATTGCAGGAGTCCACTGGAGGCAATATAATTATTCTATCATAGAATTCACAGAAACTACAATAACCAAACTCTCCTTTTCAACAAAATTAACTCACTCAGAGCAAAATGCAGTTTGCTGCTCATGTTCAAAGTGCGTCGTCCTGTTTTGCGAAATGGCGAGCATCTTCCTTCTGCGCTATGGGGTGACCTTGCGAGCGATCATATTCGGAATGCACCTCTGTGACAATCAAAAGAGAATGGTGATCATCACTCATAAAAAGAACATTGATCAAAAACATGGAAACAGAAATAAAGAAGACAAACAACCCTCTCTAATACTACTACACATGACATACACTCAACCCTCTCAACACTGATCCGTAGGACAAATGACACACAGTCAACATTCTCTAATAACACTGCTAACAATACTGTATCACAGGACAAATGGGCTTCTAAATGACCTCACATGTGTTCACAACTTGACATTCAAGCGGAAGTTGTCCAATTAGATGTGTACACAACATGGCAGATTCTGAGGACATTAATGAAATGTGCAATTCGGAGTGTGTATGTCACTAGAGAGGGTTGTGTGCACAATTTTTCTTCTTCGGAAGATGGTTGTTCAACAGAATGTATCCATGCCAATAGTATGCTTACTTGCATCCACTGACTGGTCTTGATTAGCAGCCACGCCCCTCTCCCTCTCCGCCTTCTTCTCCAGCACTTTCTTCACCGCCTCCCCATAGCGCTCCCCGTAGCCCTCATCTGCCGATCGTGTCGAGTACGCCGCACCATACGAATCTCCCATGTCATCACTAAACCCCCCCATCCATTCAAAACACGCACACTCCCACCATCAATAAAACCCTAACAAAACATCAAACCGAGAAACGACATACCCACCAACACTTCCCACAATCCCTACCCCACCCTACACTTCCAAAACTATTCAATCTCACCAGTAGTGCACAATCAATCATGATAATTTCAGACCAACGTTCAAACTCGTCCAACAAGAAAGAATACAGTAAAACCATTTCGAACAGGTGCCAACTCTTTCCTCCCTAGTCTCACCTGTATGCATGCCGCTCCGCAGCAGGAGCTGCGCCCCCATGTGGGACTTGGTCCTTCTCCATCTGATTCCCCTGTGCGGGATCCATCTTCCTCTGCGGAAATCAAGCGGGATACGAAAGCGATGCGAGAGTGGGAGAATGGGTTGATGTTGTAGAGAACGAGTAACTTGATCGAGTCTGATCGAGTTTGAGTGAGTGAGATTGAGTGTGGTTGAGTGAGTTTGAGTGGAGATGAGAGTGAAAAAAGTGCGAAATGGTAGAGAAATGGCAGGATGATAGTGATACCGCTTGGGAAAGTTGAAGAATGCGAGTATGCGAGGAGTGTGCGAGGAGTGAGGAGATGGAAGGGTGGTGCAGGGCGGCCACTTGGCGGAAGGCGTGGGTGGGTCTGGCCAAGTGTCGCTGTCATGTGGCATTCGCACAGAGAAGCAAGCCGGCCATCATGAACTCACATAAGAGCATCTCCAGCCGTCCACTCCTGCAACCCCGGTGAACAGGTTTTTTGGGGCCTTATAAGGCCCAAATGCCTAAAAAAATTGGGCTGCATCAAACCTGTAGGAAAAATTTGAAGAAAAATTGGATGATCATGTCAAATTGTTCCATTTTTAAAAAAAAATTGGATTAAATTGTCAATTTTAAATGAAACTCATCCAAATATGTGGATGAAAAAATAGTTCTATCCAAAATATAGATGAATACTAAAATATTTGGCTATGTCATTTTCTTGTACGTTGCTACTTCAACACTTCTCCAAAACCAATTTAAAAATTCTGCCGGTGAATTGCAGACCATCCCAAGTCACTCACCTATGTTATGGTTTAACCCTTGAATGCCGGGCTGGTGACCGTGGAAATCATCCCTTTTGGCACTCTATGACATCATTTACTTTGAAAAAAACAAAAGTGCTCACTGGAGGTCAAACTACTGTTCATGATCCCCCTTTCCATACTAAATTCCGAGGATGAATCATTGCAGTTTTCTCCTACACAAAAGGATTCTCTCTCATTCATGGACCAGAAAATGGCCATGTTATTGTTTATGGGTTAAAAAGAGTTTGAAATTTTCACAATGTCATATTTTTCAACAAATTTTTCAGCACAACTGATCATAGCAAACGATTTTATTGTGAAGATTTTTCAATATTAATAACAAAGTACAAATCCCAAGTCTTTTTTCATCCCAACAAGATTTTTGTAATTTAAACTTTTTATGCATGACACACAAACAAGATTCAATAATGTGAACTAGTTTAATGATAAGAAAATGTGTTGGAATTAGAATTTCAAGGCTCAATTGTACATAGTACAATTACTTATTTTGAGTCCTATAAATTTAAAATATTTTCATTATCAAATAGCCTTTCACCTCCAAATAATAATTTTGTGATTTTAAGTATCTACATTTCATTCATTCCCATTGTTCTAAAGGATTACAATTGCTTATGAACCCCTAAATGTAAAAACTGCACGAAAAACTGTGTTTTTTGGCAAGATAGTGATTTTGGGTAGCTCACTACGAGTGGAGTTTTTATTTTTTTTCTTTGAAAATTTCACACAATATGTGTCCGAGCAGTAGCTTTAAGGCCCAACAATTTTCATAACTTTTGACTTCATGGTTAAAAAGTTATTGCATGATATGTGATTTTCATTGCTCGGCGGGCAGCCCGGGCAGCTCAAAAAACTTCTTTAAAAATCACTTTTAAAAAAAATAAAAATTTGAAATTGGTTCTTTACATTTATATCTATGTGGGAAGCTTTGAATCATTCCATTTGGATTAACGAGTCAAAAGTTATGAGGAGTTTTAGTTTGCTAAGTATTTTCTATTGTATTTTATAACTATTCCACTACAAAGACTTTTCAATTCTCACTTTTTCTATCTATATTCTAATACTTACATGTATAAAAAATTTGTAAAAGTCTTTTGCAAGATGCAAGTTGATCTGTACTATACAATGCAATGAATTTTTGCAACCCTTGGAAAGACATAAGGTGAAAATACACCCTACCTAAAATTGTCATCACCATTGTGTATACAACTTCAAATCAATACATTAGATGAGATTCACCTACTCAACAAGGCCCTAAGTTCCCGGAGTTCTTGGACTGTGGGAACTTTGCTGCAGCAGCAGGCTGACGTGGCACAACAACTTCCACGTTAGATAATAATATTTAATTTTTAAAAAAAATTAATTTTTAATTATTTAAATATTCTGACTGCGGCACTGTTCATTACAGCAAGGGAACAGGGCTAAAACGGCCCTCTGATGCCCCCCAAAAACATCTAACGTGTACAAGTTTTGAAGAAATTTTTTTACAACATCTACCCAAACAATCTTTGACCTTTTGTAGCTTTTGAAAATGATATCCTAATGTCTTATTTTTTTAGTGCGTTAGAACTTCTTTTCACTTGCCAACAAGAAAATATGAAAATTTAAGCAATCTAATAATAGAACCTAGGCACAATAGCAACAATGGCAAATTGGATGTATTTACTTCATGGGTTTTTTTTCAAGTCATTCTAAATACCCTCTATGAAGGTCAAATTCAAACATAAATTATGTAATTTTTGGAATGTCCAAATGTTTGGAATATTACAAGTGAAATGTCCAAAATAATGCATAAATTTTTCATTCATATTGCCTGAATTTTTGAATATTTCTCAAAACCTACATCACGCTTTAAGCCTTGCATGACACATTTTTCAAAACAAAAAAATCTAAAATTTACCAAATACAAAAAAAATTGGACGTCAGATCACTAAAATCGTAATACCAATAGTTCTAGCTGCTGAAATCCTTAGTGTGCTAAAAAGAAAATATTTCGGCACTCATCTGCCAAATCAAACCTTCTTGTACGATATGATTCTTTTTTTAATTTACTTTAATTCAATTATGAATAAATATAGATCCCTCAAAGGTGTTTGGACTGGCATTTAAAAAAATTGCATTGAGTATAAATGAATAGAAATTATGAGCAACTTTCTCCCAAAATACCAAAAATTGTATGGAGCTTAGTGTGTCCTTTCATGATTTACAAATAAGTTCAAATACATTTTACATAAGAATAGTAAGCCGTGGCTTTCAATATTGTAAATAGTTTCTTTCAAGAACATCTATTCTTTAAATCTAAATAATATTAGCTGTCAAAATTCATAATCTCTTACCATCGTAGGTCCAATACTACTAAATCAACCAATGTTTATCTAACAGAGTCAAGAATTTTACAACTATTTTAAATAACAAGTTGGGACATTTTACATGTTGTCAAAAATTCAACATTTATTCAATAGTGGTTTTAAAGTACACAAAAGTAACTTTGAAAATAGGTAAATTACATAAAAAGTAAAAGATTAAGGTTTTCTACATTTTATTATATATAAAAAGGAAGGAGGTTGAATACTATTGACGATATACCATTGATATATACAATTGATATTTATATATTAGTTGAAGCATAACATATTGTTTGTTATATAGTTGCTATAGTTGTTTCAAATTGTCTTTTTTCTTTTGTTTTCACCATGACTAGGCATGCAGCATTGTGTTCCCGTTGCCATCACAAACTTGCATGTAGGTCTTACAAATATTGTCTTGTGTGTGGCACTTGTCGTTTGCCATTTCCAATAGATTTTTCGTCAATTGACGAATTAGAAATAGAACCTGCTATAGGGACCAATAGGCCATATAGTCTTTTTATTCCTACTTATGAACAAATTTCTGTTCACCATCCTAGGAGCTTAAAAGAAGAAGGCAAGTTGTATCAATGGAAAAAAATTCTTCTAGAGTATTACTTTGATGATTATCATAAATTTACAAATAACCATTAGAAGGACAAAGTGTGGCTACAAGAAGAAAGATTTTTAAACCAAAATCCAAAGCAGAGCCAAGAAAAATGAAAGGCTGCATTGAAGGCAACATGTGAAGCAAGATCTATACAAATGGAGTTGCTGGATTTTGGAAAGATCCAAATGCCTTGGCGACCAAAAGAAATTTACAATCATATATTGGAGCACACTGAAAATTTGAAGAAGTATAAAAAAAGTAAACGCAAGAAAACAATATTAGAAGTAAGTTTTTTTAATAACTTTTTCAGTAATGTTTTATAATTGTAAGCTTTTACGTATCAAATGCTACGTACAAATACCAAGATGGAACAATTCTATATTATTGTATTTTTTATAAAGATTTGTCTTCTAAGCAAATAATATGTAAAAGCTTACAATTACAAAAAATTATGAAAAAAATTATGAAAAAAACTTACTTCTATTGTTTTCTTGCATTTATTTTTGTTATACTTCTTCAAATTTTCAGTGTGCTCCAATATATGATTGTAAATTTCTTTTGGTCACCAAGGAATTTGGATCTTTCCAAAATCTAGCATCTCCATTTGTGTAGACCTTGCTTCACATGTTGCCTTCAATGCAGCCTTTCATTCTTCTTGGCTTTGCTCTGGATTTTGGTTTTAAAATCTTTCTTCTTGTAGCCACACTTTGTCCTTCTAATGGTTATTTGTAAATTCATGATAATCATCAAAGTAATACGCTAGAAGAAAAAAAATTCCATATAACTTGCCTTCCTCTTTTAAGCTCCTAGGATGGTGAACATAAATTTGTTCATAAGTAGAAATAATAAGACTATATGGCCTATTAGTCCCTATAGCAGTTTCTATTGCTAATTCGTCAATTGACAAACCATCTATTAGAAACGGCAAAGGACAAGTGCTACACACAAGATAATATTTGTAAGACCTACATGCAAGTTTGTGATGACAGTAGGAATACAATGTTGTAAGCCTAGTCATGGTGAAAACAAAAGAAAAAAGACAATTTGAAACAACTATAGTAACTATATAACAAACGATATGTTGTGCTTCAGCTAATATATAAATATCAATCATATATATATCAATGGTATATCTCAATTAAATGTCAATGGTATTCAACCTCCTTCCTTTTTATATATAATAAGGTGTAGAGAACCTTAATATTTTGCTTTTTATATAATTGATCTATTTTTATATTTCAAATAGTATTAGGAGTGGAATTAAAAGAATAAGTAGTGGATTAAATTGAAGTAGTGGTGAATTTACTTTAAGTATGTTATAGTAAATTTTTAATATACTAAAGTAAGTATAGATTTGGACTTCTAATTCAAATATTCTAGTCTTTCATGCTTTAAGTAGTATTGGACTTACTTTATATCTATTCAAAGTAAAAGTAGTGGTGAATTTATTTTAAATGGTTTTGTTTTTTAAAGTACAAAATATGAAAGAAAAACAATTTATAAAATATAAAGGTAATAGTAACAAATATTTGTAAACTTTCATATATAAAATACATCAACTAAAAATATTAAATACATTCATTATTACTCATTCTTGAAGTTAGATTGTGAAACATTCATTTTCAAAATTTAACATTGTTGCAATGGCACGAGCTCCATGAAGACCTAGATTAGTACTGTGCACTTGAATTGGTTTCATTGTTTTGGAGGGAGATGTGTTTGGAAAGCTATATATGATAAACACAAAGTTGAAGCTGGAAGAGGTGTATGTGTTAATGAAAATTGCCAAAGTTCACCCGACTTTTATTTGTATTCAGTAAAATGAGGGTGAATTGTTAATGAACGTGTTGTGATTTCTAGCAAATCATCACACTTTCACCGCCGTGAATGCGTCAAAGTTCCTTGTAATACCTTGTCAAGAGGCTCACTAGTCTTCTTTGAAACAAACTAGATAATGCTTGAAAGCCGGGAGGCTCAAGAGCATCATGGGACATAGTGCTAAGTCTAATAGTTTGTTACAAACATCTATTTTTGTACTTTTTGCAAATCTAAGGGTGTAGAAAGAGGGTCTGCGTTGTGAATTATAAAGCTTTTAAGACTATCCAATAGCCTGGCCTTTGATAAGTCAATAATCACAAAGATGACTTCATGAACTTATATAAAAATAAGCTTGTGTGATGCATGAATTTTACTAGAATTTATGTCTTTAAGAATTATAAAAAACTAAAGCCACATTGAACTAACAATAGAACATGCTAAGTAAAAAGTGTAGGTTAGAAACTGACCGCAGGATGAACCATCAAGGGCTACTCTAGTCAGTGGCATAGCTATTTGCATTTCTTGAAAATCCCTACTATACAAGGTAGGGGTGATTGCACGAAACACCTGTACTGTCTGGTTGTGTTTTTTTTGGACCGCTATAACTTTTGCTATAACTTTTGATTTATAGGTTCAATGCCGAAACCAAAAAAAAACTTCCTAGATGTCCTGATTGTAATTGTATCCCTTATTTTTTAGAAATTAAAAAAAATAAATTTATATTTAAAATTCAATTTTGTTAATTTGTCACACTTTGACGTTTAGGGGGTTTTAGTACTATTGAGCAGTTTAAATTAATGATTTTCAATTGAAATTTCTATGGTATATTTCCCTAGTAGGTAGACATCTTCCTGCCAAAGATCATTTAAAAATACATTATTTTATACCCTCCACAATTGTGCAAGTAGGCCTCCCTTGCGCGCGCACTTGTGAATAGTAGAAATGGTTTTCACTTCATTTTTTTAGTCAAATCTCATCACCAAGAAGTCTTCCCAAATGGCCAATTTTTAGTTTTGTTCAAAATTATTTTTTCTATTTTCTACAAATTAAAATGTCGAAGGATGTCTTTTCTGGAACAATTCTGCAAACTACTCTAGCAAAGAGGAAAATACATCCTTCGACATTTTAATTTGTAGAAAATAGAAAAAATAATTTTGAACAAAGCTAAAAATTGTCCATTTGGGAAGACTTCTTGTTGATGAGATTTGACTAAAAAAATGAAGTGAAAACCATTTCTACTATTCACAAGTGCGCGCGCAAGGGAAGCCTACTTGCACAACTCTGGAGGGTATAAAATAATGTATTTTTAAATGATCTTTGGCAGGAAGATGTCTACCTACTAGGGGAATATACCATAGAAATTTCAATTGAAAATCATTAATTTAAACTGCTCAATAGTACTAAAACCCCCTAAATGTCAAAGTGTGACAAATTAACAAAATTGAATTTAAATATAAATTGATTTTTTTTAATTTCTAAAAAATAAGGGATACAATTACAATCAGGACATCTAGGAAGTATTTTTTTGGTTTCGGCATTGAACCTATAAATCAAAAGTTATAGCAAAAGTTATAGCAGTCCAAAAAAAAACGCAACCAGATAGTACAGGTGTTTCGTGCAATCACCCGTAGACAAGCCTATTACCACCATGATTTGCAAATTGAGTATCTTGAAGCCAACTCCAAGAGGGGCACATATTTTTGAAAGGTGTGCGCTTGTTTTATGAATCAAACCCAGATGGAATTATAATTTTCAAATTAAAATTGTAATTTCTGTGCATTTTTGAAGTGGTTTGTCCAGAAATTTCAAAATCACATGTAGAATGGAGTCTTAAACTTCCCATAAACAATCCATAACTGGCTTTCCATGTATTTAATGGTTAATACTCATCAATAAAGGAGTATTGCTTCAAATTGAGTTTTTGTAGGAGTGAATGATGACATGGCGCTAACTTCAAGTAGAAGTCCCTCTGATGTGAATGCCTTAGGGGACGAAACCTGATCTTTGGCCAATGAAAATGCTCTAAACCTTCTTCAATGATATTGAACATCCTGGTCTAAACCGGGCCTAATAGCACCATATTTTATAATTGATGAATTTTTTATTTTTTATTTAAGATTATTAAAAATAGCAAAAGTATCATTTTTTTAACTCTACAAGGACAAGCACATGACCATTGAATTCAAGCCTCAATCGTCATCACTCCGATTGTTGCCATTTTACAACTAGATATGAATGAAAATTTTTAAATTTATTGTTCAAAGATGAAGTCATATGTCAACTGCAAGTCATAAAATTCTCAAAATTTTCAAATTTTTTTAGATTACTATGAATTTTTTAAGCAAAAAATGAAAAATTCATATTAAATTCAAAATATACTCAAAAAACATGAAATTCTCACCATAGATGTACATTATAGTATAGAACATCATGGTATAAACCAAAGTTATTGTGTCTCTCTAAAATAAAAAAATCAACAAACCATGGTTATAGGCCCAAAGTTCATATTGCTATAAATATTGAAATTTATGAATTTTCCAAAGTTTGTAATTGGAGTGGAAACTACACTACAAGGGTGATGTGTGAATTGAACATCTTATTCTTTGGAAAAGTCAATAAGACCCTAATAAGGGACTTTGCAATACTATTCACCAAAAATATACTCAAGTACCCTCCAAATAAGGTAGAAGTACCCTTAGTGGATCACGATCCAATAGCCAACCTATAGGGGGCACTATTTCCAACCAAGGTTGAAAAGCTTGGAATGTTTTTTTTCAAGGTTGGGACTAGTAAGGTTATGACACATGTCCAAAGTAGTGAAGAAGAAAGTTGGAAATAGTGAGCGGAAAAGCAATTTTTTAGATGATCGGAATTAAATGACTCTAGATATCGGCTATTGGTCCGAACCACTTTTTGATTCCCAAAATTCACAGTAATTTCAATTTTGCAAATAAAATTACAAAAATTTGGGAATCCCCATATTTCTTATCTTTCTACATGGGAAAAATTCCCTACGCCTTAAACTGCTCATCACTTGCTGTGAAATCCCTTAAGTTATCGGAAATAGGTACTTCTACCTTAAAGAAATTAGTTAGAAAAAACATTTTTTTCCATTCTACAGTGCCAAGTGAAGTCATCCATTGGACCACTTTGGTCCACAACGTCCTTATAGAATAAATTAAAAGATGACATTTTTTGATACTTTAAGAATAAATTAAAATATAGACTTTTTTCATATATATATAACCATGTATAATAATACTAGAATAAATTAAATTCCAAAAGTATTCAATTTTTTTTCTTAAACCACTAATTTTGGCATTGAGATTTAACACTTACAAACCAGTAGAAAGGGCATGCCCATAAACGAAGATTGCTATCGGACAGTCTGGGTGCAAATTCAAATAACTATAACCCAACAAGCTTCAAATACCCCAAAACTAAAGCAGGACATTAATTCCGTCCTAGAAAGTGGGAAATTTTGTAAATTTTGTGTTCTTCGAGGTAAAAGTTAAAAAAAAAAACTATTTTGTGCCATGTTTAGGGTATGGTGTAGGTCTCACTTAGCTAATTTGGAGTCTGATTACAAATATAAATTCAAAATTTCTAAATTTTATCATATGTGGCAAATAAAGAATTCCTGCATTTTTTCCCAGATAACCACCATTAGTCCCACTTTGTAGGATGGGTTTAACATCCCAAAAATTGAATTCTAACACCTTCAAATCTTCCGAAAGAGTGAATCAATACTTCAACAAGCCTACAAGCATCAACTAGCAAAGGCTCATGTACTTATTGATGGATAGAATGTGAGATTTAGTACCTGGTTCTTCTAAGGTAGGCACCCCAAAATGTGCCACTGGCCTTAAACCACCATCTACACTTTGTATAGACTTTCAAGATCAATTATGTACCTATGTGGAAGAAATACTTTTAGAACCAAACTTTGTTCCTTCATAACTTTTGCACACAATATCTAAGTGTCGCGTTCTATGGTACATTGGAACCTCCTTTCACTTGCCTATTAGAAAATATAAAAATTTGAATAGTCTAATAATAGAAATTAGGCACAGTAGCAATTAGTGGCGGTTTGGGGGGTACCCACCTTAGAACATCTGCAATGGAGGCCCGGTATATGGCTCGGTATCGGTATAACTAATTTTTGAACAGTAAATAATTAGAACTTGAAATTTGTCTCATTAAAAGTACATCGGAAAGAACTTGGAGAAGGTACAAGAAAATTCAAAATTAAACATTGGACAAGTACTTCAAAAGCAAGGTAAAAATCTGAAATTATAGAGGTCTTAGCAAATCACGGTTACCAAAGCAACATTTGGCCATTGACCCTCTAAACTATAGTTTCAGATTTTTACCTTGCTTTTGAAGTACTTGTCCAATGTTTAATTTTGAATTTTCTTGTACCTTCTCCATGTTCTCCATGTTCTTTCCGATGCGCTTCCAATGAGACAATTTTCAAGTTCTAATTATTTACCATTCAAAAGTTAGTTCTACCGATACCGGGCCATATACCGGGCCTCCATTACAGATGCTCTTAACCCTAACGCACTCTCCAAAAAACCGAACCCTAACGGCCTAGCCAGAAACCCTAAAGGCTCTCTCTTCCGCGCCTCGCAGCCTCTTCTGGCTTCGCGCTCCGCTGCGCCCTCGCAACCTCACCATCTGCGCAAAGCCTCTTTTCTTCCGCTTCCCGCAGCTCGCGCTCGCTTGCGCCCCTCGCTCTCGCAGCCTCAGCAAGCATGGGCCACGAAGCAGTATGGAATTCTCATCCCAAGGGCTACGGCCCCGGCTCCCGCACCTGGTACGCTGCCTTGGTTCCAATCTATTTTCCTTTCAGCTTATTCCTTGGATTCTACTAACAAATCTCTCAACATCCTGTGGCTCCGCCTGATCTCATGTGCATTTTCGTTCGTTAATTAAGTGCACATGTTGCGCTCACTTTCCACGACTAGGCCGCCCTGTTCTTTGTCACGAAACTTTGGTTGTCACTCTTTGTGTGCAGCCGGGTATGCGGGAACTCATGTGGAATGATTCGTAAGTACGGCATCAACACTTGCCGTCAGTGCTTCCGCATCTACTCCAAGGATATTGGCTTCGTGAAGGTACCGAATGGTCGAACAACCCTGAATTGATACTTGATTTCAATGCCCTAATTTGATTTATATCATTTTAAATTGGATGCCCAGTGATTTCTGTTCCTGGTGTCTTTGGAACCTAATTTTTTCTTGTGATTGGTTGCAGTACCGCTAAATGGAAGTGAGCGCGGAGCGCGTAGCGAACATGGCGTAATCTAGTGTTTTCTATACTAGGTCATCTGTATTAAGTGGCTTTGAACGCCAGTTTTATGGAACGGCTTTGGCAGCTGTGACTTTCTCCGTTCAAAAGAGTGTGGATTCATGATATTGTTTATTACAAAGCCTAACACAGCTCACCAGGAAGCTCGTGACTCAGTTTTTTCTTCTGGAGCTTTTACAGACGCTTGCGTGTTCCACTTTTTGCTCCTTTTGGCCGGGAGCTTCACCCACTTTTCTGTTGTCAGTTGTGCGGAGCGAGTATGCATTTTTACGAGCACTGTTGGTAGGCAAATAGAGGTTGGGGGAATTGGAGGGGTTCTGATCGAATATGGCCGTGGGTGTTCTTCGGTATATATTGTTTCAGGAGCAAGCAAGGACGTTACTGATCGACTTAAGTTGCATCGAGTTCATCGCTCGCCCTCAACTGTTGTGTGTGTGCGTGCAGTTTGTCGCTCTAGCACTCGAGTTTGCATTTGTTAGTCTCTGAGCGGGGTGCGGGATATTGTGCACTGAGGGCCATGGAAAGTTTTTTTGGCATAGATTGGTTTTATTTGAAATTGTCTGGACTGCGTAGTGGAGGCTTGGCTGATGTTAGAGCATCTGATAGGACACTGTCATTTGGGGGTTTGGAGTTCCATTCGAGGGCAATCATAGGCAGTGCAAAGGTTTGTTGGGTTGTGGAACTCTCTCGCGTATATTATGTAATTCCAAGTTTCTTGCTAATTTTGGATTTCCAGCTACGATTGGTGAATGCACTCCCAGCATCACTAAATGATTGGTTGGAAGGCGGGCGTCCAAGGCTTTTGTACTCCATTTGGAGTTCGTGTAACGATAACTGGTTTGGGGATCCTCCTGAAGAGCCCTCGGAGGCCTCAATACCGTCTTACGCCGTTGTTGTGTCAGCAGTGGTTCTGCTGTCTTTGGTATACCAATATCTCACGGGGAATGTGGACTTAGGTAGCTCTAAAGCCTACTCACGTAGTTCTTTAGACTTTCGAGATATTTACGTAGCAGTAGTCCTGTTCCTAGGCACCTATGTGTGGATTAATTCCGCGAGGTAGCCTTCAAAGGAGTTTACTCCAGAAAAATAGTGGACAAGCGTGGCCGAAACACTCAGGTGTGGTGTATGAAACGCGGTTCAAGCCTCCCAGAGAGAGCGGCAGAGGTTTCCAATGGATCTGTCTTGGGCATTATGCCACCTCGGAGGAGGCATCGATTTTGTATCAAATTGCTGCCTTCTACTACAACGAGGGTCAAGGCGGTTCGCTGGACCTTGAAGATGGTCTCTGGTTCTCGATCCCACCCATGAGTGGGGTAGAGCGAAGCCCTACTGGCGCAGAGAAGAGGGCGTGGGTGAAAGTTCAAGCGATGAAGGTTTACGAAGATTTCAGAAAAGAGAAGGCGGAGACAGCCTTGTTGCAGGAATTGTTTAAAGCTTGTGAAGATCAGGTGACGCCAAGACAGGGTGTGGATCCTTCTGAGGCAAGCTTGTTGAACTCAGCGGAGCATCAACTACCTCTTCTTGTGAGAATTCTGGAATGGCTATTGCCATGCTTGACGATCAAGGCTTGGAATGCGCATCACAATCCTTCGGTGGAATGCATGAGGTAAACCACCCATTCCTTTGGCTTTCAACTGGTTTGAGTGTTTTTTCACTACTACAGTTGGGCGAACCTGTTTAAGGTCCTGTCCCCATTCTGGATCGAAAACTAATTAAGCATAAAAACGTGTACTATTTGGGTACTATATGAATTAGTGGATGAGTTTGTTAATGCTTAAATTAGCAGTTCTCTCAATTGCAAGCCTAGACTTGTCTCGAACCCTGAAATCATGCATCTGCAATGTATCTTCAGTTTGGGAAGCATCTTTGATTGTGATAGAACCTAACTATAAGCAATTTCATTTCGAAGTGGTCGCATGGTCATGTGTTTGCATCGTGAACGGGTGATTTTTCAAGCCACCGGACAGGAGACTTCACGCAATTGGGTTACCTTCTCACAAATTATGCACTAACCTTGCTGTTGTACATCTTTGACATCTTCTGGTGAAGCCGAAGCCCAGGAAGCCTTCATCTGAGTTGGATAATAGCTGGGTAATAGTTGGATACACCTGCACATGTAGTGCACTTTGGCTCTACTTAGCAGTAATGTAACGGTATTAATCGTATGAGTTTAGTGCAGACTTCGTGGTGAAGGTTGGGGACATTGTGAAATTTCACGTCTTATGTTCTGCACCGGTATTCTCTTAAATGGAAGCATGTTACTCTTAAAGTGCGGATTGGCAATACTGTCGCCAGAGGTGTGACTGATGGAATATCCCCGAGGGGGTGATATTTAAGAACCATTTTAAAACCCTGAGATGTCGAGTTTCCTACCCTTCATCCTGGTAGTCAAGTGCCGTATACGATTTGTCTCGCTAAGCATTTTAGGATATGTAGGAGTGATATTTGGAGGTGGATAGAGCTGCGGAGAGGCCCTTGGGGTGCAACTGAAGAGCCAAATCTGTTGAGACAGTGTATTCATTTCTTTTGCATTCAATCAAAATGGGCACTAATAAGTGCAGCATCAGGGAAGCCCCAATTCCATTAACCCTTATTTGTCAAAGTTTTTGAAAATACACTAAAAAGTTAGCTTGGGGGTTTAGGTTGCCATATTGACATCAGAACAATAGATTGTTAAGTTAATGTGGGGATTAATGTTAATGTGATGTCAAGTTAACGGGTGTTGGGTTCGTCAAGTTGGAATCTAGAACGCTAAACATTGTTTTAATGCTAGAGTAGGTTTAGATTAATGCTAAGTAATTTTGATGAAATGGCACTCAAATGACTAGACATTGTTTTGATGCTAGAATAGGTTTAGACTAATGCTAAGTAATTTTGATGAAATGGCACTCAAATGACTAGACATTGTTTTGATGTTAGAATAGGTTTAGACTAATGCTAGGTACTTTTGATGTATAAATTTTACCACTTGTACTTTGAACGACAACATGCAATTTAGACTACCATAGTATGTCATGTATTTCAATGATGAAATGGCTCCACAGGTACATTTATTTGGTGTTAAAATATAACAATGTTAGAATAGTTACAACTACATCATGATTTTTGATGTTAAAATGGCACCACAATTGTGCTAAAACCAAACTATATTTTGAGCAAAATGACACTAGTTAATGTATTTTTGATGCTAATATACTTTGAAATTTCAATTTAACATGTAATTGCAACACTAACACCATACCATCATATACTTTTGATGCTGAAATGATGCCACAATTGCATTAAAATGTGATACACCAATATTAGGAAATTATATATATGAAGAGTCAATGTTGAGTGCCAAAAATCATTTATGGACAGTTTTTTTACATTTACAAATCTGTCTCTAAATTTTGTCCATAACTTTTTATAAAAATCTTTGAATCACAAACGGATTTTTGGAAGTGAAAGTTAATTTCATTTTACAACTTTTTTTAGTTCAAAGTTTTTTGAAAAAAATTGATTTACTATGTCTAAATGAGGTCTGAAGTCTGCTGATTTTACAAAGCACTTGGAAAAAAATTGCAAAAACTTGGTAAATAACTTCGAACTTCTACTTTGAACACATGTGTGAGTTGGTGGTGCATTGGATTACTAAGAACCTTGGGCCTCAACTTGGAGGTCCACGGTTCAAACCTTGGTGGCGTCACTATTTGTGGTGGTTGTCACATGGTAGGTTGTAGGATTTTTGTAGGATTTTCACACTTGTGCAAAAATCGTGGGCATCGTAACAATGCGATAAAATTGTAAATTAACGTGCGCATCCATGAAACAATAGTAACCACACGATAATCATTGACATTTCGTAGGGTTCCAACTTTGTGATGTATGGGTTAGAAACACTTGGTTCGGACCTCATTTCAAGAGTTTTTTGTCAATTCTTTCTTGGTTTCTTTGTCTTAGAAGGCGGTGCACGTAGCCATGTGTGGCATTGTGGTACATCCATGTGGACAGATGATTTGTGGCTTTATGGGATTCATCCAGCAAAAATAGATGACGATTCATCCACTCGCATCAGTGAATGGCTGCTTGACATTTGTAAGCTTCAGAGTATTTCCCGTTTTTTTCCTTTGGCAGATGAAACTCAGTCTTAATTGCTTTCCTTATTTAGAGGTAATCTTTAATTACATGTCACATGGCGATTGGGCATTTTTTTTCATCGAATGCCTGAGCACCATCTCTTGGTCAATGGCTTTTGTAAATGCCCTAGTTCTCCACCTGCATACGGTGGAATATAAGCACATTTTGAGAATTTTTCCTAACGCTCTTTCTTTGAAAACACTCTTTCTGTGACTCTTCCATGCTTCCATGTTCTGTGTGTAACTTGGCAAGAGCAATGACCATGGAAAAAAAGCTCATAAAGACAATTATAAACCATAGTGGCCTTGTCAAAGTTGTTGTCATGTTGAATACAGAGGCCTGCATATACAAATTGGTATTAAACTCCCAAACATTGCATGAATTGTTAAAAACTTCCGGTTCACAAATTCTGTAGTTTCAAAGTCCCAAAATTATGTCACTCACGACTAATATAAAATTTGTGCATCGTGTCATATTCTTTTAAGAGATTCAATTGCCAAATTGCCAAATAGCATTGTCATAGTATTTGATCCCAATAAACCTGCATATGAAGGTAGAACCCAAGTTGTACAACAACAGTTCTCACGGCCAGAATACAGGACGCAATAGCAACTGCAGACCTCTTCCATCTTAAAAGAAGAACTTGAAAAAGGTTATAATGAAAGAAAAGTTCTTCATTGTTGATACCTCAGTATTTAAAAGGCCATCGTAACTAATTTTAGAAAATGCGATTGCCTATTGCATGCATGTGCAACTGATGTGAAAGTTAAGTATCTCAAGTGTAATTACGAAGGTCAATTTACTAACTCCAACTAATACGATTTTCCAAAGTCATAGCAATTTAATAACTTACGCTAATATCAGTCTATAAGTCATAGAGTGATGGGAGTGTAGCAACTTACATCAACTAAGTAAGCAGTGACAAGAACAAAGCTCATAGACAAAGCGCAAAGTAAAGTTCTTGATCCAACATTTAGTCAAAGTGCGAGACTCTGCTACAGACATCAGCTTCAAGTCAAAGATCACATGTAAAATTGTACCTCAAAAGGAATATTTGCAATATATAACGTTGTCAAAACATGAACTCAGCTTGAGAACTCAGTACCACGGTCTAGGCCTTTACTTTGACCTAACCATTCCAAACATCAGAGTACAAAATTTCATTAAATTTCAACGACAGTTCCGTTAACTTGATGGAAATCTGTTACTTCGGCACTTTTCAGGGCAGGCATGAAACATAGATCCTGAGTTGTTAGAACTTAGCACATATAAATGTTTCAAGTTTTGGTGCCAGAATCGAGTGTGAGCGCTTATTTACCCACCCTTGGTGAATAACTAAGCACAACCATTCAAGCTCTTGAGTTTTAAATTTGATTTTGTCCTATGGGTGCCTAGCCTTAATCCATTGTGCCTTCCAAGCAATGGATCTTTTCTAAATTCTAAACATACACAAGTTTGCAAGAAAATCAAAGAAATAAAAAAAACTAACTTAATTGACAATGTTAACTCTAATTGGGGCGTACCAACTAGGCCGCTGTGGTTTTTGAATGAAAGGTGAGATAGTCTAAATTTAGCCACATAAAAAGAGAGAAAAATTTAGGCCATTTCTAAAAATATAAAACTCAACTTTATACGACCTTCCTAGCAAAAGTTATGGACGGATGAAGTTCTAGCTTCTATAAGTCTATCTAAACTTCATCCTTGGATTTAGACCCTTTCCTTATTCTATTTTACTTCAAGTTTTTGACTCTGACTCTATATTGCCAACTTCTACCTAAGTTCTAAGTTTGGACTTGGATGGACGAGTTTTACCCTATTTCATCCATATCCTAATCCAAAGTTCATCCGTTGTTTGCTCCTAAATGATTAAGAATTTTTTCTAAGTTAAACTAGTTCTAGACTCTAATAAGTGCCTTCTACCTATTTTCAAATCTAATTTTTCTCTTTGATTACCTCTTTTAGTAATTGTTTTATCCTTATCCTATTTATGTGGCTTGGTGCTACTCTGAGCAATTTATTATTTTTAGATTTTTGGTAATTTTTCTTTGTAGGTCTTAATTCTAGCTTTTCAAAATGCTAAGACAATTGCTAATTGGACCTTCCTACTAGGAGTTATCAATGGATGAAGTTTGACCGCTAATCGGTGTCTAAAACTTCATCCGTGGTTTTCTACTAACCTACAACTTGAACTCTTGTTTTTGTTTCAAATCTGGATTTTAGATTTATGTTTCTACCTAAATTTCCATTCTTGTTCTTCTTGGATGAAATGGACTAATTTTCATCCAACATGACTCCTAAACTTCATCCGCTAATATCTCTCTCAATTTAATTCTGAATCCTAAATATGAGACGGTTTTGGAAACCTCTAACTAGGCTCTACAACACTAACTCCTTGATTCTTGGACTAATTCTAGTCTAAACACTCTGAACTGACTTGAGAGTTCGGCTTTACTTTTAAATGTCTAATTTTGAGAATTTGAAACAGAGGGTTTGTAGTTAGGAACTTACCTCGGAGTTGGTGTCGTTGTTGAGGTAGTCATATATCCCTTTGAATTCTCCGTTGTTTGCCATGGTTGGGATCCTTGTTGAATTATGCTCACCGCTTAAAGAAGGAATTTCAATACAAGTTTGCCAATTAGTTGGACTTCTTCTTTCTTTTCTTTTTCTTCTAATCTTTCTTTCTCTTCTAACACTATTCTACTTCAATTATTTATACTTCAAAGGTTGAGTTAGAATATTAAATAATTGCTTCAAAATTCCAACCAATAATTGACTTTTGAATTCCTTCAAGTCAATTATTATCCTATCCAACTTCTAATGGTCTAAATCACTTCCCTAAGATTTTCACCTAATCCAAACTTCTAATTTTCTCTTCAACTTCCAAATGCACTCTTCATTTTCTTCACTTGCATTCTATTCTATTGAGTTTGAAGAGATTTAAAAAGTATTATGAGAGGTTCTAAAGTCTATTCTATTTCTATGTTCTATTGGAAGTTTTGGCAAATTGTGAAGAGTCTCTATTTCTATGCAATATTTTCTTCAACCTTTTCTCTTCCCATCCTACAACTTGTCTCTTTAACCCCTAAATGACGGACCTATAACCACCGATTTCAGGCCTCAGTGCCTATCACTCAATTTACTGCCATTTTGCAACTAGATATGTATGAAAAAAATTTAATTTATTTTTCAGAGGTGAAATTACATGTCTTCTGTACTTCACAAAAATTTCAGATTTTTTTGTGGAAAATTGCTTTTTTTGAGAATTTTTGAAGAAAAAGTGAAGAAAAATCACATCAAATAAAAAATTATTTCAAAAAATCTGAAATTTTCACCATGTGTGTATATTACAATGACAAACATCATGGTGTAAACTCAATTTCCCTCTCATTCTATAATTAGAAAATAATAGACATTGAAAATACACCCAAAGTTCAAATTGCAATAAAATATTCAATATTAGGAATTTTTCAAAATTCAAATTGGAGAAGAAACTAGAGTCAATGACCTTCATTTTGTTAGTTGGGCTCAAACTCAAAAAATATCATTTTTATAGAGAAATTTTAGATTTAGAGCAAGGAACAACAACTTCCCAAAATACACTAAAATAGCATATTTTGTGATCCGTTTTTTTTAATAACTTCACATTTATGTGAAGGTAGACACTTGCATGACTACAAATTCAACTATACACTCTTTGTAATCCACCATGAAGGGTGAACAAAAAAGAAATGGATGAAAAAAAGTTTCCAAGCAATGTCCAGATGACTGCACAGTCATCCAAAAGCCACAAAATGGCTGTCTCGGCGTTACAGGATTAATCTTCTATCTTCTTCTACTTCCGATCTATTTTTTTTTCAAGGGCACTTCCTACATCTAAAGTTTAGTTTGTCCTTTGACTTCTTTTTGTTTGAGGTTGAGTTTCCTCCCAACAAAAATCTAAATTTTTAGCAAAGGCTGTGGCCTGGATTAGTTCAGTTCAAGATCACAACCCAAAAGCAAGACCAGATCACAGCCCGAAAGCAAGACCAGATCACAGACTCGGGAGCAGACCAGACCACAATTGGGCAGTCAGTTCACGGACCGGGAGCAGACCAAACCACAACTGGAGTAGTCACAGACCGAGAGGCCCTAGTACCCGGCTCTTCCACCGTGCCACGTGTCGTGCCTTAGTTCGATGGACCCGTCCCCGTCAGCGGCTAGGTGGCAGCCCTGCCCGATGAAGTGGCACCGCCATGCGGCAACTCGGGACAGACCAGACCTGTCCTCGTGTGGTCTCTTGTACCGATCTGGTCCTTGGCAGTTCTGTTTCTTCTCTAGAGGGTTGGCTTGGGGGTATTTTGGGGGTGTTTGGAAGGTGTCCTTGGGTCTTTTTCTACTGAAATTTTGGCACTACTTCTTGGTAACTATTTCGGAAATGAAACACTAATTTTGGGAGGCTAATTTAATACTTGTGATGCTAATTTTGAATACTAAACTTCGGTCTCCAAACTTGCGTTTTAGAAACTAAACTTGGTGGGATGGCAACATTCTCGGTTTTTGAGAATTTCTAAGACTATATAGGTTCAAAGCTCCGCCATCTCTTGGAAAATCACTAGAAATTCTATAACTTTACACTAATCAAAGTCAAAGCTCCGCCGTCTCTTGGAAAATCACTAGAAATTCTATAACTTCACACTAATCAAAGTCAAAGCTCCGTCGTCTCTTCGATAAATTACTAAAAAATCTATAACTTCACACTAATCAAAGTCAAAGCTCCGCCGTCTCTTGGAAAATCACTACTATCACCCCATCCACTCCTACACCAAGTTTACTTCCACCAATACTCCGTACCAACACGTTAGAATAGGGAAATTAGTACAAACACCAAACTACAACAATTGTTAGTGTAAAAGTTAGTACAAGTTAGATAAACAATAAATTGTAAGAACAAGTATAGTAGTACAAAACACTCAAAAATCAAACATTAGAGGCCCCCCTAAGCGGCATCGCCAAGGTACGGAAGGGAGTATACTCTAGAATTAGTACAAATATCAACAACCACCAATAAAAACATACAACAATTACAATAAGGCAAGTAGGAGCAACTTTGAAGGGACCTCAATGTCCTTCAAAGAAAGCTTCAAAACTAACAACAACAGAGCTAAAATGCCCCCCAAAACAGACAATTTTAGCAACGTGGCTTAAAATGGCCAATATCCAACTAAATGAACCTAAATGTGTAAAATCAGCCAAAATATGGCTACAAAGGGTATTTGTGAGAGGGAAATGAGCCCCCTTTTATACATTTCAAAGGGCACTCACCCCCTCTTTTTTTTCTAGTAGTAATCTTATCATCCAAGATTTTCATCCTAAATAATCAATTTTGACTTTCTACGTTGGTCCAAACTTCTAACTTTTGCAGATTAACTCCAAATTGAAAATTGATTGCGCCGTTGGCTTCAGAAGGCCATTTTTAGTCATATGAAATCCTCAACCCCTTAACCAAACTCCAAAAAACTCAACATAACCTATCGCTAATTGAACACCGAAACGGGGTAAAAACCCAAATCTTAGAGGTTGACTTTTTTGAGAAAAATAACTAGCCTAGGTTCTTTAGTAGGTATGGGAGAGTAAAAAAAGACCTAGCTTTGACCTCATTCCGATTTCGTATGCTCCCGGTACGCAAGTCAACTCCACCGTAAACTTCAAATTTGTCAATTATCAGGGAATCTCGCTGGTTCGGGCACTTCTGGCTATCGGAATATCTTGAAACTTGGTAGGGCATCTTATTAGTATAAAAGAAGGTAATCTAATTTTTAGTGAGATTTTACCGCAACTTGGGTAATTTCTAGGAATTTCCCATCGTAGGTTTTGGCGGTTGATCGTTCGAAAGGGCATCTTTGTAAGTCAGAAAATTTCGAAACTTTTTATGGAACCTCTCATGGAATTCTACAAAGGGTGTGCAAGCTCATATTTTTACTTTGCACAAAGATCAGAGGAAAATCAAATTCTGTCTTCTCTTTTTAATTTCGGCAACTAGGGAATCTTTCACATACAAAGAAATCTTGGCAAGCCAATTTTGTCATTGAGTCCCAAATGTGATTTCTACCCTAGAACACCATACTCCACCCGTAGATTCCTCTCACAGGTCCATCTTGAGTTTCTAACTCCTGTAGGCTAACAATTGGGATTTCTGCTATTTCTTCGATGTTATGAGGAAAGTGAAACTTATCTCTGGGAATGGACTTAGGACCTCAACAGTGTTCTTTTGGACCAATTTTAGCCATAAGATGTCACATGTACCATAGGTTTGAGCTGTTTGGATTGGATTAGCCTTAATTCTACTATTTACCTACATTTTCACGTTTTAACCTATATACAAGTGGAAATGGGGTTTATTTGGGAGAAAACAACCTATGAGGGATCAAATGCTATATTGATACATGACATACCTATTTTGATTTTACACTCTTTTGGGGGCTTTTTGTATATAAAACTATACTTAAACTTGTGAAAACAAAAAAGAGAAAATTATAAGTCCCTAATGACGAATTGAGGGCTCACATCGGGCCACTTAACAAAATTAAAAACAATATAAATGAATGAACTTACCAACGTTGCGGAGATGGTCACCGATGCAATGCCAATGTTGAGAGAGAATTCACTAGATGCCAACGAAAGATATGATTTATTCACCTGCAAACATTAGTTTAACGCTGGCCATTATTAATCAAGTGTCTTGTCATTGAAATAGTAAAGACTATCAATGTTCAATTTGATATTATGTTAGTTCTTGTAAATTGCATCTGGAGAGGCAACTTCTAAATATTCATGAACAATAATAAATCTAGTACTTGGATGAATATATCGCTATTTCTCTATTTGTAGTCAAACACCAATGATACGCGTCCTAATCAAATTTTTCTACAAACATACCTTATCAATATCAATGTCAGAAATTTGATTCACTCCAACTGTGTACACATTCATCAAAAGCGCAGGAATCAATGCCTGGAAAAATAAGAGGTTTCAAATTCAGGCCATTGAGGACCGGCAAGTAAATTTGACGAGTACCATGAATAAAGAAACAAGTGAAGTTCTTCAGTTGTCCAGAAGGTTTCAAGTCTTACAAGTTTAATATCCTACCTGCATATCAAATGTGGCAATAAAATTGCCTTCTAGACTTACTAATTCCGCGCTTAGAAAATTTGCTACTTGCTTCAAGCAGCCCAACCAAAAAAGGCTAAGGAAATGTCAGTTGGACTTTATATAAATAGCAGCAACACATGAATCACTCAGTGCCTGTCAACAAAAGTTCAGTCAATGATGGTGAGCTTAGAAAAGAAAAAAAATAACCAAGGGAGTACCATGGACGAGGATGCGTACGAAAATGTAGACGAGGTTATTTCCAACACCAACAGCGATGAAGTAAGCCATTAACCCCTAAAGGCCCAAGGCCTTTTTTCTGCCAAAAACCCATCAAAATTGCCATTTCTATAGCAAGGATTTAAAAAAAATGAAAAATGTTTTTATTGCACATCTAACCGTAGGATCTTACACCTAACTAGTATGAGAATGTGTGGAAATTTTTTTAGGATTTTTGACCGCTTAGATTCAAGATATCTGCGTTTAAAGTAGAAAAAACAAGTATTTCAGTACATTACGGGACTAGATTTTTTTACTTTCAACATTTTTCACTTAAAATTTTGCACTACAGAGTTTTGTGCTTTAAATCTTTATAGTGGAGAATTGAGTTGAGAGTCTAGGGGAAAAAAAAATATTCAAAAAAACTTAATTATCATTCCTAAAAAATTTATTAAGTAGAAGTAGGTACGAGATAGAAGGAAAATCTAAAACATTAATATATTTTAGATGGAATTAAAATACACTAATCCCAATGGTGAGATTGTTCTAGCAAGTAAACTAAACCGTGAGATTTTTTTTTTTTTTTTAATTGCAAAAATAGCATATAGAAATGAATCCTACAAGTTATTTTTTTCAAGAAGATGCTCTAATTGCCCAAAAAACAAGAATGTCCATAACTTTCTCATAACAAATCCAAATGAAATGAATCAAAGCTTTCCAGATAGAAAAAAATATAATCTACAAGAAAAAAATATTAAAAAAAAAAAATCAAATTTTTGCCAAATTTTTCTTGCTGCCCGGACTGCCCAATTACAAAAAAAAGTAACATATTTGGCCATAATTTTTGACTCCTATTTCCAAATGTGCTAAAATTTAGTGCATATGAAAGATATTCCTTGCCTCCACCTTCTATTAAAATTTCAACTTAAAATATGAAAATCTCTAGTCACACGGACCTGCCCAAAATTTCTATATGGCCAAAAAACGCATGCCGGTCCTTTAGGGGTTAAACTAATCTTTGGCATTTTTTCCTAATTACTCCTTAATTTTCTTGATTAGACCTTAGCCTGTGATTAGCAAGATTAGATTAGTGGAAGGTAGAAGTTTAGATTTTGAAGTTCATAAATTAGGAAGTAGAATTTAGAATTAGATTTAGGAGGTGAAAATTAAAGTGAAATTGAGAAGTTAAAAAGTTAGAGTTAACCCCTAAAGGACCATTGTCCGTTTGGGGGACAAATGGGACTTGGGGCAGGTACCTACAGGCTGAAATTTTTTCCTAATTTTTTGAAACTTTTTGTGAACATGAAGAATTGAGAGAGGTACGTGGCAGAAAAAAAATTTGAAATCGGACCTTTGAGCGAGAAATTATGCCATTTCTTGGAATGCGTGGGGATGGGGGGCAGCAAAAAAATTTTGCAAAATTTTTAATTTTTTTTTTAATATTTTTTTTCATAGATTATATTTTTGTCTATCTGGAAAGCTTTGATTCATCTCATTTGGATTCGTTATGAGGAAGTTATGGACATTCTTGTTTTTCGGGCAGTTAGAGCATCTTCTTGAAAAAAATAACTTGTAGGATGCATTTCGGAATGCAATTTTTGTAATTTTTCAATTTTTTTTTTTGGAATGGTTTAGTTTACTTGCTAGAACAATCTCACCATTGGGATTAGTGCATTTTAATTCCATCTAAAATATATGAATATTTTAGATTTTCCTTCTATCTTGTACCTACTTCTACTTAACAATTTTTTTAAGAATGATAATTAAGTTTTTTTGAATTTTTTTTTTTCCTAGACTCTCAACTTAATTCTCCACTATAAAGATTTAAAGCTCAAAATGCTGTAGTCCAAAAATTTTAAGTTAAAAATATTTAAAGTCAAAAAATCTGGTCCCACAATGTGTTGAAAAACTTGTTTTTTCCACTTTAAACGCAGATATCTTGCAATCTGTGCGGTCAAAAATTCTGAAATTTTTTCCACACATTCTCATACCAATTAGGTGTAAGATCCTACGGTTAGATGTGGAAAAAAAATTAAATTCTTTTTTTACTCTTTGCTTTAGAAATGGCAGTTTTGAGTGTTTTTTGGCAGAAAATAGGCCTTGGAACTTTAGGGGTTAATTTGGAAGTTTAATCTGGGGGTTAAATTCTCAAGTCAAATCTTAGGGTAGTTTAAAAGTAAAAATTTAGAGTTAATTTAGGAGTCAAAAATCCAAATAAAAGAGTAGAAATTAAAAGTAAAGATTTTGGTATAAATGTAGGAAGTGGAAGTTAGAGTCAATTTAGGAGGTAGATTTTAAGAGTAGAAATAGGAGCTAGATTGTGAAGTTAAAAATTATAGTTAGAGTTAAAATTAGAGGTTAAAATTTAAGACTAAACTTAGAAGTTAAAACTTGGAGTAAAAATTAGATAGTAGAATTTTCAGCTAAAAGTAGAAATAAAAAGTTAGAGGTAGAAGTTAAATTTTAGAGGTAGTTTTTAGAGGTAGAAAATTTAGAGTCAAAAGTCAAAACATAGAGTGAAACTCAGAGGGTAGATTTTAGAATAGTTTAGAAGTAAAAACTTAGAGTTAGAAGTCAATAGTCAAAACATAGAGTTAAACTTAGAGGGTAAATTTTAGAGTAGTTTAGAAGTCAAAACTTAGAATTAAAAGTCAAAACATAGAGTTAAACTTAGAGGGTAAATTTTAGAGTTAATTTTAAAAGTAAATTTCTAAGAGTAGAAGTCAAAATCCAAAGTTACATTTTGAAGTAGAAATCTAGAATTAAAAGTTAAAACTTAGAATTAACCTTAGAGGTTAAAACCTAGGATTGTACCGGAAGTTAGATAGAAGATAGTCTTAGGGGTTCATAGAAGGAACCTAGGGGGTCCCATTCCAGTTAGTTAGGTTGTAGAAATGGCACCAACCACCCAGTCTACACTAGACATAGATAGATAGTTAGTACGGTAGGATTTTATCGTTAGATTATCGTAAACCCTGATTATCGACAGTTAGCTTGGAAGTCACTACATGCATCTCTAGGCATTTCTTTTGCCCATCCACAACACTTAGAAAACATTAGTAAAAAATTCATTGCTTGGAAGGTACAAACGTACAGTGGACCATACTTACAACACACCTTAAATTAAAAAGTGGATAAAAGCTAAGAACCTGGTCGTGTTTGCTTTACTATCAAGGGTGGGTAATCTAGCACCCACAGATGCTGAACCTTTTCATTCTGCAATTACGTCTGCAATTGGCATACGCTAGTTAGGGCCAAAGACTGGATGGGAGTTAGGACTTTAGGGAGCAAATTCAATTCAAGTTTAAAAGTAGATTACTAGAGTATAGGTCTAGAGGACTTTGAAAATATAAAACATGTAGAAATTCGAGTCAAAACAAGGAAGATATGGGTGGATAAAATTTGGGGGTCATGTTGGATGAAACTTAGACAAATTTATCCAAAAGGAAAAAAAAATAGAAATTAAAAAGCAACAAAAATATTGAAAGTAAAAGTAGAGTAAACAATCAATTTTAAATTGTGAGTTAGGAGAAACTTGTGGATGAAGTTTGAGGGACCAACTAATGGTCAAACTTCATTTATGTATAACTTTTGCTAAAAAAGTCCTAATGTAGAGTAACTAGTCAAACTAGAAAGGTAAAATCAAGGTCTATAAGGAATAAGTCAAAACTTTTTAAGAATAATAATTTTTTGAAGGTAATTTAATCCTTTAGAAAAAATTTAGAAGGTGAATTAGGAGCTTTGAGGATTAGGCTTAGAACAAATCTAGATTTAGAACCTCATAGAACAAGCTTAGAATAATCCAAAACTAGAACAAATTCAAGAAAAGACCTAAACACATAGTCATTAAAAAGGGATGAAGATTAGGACAAAGAATGGATGACCCCTAGGGCATGCCATTCATCTAAGTCAAATTTTGGTAGTTAGGTGTGAACGTTTATTTACTCACCCTTGATAAATATGGGTGCACAACCAAGTTTTAAGAATCAAAGTTTTACATGCTATGGGTGTTTAACGTTGATCCATTGTTCCCTCCAAGCAATGAATCTTTTTCTAAATTCCTAAAGGTAAAGAAATCACGATAACATATCCTAGGTGCAAAGATTAATTCAACTTATTTATAAATCCTCAAGCCGCTGTGATTTTCTAATAAAAGCATCTACAATCTAAATTTAGCCTACCTAAGTTGTATTTTAGCTTATGTCATTTCTAAAAACCTAAGTCTTGTAAGAGTTGGAGATTCCTATAAGAAGTTATGCCTGAATGAAGTTTGAAGCCTCTAAAGGACTATCCAAACTTTATCCACATTTTTTGGTACTTAAGTTATTTCAATTGACCACAAGTTTATAATTCTAGCTTTATGCTACAACATTCTACTCGAGATCCAAGTCTAAACTTCCATAGATGATTTTTAGATGCCTTCATTCATTCTTTGTACCAAACTTCATCCCTCTATAGTTATTAGAGGTTGAAGTATTTTTTAGAATTTGGAATAGTTCTGGACTCTTATATGTTCCCTCTTTCTAGTTCAAGTTCTAAGTTTCTAATTGGATGTGATTCAAAAGATTCTATTTTTACTTCCTACTTCATTCCTAAGGCACGGGGCTTCTAGTATCAATTTATTATTTTTAGACTTTTGAATTTAGTTTCTTATAGTGTCTAGAATTATCTTTTCAAATTATTAAAGAACTCTAAGTTTGGACTTTTCTTGTGAGAGTTACAAGTGGATGAAAATTGACTGCTAATCGGTACTTTTAAACTTCATCCGTGGTTTTCTACCAACCTATAATTTGAATTCTAGTTTTTGTTTCACTTCTGACTTCTAGATTTACGTCTCTACCTAAGTTTTCATTTTTGTTCCTCTTGGATGAAATGGACTAATTTTCATCCAATATGACTCCTAAACTTCATCCGCTAATATCTCTTTTAATTTAATTTCAAATCCTAAGTGTAAGACGATTTTGAAAACCTATAATTAAAATTTACAACACTATGTATTTGATTATTGGAATAATACTAGTCTAAACACTCTGAATTGACTTTGTAATTTTGCCCTATTTTTAGACGTCCAATTTTGATAATTTGAAAGGGGCGGGTTGTAAATAGAAATTTACCTTAGAGTTTGGTATCGTTGTTGAGGTAGTCGTACACTCCTTCAAATTCTCTATTATTTGCCATGGTTGAAACCCTTGTTGAATTGTGCTCACCGCTTAAAGAAGGAGTTTTAATACAAAGTTGTCAATTTCTTGAACTTTTTTCTTTTCTTTTTCTCCTAATCTTCTTTTGTCTTCTAATACTATTCTTCCTCCATTATTTTATGCTAAATGTTGACTTTGGCAAGCTAGAATCCTAATGCTATAATTTTTGAAATAATAATTGATCTTTGACAACTTCTTATCTTTTTGCAAGTCAATTATTATTCTATCTTCTTTCCAATGTTCTCAAATGTTTTTTTAAGATTTCTACATAATTTTATTTTATTCTTAACTTCTCTTCAACTCTCAATTTGTCACTTCATCTCTTCATTTGCAATTGAAGCTTTTATCTAATTTGTTTCTAAATGCCTCTTCTTCTTTTTTGAACTTCTCCCACCTCCTATGCTTGATTCTTGATAGTAACAAATTTCTATTTCTATTCTACTCCTTCCCTACTATCTTCCCATGTTACTTAATTTCTAGTTTCAAAAGATTTAGTTCTATACCTATTGGATTCTTTTGGATTTTTCTTAAGTTAATGTTAAGATTAGTTTTAAAAGGTAGCACTTAGTTTTTAAGGAAGAAAGTGAATAGATAATCAAAGACTCGATCCAGTTCAAAAATAATCAAGGCTCACTTTAGTTCGGTCTGGGAGACCCAGCATTTCAACCGACCGAGAGACCTAGCAGTTCAGTTGGCAGAGAACCCATCAGTTCAGTCGACAAGAGACCTCAACAATTAGTCGGAGCTCGAAGAGTCGAAGGCAAGGTGTCCTTGCAAACTGCTACGTATCTGGTGCTCCCCAGTTGATGGCCGCCTACTTCTGGTTGATGGCTGCTTGCTCTCGACTTGATGGCTGTCGTCTTCATTTTTTTTAGCTTTTCTTGTCTATTTGACTCTAGAGTGTAAATAGGGGTACTCTTTTGTCTTGTTTCCACTTGCAAGTCTAATAGATGTATAAATATTACTCAAGACTTGGAACGGTGGAATTCTCTAGATTTAAAAGAGTCAATTTGCCATGATACGAAAAGGGTCAAATAGCCTAGGTAGCTCTTCCTGTGAAGAGTTGTCTTGCAGTTTTGGGACTATAAGTCCAAAGGTCGAATTTCATTGTCTTCAGTTCATACCAAAGTTGTATGACTCACCTGTGAACTTTGCGCTTATTTGAATATATTTTTGTGAGCCTTCAATTCGTCAAATTGCCTTTTCTGTCTGTGTGAGCTGTGTCTATTTGCTGGAGTGCGTCTGCTGGTTTGAGTGTGAAGTAATTGATTGTCTAATCGGCTGTGCTGCGACGGGCGAGGAGAAACGAGCTGGTCTACTTGGAACGGAACGGCAAGTTGACTAATTCCTTGTGTGTGAATTTTGTGAGTAGTTGAATTGTATGGAATTGTCTCGCTTGTTAATTTGTGATACAGCCTGTGTATATGCGGAGTCATCGTCTACTTGACTGGGCCTGTGAATTTGTGACAGTAGACTAAGTAGAGAGTCTCGTCAATTTGATTATGTACTGCTGTGAGAATTGCCGTGAATGTGAATGAAATTACTTCAGAATGAATTGAATTACAAATTGTGAAATACTGGTCTACTTGACTATTTGAGAAACTGTGAATTATATTGAACAATAGAATTGTGATCTATGAGTCAAATTGTCTGATTAAATTAGATCAAGTATAACTATTTGTCCATTTGACTGCGAGTAACATTGGGTATCAACGCTGAGTTACCGGTCTATTTGAATTGTGATCTATTTGTCGAATGCAGTAGTCTAATCGACTGTTTGTTATGGCTGTGAATGTTTGACGATAAATTGGATTGAATCCAGAATGTTTATATGGTGTATGAAATGAAGTTCAGCCTATGTCAAATTGGATGTTGAATTAGTCTCGAGTTTAATTATGAGTAATTTGAGTGTGGAGTCTGTAAGTTTTAACCTGTGTTTGCGAATTGGTTTGTGATCACTGTGGAAGATCAAGCATGGTCGAATTGACTATGGCGAATTGATATACTAAGCGGGCTGACTGTGGAGTGTCCCAGTTGCTGATGTCAATTTGCCTGTGTCTCTGTGTGCATGTGTGATCAGTTTGTTTAGAGTCTAATTGACAGATAGAATTTGAATATAATTTCAATTATAAGAATTCATTCCAGTCATACTGGAAGTCTACTGTGTTTACAGGGAAACATTGTCAATTTGCCATTGCATCTTGTATGATTGGATCATGTTTAATATCTGGCAATTATCTAACGGATGCAAGTTCAATTGAATATGCACATGTCACTGAGTTAGTTGACCGGCTGAGAATTTCTAATCACTTGCTGAACAGTGTGTTATTGCACTGGTTGAAGTCCCAACCAAGTCTAATTGACGGGAAAACTGGTTAAGTCTAGTTACTGGTTCTAAATTGACTGAGTCTAGTTGCCAATTAAGGGAAGCTGTAAGGCAAATTGGCAAAATTCAATTGTAAACTGAATAGAAACTATTTACATTTGAAGCTTGCCTTTGTGTCAAATCTCATATTGAGCATATGTAGTTGTTGAGATTTGTTCTTGTGGTTGTTAGTTTGGTCCAATTGCAAATTCTATAATACTAGTCAAGTCGATCATGTAGCTTGTAGTTGGTAGCAAATTGACTATGCATTAGTGAATAGACCAAATGGTGGCTATAGGTCCCATTTCTTTATGGTTTTGTTCATAAGTTATTAGCAAGTCAATTGACCTACAAGACATTGAGCAACTGGGCTGATGACAAGATTGTCCAAGAAAAAGGGAAGAATTATTCTTTTCCTTCAATAATTAAGGAATCTTTGTGGAATTGCTAGAATAAGGAGAGAAAGAAAAGAAGATTGAATTCAACATACTTGCAAGTTATTTATATAATATTATTAAGTGGCTAGAGCATACATTCACAAAGACAAATTGACGTTCCCGGACAAATTGACTTGGTATTTGACGTGAGCCACACACTAGACAGGACTGGGACGCCATACATTGTGTCTTATATTTAGCATTTGGATTTGGACTGTGAAAATTGACATTAGGAATATTTCCTTGGGTTGTTGTCTATAAATCAAACTACAAAACAAAGTAAACAAGTATCCACAATACAAAACAAGTGACTTTAGTCATAAAACATCAGACTTATTGACCTTTCCTAGAGGAATTACCCCCCTATATTTATTTGTCTTGGGGTTTTGTCGAGTAGGCAAAATCTACATTACAATGGCTGTCTAATTGCTCCCTCCAAATTGGTTCATATTTTTTGGCACCTTTGGGTTATCAAATGTATTTTTTAACACGAGCTTCTAATTTTTGAAAATTGGGAACACTAAGAGTTGTTTTTCTCTTGGCAAATTAGTTGCACACTAAATTGGATTGCTAAATTGACGCTTGGGGCACTAATTTTGGAGGCTAAACCTTGAGAAATTTCAAATATTTTCGAAACTAAACTTTGAGAAATAATTGCAAGAAAGCAAAAGTTTCGCCGTGATTTCCAAATACACCTAAATTCTAAAAATCAAGAGCCAAGGCTTCGCTGTGTTTGCACCACGTGCTAATTTCTACAACAATTAACAACTAAACCACATGAAGATCATCTCAATTTACAAATCAAGCATTAGAGTCCCTCCAAAGCGGCATCGCCAAGTTATAGTGAGGAATAATCTCTAGGATTAGTACAATGTTTTCAAAATTCAACAACAATACCTCGAAAGACTTTGATGCAAGAAAACAAAGTAAACTTTGAAGGGACCCCAATGTCCTTCAAAGAAAGCTTAAAAAGTAGTGACAACAGAGCTAAAAATGCTCCAAAACACAAATTTGGCAACGTTGACACGCAATAGCCAAAATGTCCAACTAAATGGACCTAAATTGTATAGAGAGCCAAAATAATGGCTTCAAGGGGTGTTTGTGAAAGGGAAATGAACCCCTTTATATACATTTTCAAGGGCACTCACTCCTTCTCTTTTTCCTAATAGAAATCTAATTATTTAAGATTTTCACTCTAAATAATCCAATTTGACTTTCTACGCTGGTCTAAACTTCTAACTTTTGGAGATTAACTCCAAATTGAAAACTGATTGCACTATTGGCTTCAAAAGGCCATTTTTATTCTTACAGAATTACCAACCCCTTAACCAAATTCCAAAAAATTCAACATAACCTATTGCTAACTGAATACCAAAACGGTATAAAAATCCAAATCTTGGATCTGGAACTAGTGAATTTACATAAGGATGGAAGCTAAAAACTCCAAATCTACATTTAGGAATTAAATTCTTATATATGATTGTAGAATTGTATATTACAGAATTATATGATTGCTTTTACCAGTTCTTTCCATTGCATATATTAACCCCTAAAGTTCCTTCACTATGTTTTTGCAAAAACTGCTCCAAAACTGCCATTTCTATTGCAAGGAGTGAATTTTTTTTTAAATCGTTTTCTGCCATATCTAACCGTAGGATCTTGTAGTAGGGTGGTTCAAGGATATATGGTATTTTTTTGAAAAAGTTTGACCGCATGGATTGCAAGAAATTCGTGTTTAGGGTGACAAAATCACTATTTTTAGGGCCTGAAAAATGCGGGCAGCTCAACTTCACAAGGGCTAAGTGACACTCAAAATGGTTTGTGTCACTTGTGCAAGTTGGAATTCATTCTTCATGGTAAGAAAGTAACATGCTCCAAAAATTTCAAGTTGATTGGGATTGTACAACATATAGGAAAAAATGCAAATGTGCAAACATGTTTGCCCAAAAATCCATACACATGGAAATCTTTAGAATTTTATTTCTTCTTCATAAAAACGTTTTTTGAAAAAGTGAACGGTCATCACCTTCAATGTCATGGCCACCATCTAAAGAAATTTTTTGAGACCTAAAATGTTAAAATCTCATCTATTTGTGAGGGAGATTGAAAACCACAGCCTATTGCTTCTTTGGGCAAGCTAAAAACAAGGTTTCAAGTATAAAAAAGGTTGGGTCCATGAGCTGGCCCTTCATCTCTGACCCACATGAAGCCTGACAAGAGAAGGGAAGGATGACACATTTGAAAAATGGACCAAAACCCTATGCTAATCAAAAAAACCTAAGTCCTACGGTACCGGATGAGACCAGAACCTGAGGTTGGCTGTACAAAAGGATGGCAGGGATCTGCAGGGGGAGCAGGGGCCGGGGGAAGGAGGGATCTGCGGGGAAGGACAGGGAACAGCAGGGAGGAGAAGGGAATGGTGGGGTGGGGAATGGTAGAGAGGGGAACGGCAGGGTGGGGAACGGTAGAGAGGGGAACGGCAGAGAAGGGAACGGCTAGGAGTGGGGCAGGGGACAAGAGGATAGGGGATGGGAGGAGAGGAGAGGGGACAGGGATGAAGTGGGGAGGGGAGGGGAGCAGTGATCTCAAAACTAGATTATGGAATTTAGTGCCATATGCTATCATTCAAAGAAATAGGTATCAACTTTGGCTATCTTGAAAGCAAGTAGTATCAAAGTAAAAAATAGAAAAAATATATTTTGCAAGTTCTCAAGGATTATTGGAAGTACTATAATACAAAATCAACAAAATAGTGCAAAATCAACAAAATAGTGCTAATTCCAATGTGGAGGAAGTTGCAAATTGGCTATCAAATTCTATCGTGGGTTGCCAATTTGGCTAAAATGTGTTCATCAAAGGCCTTTTTTTACAATGGACTAGTAGCACAAGGATTTTTCTGGTAGAAATTGAACAAAATTAAACCAGTTCTGAGATTGCTGGAGCGGAGAGGAGGGGTGGGATGAAGAGGGGAGGGATGAAAAACAGAATCCAACATTTACAAAAAAATAAAATAAAAACAAAAACTTCAAGTCTAAAATTTCATTCCTAGGCCTATCCCTCAAGTATGTACATAGGGATGTTTTGCAACCAATTGTCCTCAATGCACCCCATGTACTCGTCAAGGGAAGAGGGAATCCAACACTCACAAAACATATACCTAACACCGAAAAATGCAAATGATAAAGCCAGTTTGATATATATTTAAATTTTTAGTTTGAAGAATAAAAAAATTGTAATTTTTTGAAAAGTAACCAATGCTTGCAAGAACTTGCACCCAAGCATCCAACATCCTCTAAAAAGCATCTAAAATTTTTGGCAAAAATATAATGTTGGAACTAGTCAAAAGTTTTTAAAGACTTTGTCTTTTGTGACTAATGTGACTAATGCCAAGAAGGGCATTAGTTGCATTACTCTCAAAGGAAAAATAATTCCACAAGAACATCCTCCTTTGGTTTACAAACTTGTCCAAGACATTCACAAAACATATACAAAATCCTAAACATACACCTAACATACAAAAATGCAAATGATGAAGCCAATTGATCTGTGCAATGAATTTGAATGTGAAGATCTCCCCCAAAATTCCTCCACTCTAGTCTTGCACCACATTAGGGTTTTACCAACACTCACAAGACAAAAGAAGATGGCAACAAGGACTTCAAGTCCATGAGGGGAATCCAATGCCTATCCCTCAAGTATGTACATGGGGACGCTTTAGAACCAATTGTTCTCAATACACCCCATGCACTCCTCAAGGAAAGGAAGAATTCAACACTCATAAGACAAAAGAAAATGATAATATTCAAGGACTTCAAGTCCATGAGGGGAATCCAATGCCTATCCCTCAAGTATGTACATGGGGATGCTTTAGAACCAATTGTTCTCAATGCACCCCATGCACTCCTCAAGGAAAGGAAGAATTCAACACTCATAAGACAAAAGAAAATGATAATATTCAAGGACTTCAAGTCCATGAGGGGAATTCAATGCCTATCCCTCAAGTATGTACATGGGGATGCTTTAGAACCAATTGTTCTCAATGCACCCCATGCACTCCTCAAGGAAAGGAAGAATTCAACACTCATAAGACAAAAGAAAATGATAATATTCAAGGACTTGAAGTCCATGAGGGAAATCCAATGCCTATCCCTCAAGTATGTACATGGGGACACTTTAGAACCAATTGTTCTCAATGCACCCTATGCACTCCTCAAGGAAAGGAAGAATTCAACACTCATAAGACAAAAGAAAATGATAATATTCAAGGACTTGAAGTCCATGAGGGGAATTCAATGCCTATCCCTCAAGTATGTACATGGGGACGCTTTAGAACCAATTGTTCTCAATGCACCCTATGCACTCCTCAAGGAAAGGAAGAATTCAACACTCATAAGACAAAAGAAAATGACAATATTCAAGGACTTCAAGTCCATGAGGGAAATCCAATGCCTATCCCTCAAGTATGTACATGGGGACGCTTTAGAACCAATTGTTCTCAATGCACCCCATGCACTCCTCAAGGAAAGGAAGAATTCAACACTCATAAGACAAAAGAAAATGATAATATTCAAGGACTTCAAGTCCATGAGGAAAATCCAATGCCTATCCCTCAAGTATGTACATGGAGACGCTTTAGAACCAATTGTTCTCAATGCACCCTATGCACTCCTCAAGGAAAGGAAGAATTCAACACTCATAAGACAAAAGAAAATGACAATATTCAAGGACTTTAAGTCCATGAGGGAAATCCAATGCCTATCCCTCAAGTATGTACATGGGGACGCTTTAGAACCAATTGTTCTCAATGCACCCTATGCACTCCTCAAGGAAAGGAAGAATTCAACACTCATAAGACAAAAGAAAATGATAATATTCAAGGACTTCAAGTCCATGAGGGAAATCCAATGCCTATCCCTCAAGTATGTACATGGGGACGCTTTAGAACCAATTGTTCTCAATGCACCCCATGCACTCCTCAAGGAAAGGAAGAATTCAACACTCATAAGACAAAAGAAAATGACAATATTCAAGGACTTCAAGTCCATGAGGGGAATCCAATGCCTATCCCTCAAGTATGTACATGGGGACGCTTTAGAACCAATTGTTCTCAATGCACCCTATGCACTCCTCAAGGAAAGGAAGAATTCAACACTCATAAGACAAAAGAAAATGATAATATTCAAGGACTTCAAGTCCATGAGGGGAATCCAATGCCTATCCCTCAAGTATGTACATGGAGACGCTTTAGAACCAATTGTTCTCAATGCACCCCATGCACTCCTCAAGGAAAGGAAGAATTCAACACTCATAAGACAAAAAGACTATATATTTTAGAATATGAGATTATATAAGACTTTATAAGAAATAAATTTAACCTTCCTATAAATATGAACATGTAAAAGTGTGTGTCATAGTTACAATTGAAAGACTACAAGTTTACATAAGAATTTATAAGAAAATTAATTTTATAGATTCTATAAATAATAATAAGCCCTTGTATATGTCATAGTTGCAATTGAAAGGCTAGAAGTTTATGGAAGACTTTAGAATAAAATAAATTTAGAAGATTCTATTAATAATTATAAGTACGTGCATGTGTCTTAGACGTATGTCATGTATAAGATAAAGCTTTTTTTTAAAAATCTTTTAGTCATGTGTAACCCTAGATTTGCAATTAATTTTTAGAGAATGTACATTCTCATATTCTATTTTGTGTCTTTCCAAAGAAATCTAAACATATAAAATTCAAGATCCATAAGCTCCATTGATTGCACAATCAATTGCAAAAAATCTATTCTAAAAAGTAAAAGAACTATATTGAAGTTATCTTCACTTTTTTGTTACACTAATGCTATAGTATTTCATAAAACGTATTAGAGAGTTTTCTACTTACAATATAAAATGGTTTACCAATTTGTTGCCCTTTTTGAATAAAGTATGTCTACCTTTTGAATTTCATGATATTGCTTCCAAAACATATTGCTTTCAAACTTTTGCATGAACTTTGTCCATGGCATGAATTAATGTTTGCACATTTATACTTGAAATTCATTTTTATTTAAAAATTTGCAAAATATATATCCCACATTTGTTTCCAAAGGATCTTGCAATCAATGGGGCTTAGGATCTTCAAGCATATATTCCTAGATTTATTAGAAAAAACACATATAAAAATACAATTTACTTGCTTTGAAAATGCATTTCCAATTTTATTTGGGGTTTGGGGTAACACTTTACGAAGGGAATAAAAATAAAAGTTTTTTCTTTTACAATAGGTTTACTTGTATTCCCACAATATTTGTAGCTTATTCAATGTTATTTACTCTTAAATCCTCATATATATAATCTCAAAATCTTATAACTATAATAGGGACTTATACATGTATCTATCATATTTATAGGAAGGTTAATTTTATTCTCTTATGAATTGTTATTTAGTGGTTGTGTATTCTTATGTATATGTTCCCTCATTATTTTTTGTTTTACATTCTCTCTTCCCTTGAAGAGTATTGGTGTTTGTCCTGCGATCAATAAGTCTCAAGTTATGAGGAGTTTTAATTTGCATGCAATTTTAGATTCTCTACTTTAAAATGAACTTTGAAGTTGTTTATTTTACTCAATTTTCAATATTTTTGAAAAAAATGAAATCATAGGATGTAGAAGCTATATAGCAATATTACAACCATTGGGATTGGCTTTTTGCATTTCCATAATTGAATTCTTAACAATTTTGTATTTTGAATCATTCTCTACTTCTTTTTACTTACTATTTTTTTCCTATATGTTGTACAATTCCAAATGATTTGAAAATTTATATGCATGTAGCCTACTTGTTTAGAAAAAAGAATTAAAAGAAGCACCACCATTTTGGACATTGTTTCATACAAATGTGACCTTGTGAAGTGCAGCTGCCCTATTTTTTGCAGGGACCAAAAAAAAGGATTTCTGCCAATTCAAATGTTAGTATCTTCCAATCCGCATGGTGAAAAATTCTGAATTTTTTTTTACATCTTCTAAAACTAGCATACTATAAGATCCTATGGTTACATGTGTCCAAAAATGTTTTTTTTCTAAAACTTGGTACTTGTACTAGAAATGACATGTTCAGAACGTTTTTGGTGCAAACATAGTCAAGGAACTTTAGGGGTTAAAAAAATTTGTATTATATTCATACAAAGTCGGAAAATATGAAACCAATCTTTTTGGTTTACTAACCTAGTTCCTATCAAGTGCACATAATTTTTTCTCAATACACCTTCCAGATTACAAGATCCAAAATAAGTGTCCGATTTGGGTGCTTCTTCCCTAGACTGGGGACACTTCAGGTGAGACTTCAGGGCAAGGGAGGGGAGGGGACAGGTGGCGAGGTGCTCTCTTTCTCCATCTCAACATAAGCTGCAAAATTCATAAACATTTCATTAGTCTTTTTTTTAAATGAAGGAAGGAAAAACAGAAAAGAAGGGAAAGCTAAGAAGGTAAGGAAGGTGGACAAAAATGTGAAGGAGAAATATAAGGGAAAGGGAAGTGGAAAAAAATCTGAAGAAAGAGAAATAAAATAGAAAAGGTTTAGGGAAAAAAATGAAGAAATTGAAATAAACTAGAAAGGGAAGTAGAAAAAAGGTGAAGAAAGAGAAATAAACTAGAAAGTAAAGTGAAAAAATCTGAAGAAAGAGAAATAAACTAGAAAAGGTTTAGGGAAAAATGAAGAAATTGAAATAAACTAGAAAGGGAAGTAGAAAAAAGTGAAGAAAAAGAAATAAACTAGAAAGTAAAGTGAAAAAAATCTGAAGAAAGAGAAATAAACTAGAAAAGGTTTAGGAAAAAATGAAGAAATTGAAATAAACTAGAAAGGGAAGTAGAAAAAAGTGAAGAAAAAGAAATAAATTAGAAAGTAAAGTGAAAAAAATATGAAGAAAGAGAAATAAACTAGAAAAGGTTTAGGGAAAAAAAGTGAAGAAAGAGAACTAAACTAGAAAGGAAAGTGAAAAAATATAAAGAAAAAGAAATAAAAGAGGGGGGAATAAAATGAACATACTCTCAAATAGTTTATCGGTGGTGACGATGGGTTCTTCCTTGGGGTCGGGGCCCATAGTGAAATTCTTCAAAACAACCACGGTTGAGGCATAGGTATATCCTATGGTGTGCCCGACAATAGAAGTGAGAATTTGGGTGACCACAAAGATGACAAGGGCGGCGGTGGCGAGTCCATGTTGGCAAATGTCTCCTTGGATCTTCTTCCTCAACGTCCGCCTCTCGCCCATCCCAATTTTGCAAAAGAGCCTCACACAAACTTGACTTGAATTGTAGATGTGTCATTGGTTTTTTACCTTGGTTGTGTGCCCGCAAAATAATTTTGTATAAAATGTACATGTTCACCACCGTTGTGTCTAGAAGAAATGCAAAGACACGGTGCCACCACTTGTGTGATCTACTTTGGCATGAATAGGACGCCCGCAATTGATCCGCAACATCTACCCCTCTCATGTGTGTAGTATATTCCAAGTGCACGGGAGAAGTAGGAATGGGATTTCTCACAGCTCCATTCCTACGGGGCACGGTAGGAATCGGGACACATGGAAATTTCACTGGCAATGCATTAGTGGAAATAAGGAGGACAGGTCGTTTGTCTTTCCAAAGAACACAAGTAATTCCCCTACTCTCGTGCATTTTCCACTCTAATGTTCCCTGTGGAGAGTTCTTCCAATCCTTCACTGTCTTCAACGCTAATGGTAAACCTACCCGGTTACACCGTATTGTCCATGTAGCATAAATCTCAAGAGTGGCTAACTCCATGAACAAACCTATGCTTGAGAAAAAACTATCCGTGACAAGAACATGACCTTTGCCTCCAAGGTCTTGCACTAAGTCCATAACCACGTTATGGGCTAATCGAGGCTCTCCACGAACTACCACGGGCACATCTTCTAATCCCCCATTAGGATTTGCTCCACAATAAATATCAAAGTTATAAACATACTTTGATATTGAGTCCGCCAGACACCATACCTTGATGCCCCATTTCTGGGGTTTTTTAGGCATGTATTGCCTAGCAGGACAATAGGACCCTTTATACCTAATCATCATTTCGTCTACAGTTAGGTATTTTCCTAATGTCCAAGCGCGTTTGAAACTATCCCTTATGTCATTGACTAGCCAACGAACTTGTCCCATTTTGTCATAGCCTGGTAGTTCTCTCTCTCTCACATAATTTGCCGGATTGGTTATATGAAGGCATCTTGTAATTGCTTGAAACCTAGCACGAGTAAAAATTTGAGAAATTCGAGGACAGTGGAAGAAAGAACCTTTTCGAGCCCAATATGTTTTGAGATTTGGTTGTCTCTTCAATCCAATGAACATGCACACTGCCAAATACGCCTTCAAAGCTGCCACGGTCAAAGGCTCCCACCTCGGTCCTCCAGGTATAATTTTGTCCTCATCTGGCGTTGTTGCATATCGATTTGTTTCAACCACAATCTTCCGCAACAAAGTATATGGCCAAAACAAGGAGAACATTGCTATGAATGATGGCATTCGACGGAAATGTCGACTAGGGCAAGGTACACCAACAAATACACGACGCTCAGGGGAGTATGTGGAATTAGATTGTGCCCATGTTGATTCTCGGAAAAGATGTTTTACACCATTGGGATTACCAGGATCTCCATCATCACCAATGTCATCTCCATCAAAGGCTAATTCATTTTCTCCATCAAAATCCTCATCTTCACTCATTGGCATATTACCGGCAAAATTGTACCCCTCATCCAAAGAATCCAAACCCTCAAAACCTTGAAACGGGTCCACAAAATCTGGAAGCTGTGGGTAAAAGACCCCTGTACCATTTTCCTCCAGAGATTGGGGATGGTCCAGCACATGTACCGGGGCTGTGCTTGCCGCAGGTTGAGGACAAGGCTGGGAATGGACCCCCACTCCCCTTCCATGCCGGCCCCCCCTCTGCTTGGGCTGGGCAGTAACTTGCGTTGGCAGGGGGGCCAATAATGACTCCCCGCCCAGAGCCGTGGGAGAGCTGCCTGACTCCCCTCGTTGGGAGGGGAACGACTCCCTGTCCACCTGCCAGCTACCTTCTCCCCCGGCTCGCCAGAGTGATTCAAAATTTTCCCCGCCCCCGTCCCGCTCACCACCACCGTTGCCGCTTGCGCCAGAGGTGTCTCCCTGTTGCGTTTGGAGTTGTCGCTTGAAGCTTGATGTTGATTGCTGGAGTGATAGAGAAGAGTGCAATACCTCTGGCGGCCATTGCAAATCGTGCAGTCTAAGAATGGAGTCATCGGAGTCTCCATCAGAATCCCAAAACATATCATCACAACTAGAGTGACGGCCACCAGGTAAATCATTTTCTTGTGATAGAATGAAGTCCTCCTCTGCTTCGCCGATTTGCATTTCTGCATCGTGATTGAGAGAATGTTGTGTATGTTCAGGAGATAGCATGCCTTCTGCATGTGGCAACGGCAAAGTATTTGGACTGTTGATAGGGCCCGAGTTTGGTAGACGTGTTGCTTCCCAAGTGCATGGATCGTCGTTGAAGAAGCGAGGACCTTTTTGTGCCAACTTGACAGCAGTTCCGTTGGTACAGGGTTCACGGTGCTCGGGTTGTAGGAGTTGCTGCAAAAGTTGTTGCTGTCGAAGTCATCATCGACACCTCCCTCTTGCAGCAGCCATGAAGCGCCGACCCCTCCCCAACTTGCGGCGCCAGCTTGTCCTTGAACCGCGGCGCTGGCTCTTCCCCGAACTGCTGCATTGGCTCTTCCCCGAACTCCTCCGCCAGCTCTTCCCCGAACTCCTGCGCCGGCCTGTTGCCGACTTGCTGCACCAGTTCGACTTGCTGCGGAGACCCCTCCCCGACTACCGGCGCCAACCCCCTCTGGACTGTCGGCATCAGCTTTACTTCCTCCCTGATCTGCAACAGCGCAACGGAGCGCATCGAGCCTGGCGGAGCGGCGTGGAGGCTCGTCATCGCGTGCGAGCTGCACAGCACAGGTAAGCGGTGCACCCCATAACTTTTCAATTTTTTGTTTTTTCAAAGTTTTTTCAACAACTGCAATGAATCTAGCCTGAACAATGCAATGTCATTGTAAGGAACTATAAGGTACTAGTATTTGATTGCAAGAGGATAGGAAATGACATACCCATTTTTCCTTTAGGAAATGAGGAAGTCTGGGCATTTCGTTTGTCTCCTATTGTGCTAGATTTGGAAGGCTGATCGGGCCAGACGTTGTCCTTGATGAAGCAATGAATGTCAGTGTGAAATTGTTGCTTTTCTCTCCAACCTAGTGCATGAGCAGCTTGTCTGTAGAAATGGTGTCTGTAGTTGGCAGGTACTGGATTGCGTGGCCACTTTGATGTCCCCTTTCGAACAGGCAGCGATTTGAGGTGATCGATGTCAAGGAGCGCCACAACTCGGGAAACTTGAAGAGAGCTGGATGCTTCACGATTTGTGAGTAACTGTTGTAGTTGTTGTTGCAGGATGTGGAGAGGTAGAACGCCTGGTTGCTCCTTTGCTGTGTCACCTCCCAAAGTTGTTGCTGCCTGCTTTGACGTGAGCTAAAGATCGGAGCTGGGAAGAGTGGCAGCTGTAGGAAGTTCCACTACAATGCTGACTTGTGAACCACTACCACCCTCACTGTTATTCTTACTTGACTCAAAGCTGCCTAATGCACTACTTAACAGACTCTTACTCTTCTCTTCACAGCTGATTTCTAACTCATTGGTAAACTCACTATCATTGCAATGTGTAGGAGATCCCTTGAAGAAGCTGGCTGCATTCATGCTTTGCTCCAGAGTATTTCAAATTTCTTGCTTCTATGTAATGGTGATATGCAAAGTAGTGTGCTTGTAGTTATAGATTTGTGAAGAGATGTTAGAATTCATGGTCCTTCTTCATTGCATTACTGAATTGGAGGCTGCCTTCAATTTTTGGGATTCAAGATTTGATATGGCAGCTAAAATCTTGTATACGGCTGCCTTCAATTTTTGGTACTTCGAATTTGATATGGCCAGCTAAAATCTTGTTTACGGCTGCCTTGAATTCTATGTAGAGATGCTAGTTCTTCATGTCAGTGATGCTGTGGTGGAGTACATCTGAAATTTAGATTTGGTTTTTCTTTTTGGTAAGTAGTGAAAGTAGGATCAAAATTTATGTAATGATGTAGGAACATTATTTTGGATCCAAAATTTATTGGAAAATAGTTCTTTGCATTGAAGAAATGTGTATTTGTGTCATGCAATCTTGATTTGCCTTGCCCTTTCAATGATCTTGAATTTCAGATGATAGCAAGAAAACTACCTAGTGAGTATGAAAATGGATAAGGTGGTTACATAGTCTATGCCATCTAACTTCAATTGTCCCAACTGCTTGAATCGCATCCCAAAAATTGGTGGCAGTGGGTGCATTTACTTGGGCTGCAGTGTGTCAGCCCAAACCCAATTTTGGACCCAGCCATCTTATATTCCAAAACCCTGCCCTTTCCACTGCCCTTACAGCTCTGGGCACTTTCCAAAAATTTTGAGTGTAGTATAAGTATCCTTGCCCGTCCTGCCCCAGTTGAGATTGAAACAACCTTTTCTGTCATAACTTTTTATTTATATGCTCAAATTCAATGAAAATTAGTGCACATGGAAGATATTCCTTGCCCACACCTTGTATTAAAATTTCAGCCTAAAATATTCAAATCTCCACTCACACGTACCTGCCCAAAAAAGTTATGTTGCCAGAATCAGCAGGCTGGTCCTTTAGGGGTTAAACAGATCTCATTTCTTTTAAAGATACAAGTATATGTTATATTCCATATGTCAATTTTCATTCACCCCTGAAGGACCAAGTGTTTGTTTGAGAGAGAAATGGGATTTTAGGGACCTGTCTATGGGGTGAATTTTTCACAAGATTTTTTGAAATCTAAAAAATCAATTACCTTTCCTATGAGATCTCTAACCTTTCTAATTTGAATTTGTCCTATTACAAATTTTTTTAAATCATACAACTTATCAAAATGTTATCTTTTTCTTCAATTTAGAAGAAATTTCTAAAAGCTCAAAAAGGCCTTGGGGATTTAGGGATTAAAAAAATATGAATTCCTTGGCCATGTTCTTAGTATGTTTAAGAAATACTTTACCACAAAGGGTACATAGACTTTGCTTCATGGCATTTGAAACAACACTGTGAAAGTTATTGAATGTAATTTAAAAACCCTTAGAGGCTGCTGTCCTTCATGAGTTTAATCCTTTGAATTTCTTGATGAACTTCATGGTATAATGATTAAAGATTTAAAAATTAAAAAATTAAACCATATAACATCAATAAATAAAATAAACAATACTCATAAATTTAATCATAAAAAATTAATAAATAAAGAAAAATAATATAAATGAATTTAAAAAAATATATATATATAATAATAATAAAAATATATTAAACTAGACATCAATCAAGGAAAAAAAATAACACTTATATATATAATCATAAGAAATGAACAACAGTAGAATTTCCTCATGAAGTCACCTCAAATCCCTTTAGTCTCTACCATAATCCTCAGAACACTACGAATCCTCTGATTCGCTTTTTTTATACTCTTTTCCTCTCTCATCAATTTTCATAGTCTACAAACTAAATTACGACTAATTTGAACTGAGCTCCCTACTTGAGAAAAGTCACTCTCACTTCTCGTTTTTAAAGTGGTGTGAAAGTCTTTTTGGGCCCTCCAAATGATCTCTACAATGCTTTCATATCGACTAAAGTCAACAATTATTTTGTACGTTGGTACAACAAACTTGCCCTCTTTATACTTAAAATCGTAACCATCTTTAGCAATCATCTATTCTCTTGTCTTCAAGAACATAGACATCCAGACTCCATTGCAATAGATATTGTAATCTTTGTCCTTGTAAAAAGAGTTACAGAAATCTTTTAAAGTGTAGGAGAGGTTGCTTGTGAAAACCTCTAACATTTGTTCCAAATTCGAAAACTCAGTCTGGCAAAAATCAGGGACTTCTGCTCAAACCGCTTGTGGAAATGCAACTTTAAAAAGCTTTGACGTTATCTCTGAAAACCTTGCTCTATAAAGATTACTAATCCAACTAACCTTCTCCAGTTGATCTTCTTCCCAAATCCTGAGTTTTTCTTTTGAAGTTTGAGTCGGACCTAAGGGCATGTACCTCCCCAATATTAATTCTCTGTCAGACCCTCCTCGCCATCCCATGATAAACATATCCCCATCTCCTCCCTTATGTGTAGAATTATTCTTGACCTTGTTGCTTCGCTTAGATAAATCCACAAATGTTCTTGTTAATTTCTGAATTTTCACTTCTTCTTCAGCTGACATTTCATTAAAAGAGGTAAACTGACATATGAGAATAATCTCCCGTGTATCTTGATCTTGGACCGCCACTCTACCTTCATGAATTTTCATATAATCTTCAAATATGATCTTTATAAACTCACCCTTGAAATTGTCATCACATCTTCTTTTTTCAACGAATCCTTTGAACTCCATGAATCCTCTGATTTTTCTTTTTCATATTTTTTTCTTCTCTTATCAATTTCTATAGTCTGCAAACTAAGTTGCGGCTAATTTAAACTAAGCTCCCTAATCGAGTAAACCATTTTCACTTGTGGTTTTTAAAATGGCATGAAAGTTTTTTTGCCCCTTCCAAATAATCTCTACAATGCCATCGTGTTGACTGAAGTCAACATTAATTTTGTACGTTGGTACAATGAACTCGCCTCCTCTAGATTTAAAATCATTATTATCTCTAACAGTGGCTAACTCACTCGTCTTTAAGAACATGAGCGTCCAGATTTCATAGCAATATGTATTATAATCCTTATACTTGTGAAAAAAATTACAAAAGTCTTTAAAAGTGTAGGATAGATTACTTGTAAAGACCCCTTGCATTTGCTCAAAATTAGTGAACTCGGTCTGACAAAAATCTGGGACTCCCGCTCGAATTGCTTGTTCAGATGCAACTTAAAAAAAATTTGACGCCAACTCCAAAAATCTTGTTCAATAAACATTGCTAATCCAAATAACCTTCTTTTGTTGATCTTCTTCCCACATCTTCAATTTTTCACTTAAATTCTCAGTTGAAGCTAATGGCATGTACCTCCCCAACAATAACTTTTTATCATACCTTCCTTGCCATTCCATGACAAACATGTCTCCATCTCCTCCTTTGTGTGCCGCATTGTTTTTAACCTCGCATTATTTCTCTTGGAGGTAATTAAAAAAAATTTGAGCAGCTGCTTGAGTCAGAAAAGAACTTTCAGGAAGATGAGAAGGGAAGAGATGGAAGATTTCACAATGAGGACCTTAATGACTTTACAGGTCCAAATCTAAAAACAAATGAAGATGAAACCGAAGTGCAGCACGAAACATTCCAAGATCTTGTTCCAGATCAAAATAATGAAGATACTTAAATGTAGATTTGGAGTTTTTAGCTTCCATCTTTATATAAATTTACTAGTTCTATTACTTTTTATTTGAATTTTTCATCGTAAATTTTGGCGGTTGACCGTCCGAAAAGGCATCTTCTGCAAGTCAAAAAATTCCGTAATTTTTATGGAACCTCTCAAAGAATTCCATAAAGGATGTGTAAGCTCATATTCTTACTTTGCACAAAGGTCAGAGGAGAATCAAATTTTATCGTCTCCTTTTAATTCTGACAATTAGAAAATCTTTCACATACAAGGGAATCTAAGCAAATCGATTTTGCCACTGAGTCCCAAATGTGATTTTTATCTTACAACACTGTATTCTATCCGTAAATTCCTCTTACGGGTCCATCTTCAGTTTGTAACTCTTGCAGGCTAACAATTGAGATTTCCGCTATTTCTTCGATACTATGTAGAAAGTGAATTCTATCTCTGGAAATGGACATAGGACCTCAACGATATTCCCACGGATCAATTTTAGCCACAAGATGTCACATGTATCGTAGGTTTTGGCTGTTTCGTCCAGATTAACCCTAATTCTACTATTTACTTATTTTTCACATTTTAATCTATGTATAAGTGGGAATGGGGTTCACTTAGAAAAAAACAACCTACAAGAGATCAAATGCTATATTGGTACGTGGCATACCTATTTTAATTTTACACTCTTTTTTGAACTTTTTGTATATAAAACTATACTTAAACTTGTGAAAACCAAAAAATAAAATTTGTAAGTCCCAAGTGACGAATTAGGGCTCACATTAAGATAACCTTACGAATCTAGACTCATAGCCCAAAATTCAAGTCAAATTAGAATTGGGAGTCTATAGGAAAGGGTGGATGAAGTTTAGGGCACCTTTTAAGATTAAAACTTCATTCGTCTATAAGTTCCTTTAGGAGTATTCAAATTAAATGAACTTTATATTCTTGAAAACGGTATGAAATATCCTTTCACTTAAAATAGCTAACTTTAGACTATGCCTACCTCCTTTCTTAAATCATTGGGCCATCTTAATTTTAAATTGACCAGGGAAATCGTGGTAATTTGAAATTCAATTATTGGTTTTTTTATAAAATTAGGAAACATTTAGGAATGAAAAAAAGATTCATTACTTGGAGGGCAAAATGGATTGATGCTAGTCATTTATAAATAAAAATCGAACCTGAATTACTAAGAGCCTAGTTGTGCTTGATTATTTATCAAAAGTGCGTAAATAAGCGCTTATACAATCCTGAATTTTCACTTTGTGGAGACTCTTTAAATTTTTCTATAAATTTTTTTACTAATTTAAATATTGAAGAAGGAAAAATTATTGATTGCTAATCTATGGTAATAATAATGACGATGTTTAACAAAGGTACAACTCTGTCAATATAAAGGATTTTACAAATGTTGACATGTTGTTAACCATGAAAATGATTTTTTTTTAAAATTGTATATTGAATTTAATTTATCTATGTGTTTTGATTTATTATTTTCATTCATTTACAGCTGAATAAGATTTTTTTGCAGTTAATATTCAAAATTTGAAAGAAAATCTAAAAGATTGTAAAAGAATTTTCAAACTTAGTTAAATTTTTATTGATTTCAACACACCAACAACAATCTAATACTCAAATATCTATAATTCTTTTATTGAGATTCAAAATTCTAATTTAATAAATTTTCAATTGCTAAAAAATATATAAATGAGCAATCATAAATGAATCTAGTGCTTACACAAGAGAAAGTCTTGAGCTTAATATTTTTTTAATCTCTGAAAAATTAAGTATGAGCCTTCAAGTTAGCACTTGGAACTCTGAAATAAGTTTTTGTAATTTTTTGTTAGATTATAGAGTAATTTTATGCAGAAAAACATAAATTGAATAGTTGAAGGAGATTTTGTAGAAGTCACTATCAATATAGTGAGAAGTCTTTCTAGAAATATGAAATGTATAAAATATCTTATTTTTTCATTATTTCAAATGTTGAGGTTCAGTTCAACAGCGTACTAATTGTTAAAGCTTGGAGACCACTGATGTTTTTCCTTCATTTAAATCCAAAATCGGAGTTTCTAGTTGGAAAGAGAAATGCCTCTAGTCCTTCTATAGAATTAATCCTTCACCACGCTATGAAAAATTGTCACCCATATCGTGAAACGTACCTACACTCCAAATTCAAAGTCTATTAATAATATTCTACGTCAAAATAAACTCAAAATTTTTGTTAGTGTCAAATGGTTCAATGTGCTCCGCTGTTATTGTTGGATCAGGATGTTGTACTATATTGTACAAGATGAATCCTTAAAGGGAAAAATAAAATAATTACGAAGGTAACTTAGTTTGTAATAGGAGCGTACATATTTTTTTTCTCAAACCTTTGGTGATACTTAACTCTGCGGGGCTTCTGTAAGTCTGATATAGCGGGCTTGCGGGGCTTGATCTCCACTTTATCAATATCCTGCCTTGGTAGCGTATCACTCACCCACAATATTATAAAGATTTTTTTTGTTCTTAAAATACTCCTAAATATTGAGCTCTAATTTACTGTGTGACATGGCTGAATCCTCATCCAAATCTGCAACCTCCATCTCCAAGACTTTCCAAAAAAATCCCTCTGCATCTTCAACAAGAGTTGTCAATCTGTCTTTGACATGCTCATTACCACTGCACTCATCTTTCAGAATACATAGAATACAAATTCCTTCTACCAAAACCTCAATAGAATCTTGCAAGTCCCACCCCACTCCACCGTCTTCTATTCTGGCAGCAACTTTCATAACTGGCCTAATGGAACAAAAAAAACATATCACAACTATTAGAGCCAACAAATGAACTAAAATTCATAAAACAAAATACATTAAAAATATATTGATCAACAAACTTCCAAAGAGCAACTTAACGAAAGAGGATATGAGTTGATATATACCCCATGTCCTCTACAAACTTGCGATTTGCCTTGAGACCATCATTCAACTCCAAGTGGATTTGAAACTTTACCTCAAGACACTTCAAAGATTCTGCACAAATGTTGGTCATGATGCCAACTAAAAAATATTTGAAGAAAAGGATCTGTTGACATATATCCATTGTAACTCGTTCAATGAACTTCTTAAGATGTTCACCAAGGATTACAGGCTCCACACTAGAATTTTCAACAACTATTAAATATTGAAGTGTTTCACTCTCCTCATTATTAACTGACGACTTTTCAACGACAATACATCTTCAACCTTTGCCAATGTTACCATATCGTCGTATAGTCTACGAGACCCCAATCACCTCTTCATCATCTCCAATCTCAAAAGCATATAGATCCTCATAGTCAAGTGTAATCCTCGGATTTGCACAAACCACGTAAAAAGTGCCGACCTTCTACCGCTTCGACATACGTGAGGCCATCATGAAATCCCTAAAGGCTGATAGACATTGAAACAAGGTTATGTCAAAAAAATTGTAGCCACAGACGAGGGGAGAGAACAATGCCAACACCTAATTTCTGAATGTTTTATCTAAGTAACAAATGCAAGCGCTCCAGAAGAACAAGATGCCGAAAGACAGGTCATTGAGAAAAAAAGCAATACTAGATTCGGAGTGTCACAGCGAGGCTGAAAGATTTAACTAAATTTTGAAAATATTCTGTAAAAATGATAAACTTTCATTCAAACTAAAAGACCCAAGCAAGCACTAAGTAGGTTTAAATTCACTCTGATATCACAGCCGCAACCATCACCAAGTTATTGATAGTTCCAAGCTCCCCAAACAATTATCCAGAAGCAATCAGATTTTGCCTCTAGGTTCTCACCTTCTACTTCGCACATTCAGGAAAAAAAAAAGGATCTCAAACCCTAGTTAAGTTCAATTCTTAGAACTCAGCGAGGCACTCGATCACGACATAAAGTATCCAAGTCATAGAACACCACATCCTACCACATTTAATAAACTAGACATGCATTGGAGCTCAGTGATTCTTTTCGAGGTAGAGAAGCAAAATTCTTTTGTGAGGCATAATGAATAGAAGAACCAGAGCATACCCTAAAACCCAAATTTGAAAGACAAACAATCACTCTCCTTAAAACAAAATCACTCACGACTACAATTAGCAACTCATCTAGCAGCAAGGTTGTTATACCGGACGAGTCGGGGTGATCGGACCGGACAGACGGACTGTCCGGACAGTCCGGACATCTTTCATTTTTGAAATTTTCCAATTAGCAAGTCGCTTTCACACTGGCAGTTGTTGGAATTAGGGCGCGGACGTGAAAGTCAGGGCGGGGACGGACGGGGATGTCATTGTCAAGGTGGGGACTGTACTGGGCGCGGACGGATTTGTCGGGGCGCGGATGTCCTGGAGGGGCACGGACGCCCCATTCCTCAGTCATAGTGTAGGGGGAAGTCAAATTTGCATTGAACTTGATCATGAGATTCTTCTTTCCTATGGAGAGAAGGAACCCATTAATGCAGTCAACCCTTAATTTGAGCTCGGAAAATATTTTCAAGTCAATGGCTGCATTAAAAGGTTCAACCACTTTTCAATTCAAAGACAATGTATAGAAGCATGTCGCTCCCTTCTTGAGGCCAGACTTCTCCTTTTTGCCTTTATCAAACACTTGAGAACTAGAGCCCACCCAAAAAAAAAATTTAGAAAATGAAACTGAACTTCCAAACAAGAAGGACAAAATTTGTGTGAGTAGAATCCCAAAGGGTTTGGAGTCCTAATGAAAGACAAGGTACATATTTGTTTAAATTCAAGTTCAAGGATTCATTTTTTATTCTTCTAAATAGAACCTATTTGGGATTTAGGGTTTGGAGTTTACAAATCAAATCATAACCAACTTATACCTTTTTGGCTTTTTATTCAAGCTTTATTTTTGAAATAAATAGCTACAAGAGTTTGGATTGAACTCAAATACAAATTATAATGCATTGAAATATATTTGAAGGGTTTTTTTTCGGAAAAAGAGGCTACAAGGGTTTGGGTCTTCAAGACTTCAATAGTATATTCTTGTAATGGGGATACCTAAAGGGGTTGGTATTGAAATGAAATACTAGTTACGTTATTTTGGAATTCAAGTTCAATGGTTTATTTTTGTAATGGGGATACCAAACTGGTTTGGGATTGAAATGAAATACTAGTCAAGTTTTATTGGAATTCAAATATTCAATCATTCAACTAGAAAATTTTATTTGTGTAATGGGATCCTAGAAAGGTTTGGTATTGAAATCAAATACTACTTAAGTTATTTTTTAATTCAAGTTCAACGGTATTTTTTTGTAATGGGAATACCAAAGCAGTTTAGAATTGAAATGAAATACTAGTCATGATATTTTGGAATTCAATCATTCCACTTGAAAAATTTATTTGTGTAATGGGATACTGAAAGGGTTTGGTATTGAAATCAAATACTAGTTAAGTTATTTCAGAAATCAAGTTCAACGGTGTATTTTGGTAATGGGATCATAGAAGGCTTTGGAATTGAGATGAAATACTTGTTCAGATTTTTTTGGAATTCACCTTCAACGGGTTCTTTTTGTAAGGGGCTACTAGAGGGTTTGGGATTGAAATGAAGTACTAGCTAAGATATTTGTGTGTTCAAGTTTGTGAGTTTACATGTTCAAGTTTGTCATGAAGGGAGTTCAAATTTGGCTTGGAGGGAGTTCAAATTTGGCTTGGAGGGAGTTCAAGTCTGTCACTTAGATAAGTTTCCACATATATGCCTAGGTCAGGGCGCGGACGTTGAGCATGACAACGAGGGGGAGTGAAATTCAGCTTCAACATTTGAAATTGGCATGGGATTCTTCTTTCCCATAGAGAAGGGGAAGCCATTAATGGAGTCAGCCATTAATTTGAGCTCGGGGAATATCTGCAAGTCAATGGTTGCATTAAGAGGTCCAACTACTTTTTGAGTTTAAAGACAATTCATGGAAGGATGTGGCTCCTTTTTTATGCCGCACTTGTCCTTCTTGGCTTCCCCAAGGACTTGAGAACTAGTCCCCACCCTCCAGAAAAGGAGATTTCAGAAAATGAAAATTAACTTATACACTTCAAGAAAAAAAAATTTGAAATTAGATGCTAGAAGTTTTTGGATTTATAACAAAAGACAAGGTACACATTTTCTTAAATTCAAGTTGAAGGATGCATTTTCGAATTCTCCAAATAGAAACTAAAAGGGTTCAGAGTTCAAAAAACAAATCAAATACATCTTATATTTTGTAGAGTTCTAATTGAATGGGTTTATTTTGGTAATGGGGCTACAAGGATTTGGAAATTGGAATTCACATCATTAACGTATTACAATGTATTCAAATGTAGTTCAAGGATTTATTTTTGAAAATAGAAGTTACAAGGATTTGGAAAGGAAACAAAATGCAAGTTTTAGTAATTTTGAAGCAAGTTCAAGGCTTTAATAGACTTGTTATTGGATGCCACAAGAGTTTTTGTAGATAAACTTTTTGGGATAATTTTTAAGCTTTCCAAAGTAAAAGACAAATAGTCCAGTTTAGTTAACTCAAAGACGAAATATAGTGTGAATTAGGTCAATTGGACTTATAGTTATGAAAGGGACTATTGGACAACCGGTTAAGGAAGTTAGAACTAATTGATTGGGTAGTTGGACAAATAGACTAAACAGTAACTCCCAATTAGTTACAAGCCAAGAACATATAATGTCAATTAGACTGGTCTCTGTCTCTCTCTCTCTCTCGGCGTTGCAGTGATTGCTCGCCTCTTTTGTACTCGTGCATCCCTTCAATCTAATTTTGTCTATTTGTCTTATGATTGTGTAGCCAGTGATTGGCCTTATATCTCATTTTCTTTCGTGAAGTCTATTAGTCGAGAACTGTGCAGTTTGAAGTCCAATTGACCTAATTCACACTATGTTTGGAATTGAAGTAAAATACAATCGTTTTTTTGCTTGCAGAAAAGTTCAACAGTTTTGGGTTTGGTAATAGGATAGTACATCAAGTTTTCAACCTCTAAAATCCTACTTTAATTTGAGCTCACCATGAGCAATGGAACTCCTAAGCACTAATTGTAATTAACATATCTCTTGTGGATTGTTGTACCTCCTACCACCTCATATGTATATAATGAGCTCTTCTTTCTACTCTAAAATTCAAAACAGGATGATAAATTATTTTAAAAATTTTCTTAGATATTGTACGTAATTGAATTTTTTTTCCATATCTAGCTGTAGGATATTGTATTAGACTAGTATAAAAATGTTTGGACGAAATTCCTGAAAATTTGAGCAAGTAGATTGCAAGATAGTTATGTTCAACCCCTGAAGGCCTAACAATGTTTTGACAATGAAATTTTCCAATGAATCTTCCCACTTTAATATTTTTTTGTGTATGGGATGTATTTGAAATTTTTAATAGAAGCGTACTCAAAAGAACACTACTATGTTTAGGATAGTAGGATGTGTGGAATTAATTATAAAAAATATTGACCGTTGCATTTTAAGTGCAAAAAACAAGTTTTTCAACACATTGTGGGACTAGATTTTTTGACTGTGAACATTTTAAACTTTTAATTTTTGCACTACAAAGTTTTGAGCTTTAAATCTTTACAATGGAGAATTGAGTTGAGAGTCTAGCAAAAAAAAGAAAATTCAAAAAACTTAATTTTCATTATTAAAAAAATTGTTAAGTAGAAGTAAATACGAGATAGTAGGAAAATCTAAAATATTAATATCTTTTATATGGAATTAAAATGCATTAATCCCAATGGTGAGATTATTCTAGAAAAAAAATCTAAACCACAAGAAACTTTTTTTTTTAAATTGTAAAAATTGCATTTGGAAATGAATCCTACAAGTTATTTTTTTTAGGAAGATGCTCTAAGTGCCCGAAAAATAAGATTGTCTATAACTTTCTCATAACAAATCCAAATGGAATGAATCAAAGCTTCCTAGATAGACAAAAATATAATCTATGGCAAAAAAAACTAAAATAAAAATTCAAATTTCTGCAAATTTTTTTTGCTGAAACCCCTCTCCCCTGTTTTGAGCTTATTTGGGCATAACTTTTGTTCCCAGGCACTCATTGAAAAAAAAATTATATTCCCACGAAGCTTTAAGTTTTTCTATTTGCATAAAAAGTTTTAAAAAATCAGGACAAAAATCCAGCCCGTAGGTACCTGCCCGAAATCCCATTTGTCCCCCGAGGGGAAAATGGTCCTTTAGGGGTTAAAAAAATGTGATTCACGTGAGCACGGGTCCCCCCTTATTGCTCATAAATTCAAAAGGAATTAGTAATTTTTTGCCTACAATGCAAAAAAATATGGTTTAATTGAATGAGGGCCCTTTTATTGCTTCTTAATGGAGAATGAATTAAATTCATTCGCCTTCAAGGGAAAAAAATACGAGTCCATGGAGCAAGGTTCCTCTTCCTTTACTTTTAAATTCACAAGGAGTTAGTTCCACTTGGCCCCACTGAAAAAAAATATGGTTCAGTTGTACAAGGACCCCCTTCATTCAAAAATAAATTAATTCAATTTGGCTCCAATTTTAAAAAATCGTCCGCGCCCCGACCCACTCTTATCCCCGCCTTGACATTCGTCCGCGCCCTGGCAAGATTACGTCCGCGCTCTGACTAAAGTCCGCGCCCCTACCAGTGACGTCCGTGCCTTGGATCCTACTTGGCAGCCAAGTGGCATCAAAGTGGTAGCCATATCACCTGTTTTTTCAATTAAATAAAGTCAACTTAGTGTTGACTACATCGGACGGGCAAGACCTCTATCGGATAGGTGAACCGAATGGACGGGCGAACCAAATGTCCGTCCGGTATGACAACCCTGTCCAGCAACAGCAACCAGCGACTAGCATAACACAAACATTGAAAAGACAATAACAACTAGTTTCAAGAAGACACTTACCACCAATGCTCGCCTATAAAGCTCCACAAGCTGATAATTCCGCTGTGGCTGAGCTTGCAAGTTTCTTCTCCCAATCTGAACTTGCACAAGAAGATACTTAATGAAACTAGCTGCAGTGAGCAAGCCTACAGATGAGTCCTAGTTTCAGAACCTCTCTCTCTTTTGTTTATTTGCAGAGCTCTATAGATTGAAGCTAAAGAACATACACAAAAAAACCTCAGACAGTCCAACGAGAGGTGAAGATAAAGCTACTTTAGAACTGGTGATGAAGTTGGATCTCCTTATAGCAGACTCAAACACTTACAAAGCGGTCCAAAAACTACCCACCTCTCGAGGATCAATTCATCCGTCTCCTGAGCAACATGTGCTAGAGATAGAAAATTCAAAATGATCAAGCCACACTCAGAATGATCGACAACAGTGAAGCTTCAAAGGAGCAACACCTGCGTAAGAGAATTACAAACAAAACAAATCACCATGATATTGATGTCAACTGTCAATTGGCATTACCAAATCACAGAGCTCCAACTCGAAATCGAAACTCCCATTCCCACAAACTCTACCCATATGCTATACTCCTGATTGTACACCAAACAATTTGGAAAGTACTGCGAATTTCCAAACAGTACTGCAAAAAGTTCATATTTCTTTATAACAATGAAGCAATAGCAACAACAAAAGCAAAAGAAAATTTATGAAACCTCAACATATGAATTTGTGTTGGATTTATGCAATCTCCTAATATAATTTTGATTTCAACCCCAGCTGATTTCAATCCTAGCTGTTACTAAAACAATCACAGACCCTAAATCCAATGAGAGGAGCGTCCTTCGCACTTGTAAATCATCAGGTCCACTGTTATAGAGAGCAACGTTGATTCTGTAAACTTGGCGGTGTTCCATATGTGGCGTTTTGAGATGGTTAGGCAAGGAAAAGTAATGGCCTGAGGCAATTGAGTTCATTCTCTCATACAAGCGGCTTTTTAGCATACTTAAGGAGATTATTCTTGTTTCTAAACCTTGAACAATCTAATATTCAACAAATTATTCAAAGTCAAGGCAAGCTACTATTGAACAACCGGGCATGCAACGACAGAACAAATTCATCTTCCGCATTTGGTATGACCAGAAAGTTGAGAGACAAGTTCTCCAGAGCTTCGATTGAAAACTATCCTTGCCATCAACACCTCCTGATAATAAAACCCTAAACCATCGACATGGGTTCAATTCACTTACAGCGATGATGAAGGTCTCAATCCAATTCCAAGCCCATGCTTTCGAAGTTGAAATCGTTGACACTAGACAGCGAAGTGCAAAACAATCGACGCCTCACACGTCCGCGATCTCCAAATTTCAATTGCCTAGCACTTCAAACGACAAGAATACTAGAGATTGGCCATGAAACAAAGGACCGATGAAGGAGAACAGGAGCGCGCACAAAGAAGAAATCGGAAAAACACAAAAGGAAAATAGTTGACGCTCGCCAAACCCTAGTGGCCTATTTTCTCGCCAATATTCACCTTGCAATACCCTTCCTTGCGATAACCTGGCCTTGTTGTGTACAAAATCTGCTTGCCAATACCTTTAACTTCATGATACCCACCTTACACGATACTATGGCCGATATCTGTCTGGCAATGTCGTGCTGATACCCTCCTTGCAATAGCTAGCCGACACCCGCTGTGGTTGATATCCTTTGCAATACCGTGGATCACACCAGTCTTGCGTATCAAACTTAATACCACCTTGCAGTATCCGGCTCCCTAAACCCGATGTTAGGTAGTTACTTGTATAATACCCCCTCCGGATGAGGCTCAAATCATGCAGCCTTGGAGTGTCACTGGTGTGCATCAGGGCTTTTTCTTTTGGCTTTTTGGTGCCAGATTGCACCAGAAAAAAAAATTTGGCTAAAAAAGGTTATAAAAAATGCCAAAAAAATTGGATGAAATCGCCAGACAACTTTGAAATTAAAAAATATATTAGATGAAATCGCCTAATTGTGGATGAAAACCATACTATACATCCAATAAGTGGATGAATGTTGCAATTTGGAGCACCACTATAACATTTTATATCGCCACAATGGCACTTCTTCAAAAATGAAAAAAAAAGCCCTGGTGTGCATGCTCTAACCCCATGTCAGATTCGCATGCTTCCTCATCTGAAGGGTATCTGAAGTTCAAAGCCCTTTGGCAATAGATTGAAGGTGACAATATCACGTTAGGAGTTGAGGTCTAGGGTTTGATAAACCAGATTGTGGAAGGTTTCAGTCGTCATTGGTAAGCTCTTCGAAATATTGGTACTGCTGATGTTTCTTCGTTGCCTGATCGAGTACTTTCAAACGCTGGTTCAAAGTAATGGCTCTACGAGTTAGGGCTTAGAATGATTTGAATTCAGATTTGGTTTACAATTTAGATCACACACCCTAGAAATTTTGTCGTCGTCGTCCTCCCAGACGTCCCGTAGAAACCCTAAAATCAACCGAGAGACCTTACCCGGGGATGGAATTAGCTCTTACAGTTTGGTTTGGTGTGAGACGCTATGGCGGCAGTGCGATTTCGAGTGTCTGTATTGATTCGTAAAATTTGTGCGTTTTTGTTTGGTGCAAGAGCGATTGTGAACGCGCTAGATTCTAGGTTGAAATATCTGCAACGTACGTTCTTTACCGAGATCTTGCCGCAGTTCTTGCATCTTGGCAGCTACAACAATGCGTCGCGTGTGGAGCTTCTGAAGGCCCAAGACGTCACTCGAATCCTAAATGTACGTACCTCAATTTCCATTTCTCCATCTTTCCTGGTATCAAGAAAATTTGGTTCACATCTGTTTCATCATGATGATCCTATTGCGTATCAGATTGTGTATTGTGTTTATTCAAGTTGAACTTCTCATTCAGGGGGCGTGCTTCTTTTTGTGTCGATGTTAGGGCAGCCAAGTTAATTGGATGTCAGTGATGTCACCCACGTGGTGGTTTCTATCGAGCTATGTATAGGATTTGAAACTCTGGTTAGAAGCACAATGATATCCAATGGTTTCCATTGTGTACGTGGGTTTCTTGATGTTACTAATCGATTGATGAGTTTAGGGGCGATATTGAAAAGGAACGAGGGAGTGCTGAGACTGTAGATAGTTCTACGAGTGTTTTGCGGGAAGGTTACCTTTCAGCGTTTTTACTGTTGTGTGGGTTTCTACCTCAATTCCGCAACTCTAAATAGAGCTATGAAGACTTCCAAAGAAACTGACAAAGGAAAGAAGCGGAAACGTGGGAAATCTTCTGCGATAGAGGGAACAATATGTAATCGAATCCTTGATAACTTGTTGCAATAATCATATTTGTTTATAGTAAGCAGGGGTTTGAGTCTTCCTTATACATGCTCCTATTTTTGCTATAAATCTGTTTACTTAGATTCTCAGGCTGTAGACAAATATCTGCAGCAACAAATTGCAATTTGCAGCATATTCTCTGGTTGATGTAGAACAATCGAATGATATGTAATTTTATTGTTCTTGTAGGGAGGATTTGTCCGAATTTTTCTCATGCGGGAAGATGGAGTTATGTTTCCTAAAGGTTTCTCTTTTCAAGTCGCCGCCGAGGATGTCTCAAAGTGTGACGGTTTGATTGACTTAAAAGAGCTTTTGATAAGAACGACCTCGTCTATAAGTCACCTCCTTCCAAGCGATTTCTACTTCCGACTTGTAGATGAGGATGAATATATCTGGACTGTTGAGGATTTCAAACGGTGCCTTTTGAGAGACAACTTTGAAGGACCCCATTTGAGCAATTCAACCAATTGCTGAAGGTATTTTCATCCACATTAATTTCATTGTAATAAACAGAATTGGATATCCGGAGCTGCAATACCTACAATCCTTTGATTATTATTCCTTAAACGGTCATTTGGATATGTGTAGATGAGCTTTTTCATGGAGCGAAGGACACAAAGAGGGTGCCAGACCAAGACACGCTAATAGCACAATACAAAGAGTATGCTCCATCATCTATGGATCCGCACACCGTTAAGCGCATTCAGTGTCCATCGAATGGTGATGGACCCCTCTATCGATGCGATAGACTTCTTGCTGATACTCTACCAGGACCATTGTTGCATCCAGTATTTGGAGAGTTTGAAGATAATCTTCACAACCTCTGCTTGCAAACTCGGGATGATCACGCTTTTGTAAGAGAGTTTTGCGACACGAGTGAACGGTTTTTTAAAGAGGAGATTAACCGTCAAGTCGAAATTTGGGGATTACTTAAAGAGTATCTGAAGAGGAATATTACAAGCCTCAGGATCGAGGCTGGAAGCGGTATTACCTATGACGGTTGCATCAGCGGCAACTCTCCATTTCCAATCTATGCGATTCTCGAGGTGGAGAATGAGCTTGGATTTATGAGTACGCTGAAATATTTTCAAGGCGTGGCATACTATTTCCGGTTCTGTATTCAGGGGATGGAGAGTAGCAGAGCATTCTTGTTCTCTACTTGCCCGACTTTCCTCATAGAAATACAGGGACCTCATATCAGAGTGAGTGCCATGACTTTTCAGGATCGAGTGACTTCCACTTTTCTAACAGATATAGTTAATATTGTCCATTCAAACTCTATGAAGTTGGCCTCTGTTTTTAAAGCCTTGAGATTGGGTTTGGATAGCTTGGAAACTTTTTATGGTAGCATCTAGGGTAAAGCAGAAGGATCCAAACGCCTTCCTTTTCTGGATAGTGTTGTTCTTTACTCACTTTGGTTCAAACCAAAGTACAGTTTCAAGAGACATATTGGTAACAAGCAGCTTGTGTTCCTAGCAGAGGATGCCAACAGGCGAGAGGTTGTCATCAAATTCTGCAGAAGATATGGTGACAAGGTATGTTTTGTCTTGATTTCAGTTATTAATTGACATATTGCATTTATCATGTGGCATGTTCTGTAGAATCGTTTTCTAGGTATGTATCCTTGTTTGACTTGATGTTGGGCTTATGGTTTTGTGTGTTGTGTTTTCCAGGTACACAGGGCATGGTACAAAATGGGTTTTGCACCGGAGTTGCTTGAGGTGCAGGTGTTGGTTGGGGGTTTCTATCTCGTTGCTATGGAATTTCTAGGGCACCCATGGAAGCCATTCTTGTTGCTTGATGACTGGGAGAAGACAGAATGCCGATGGGTTGTTCTTGAGGCACTCAAAAAGGTTCATGGTTTATCTGTGTTTGGTCCAATGAACGCAGGGTCTGTCCATGGAGATGCCTGTGAGGGTAATATTATGGTGAGGCGAAAAGAAGGGTTTTTTGAAGTAAAGTTTATTGATTTTGACTGGGCAGGCCAAGATAATGTTAGTACTTATCCTTTCAAAATGAACCATGCACAGATTGCTTGGCCTGATGGAGTATCAGATGGAATGCCAATGCAGCAGAGTCATAATGTTTACATCGTCTCGAACCCTCCTGGAGCATCTTAATATTCTTGGAGGCGGCATGTATAGTTTCATGATATTATAGAGCATCATAGGAATTGGTGGGTAGGCATATTTTGAATTGAGTTTTTTGAGGCTGCTTGTCACCTTTTTGGTGCAAGTCCAATGTGATGGAATTTTGAGAAGGATTTCATGTTGAAATGAAATATCAAGCAAAGTTGGGGATGATGTATGAATCTGTGCTGGAATATTGATAGATGTGTAGAATTCAACAATTTCTTGCATTGGATTTCCACACATTTGGTGCGAGGTTGATTGAGGTGATTGCGCGATGGTGGATCGTTACGCTGAGGATGGTCGGAGTAGGTTCAGATGTTGTGAATTTTTAGTATTCCTGCCGGGGAGGGGTGGAGACTGTTATTGATAGTCTAATGGGGGATAGGTTGTGGAGAAGAAGGAGAGCTTTTGCAATGCAGAGCATGGAGGGAGTGGAAGGTGATTCGCAATGGGGATCCTTTAACAATCAAGCGTTACCGAAGTCGGAGGAGGAGTTGGCAGATAAGGAGCAGGATGACAAGACTATCTTGCAAGTGGCGTTGCGGCCACCTCCCTTCAGCACTGGGCTCAAGATGAATTTTCCTGAATTATGCAGAAAGTTTAGGTGCTCTATGGTTTCGTTTCTTCTTTCTCTCTTTCACAGGATTATTCATCATATTCGTGCTCGGTCTTCTTGAATCATTATAGCAACCTGCACTGTTTCTTCATCCTCTCAAATTTTCCTCTCCTTGTCCAATTGCGGCAGCTGTAGACGGAGATTACCACATCACGATTCAATAGTGTGTTTGCTTTGGTTGAAGAGCGGGAGAAGGGTCACGGTCCTCTTACCTAATACAGTTCCGGGCTGCGGTCTGATAATGATTTGTTTAATAATAGTTGCACTATTTTCTAGCATATTCACGTGGTAAGAGTAATGGCTCACAATGCACTGAAAATGTGGGGTAAACTAAGTGCACTAACGTACACGCTGCTAAGAGGAGATAGCACGCTTCTACAGGCTGTTATTTACTTGCTCTAGGATCCCGGCCATGACTCTTGGTCTCTAAATTTGTTGTTTACTATTGAGAGGAACTCAATAGGTTCGCATTGTGGATTGGAAAAAGCAATCGGAGTTAAGGTTTGTCAATAGATGGCAAATTGGCGACTTTTTCTCTTCGTTGAGGATCAATTATATAGCTTGTCATTCTGCAACAATGCAGCTTCAATTTGAAAGAGGAACTCACATTTTGGTTTTGATATACAACAACGCCCTTGGAGTTCTCTTTCACGGATGGAGTCAATTGGGACGGCCCTTACAAACTGATGATGGAGCTTCCTGAGAAGTTGAAGGGTTTGCCTCAAGGGATTGTTAATTAAATCATTAATTAAATCGTTAATTTACGATAAACCACAGAAGTTGAAAGGCATTATTGTTGGAAGATTGATTGTTCTAAGATTGTTGTTTTATGATTCCGAAATACATGCGCGGTGTCTGAAGGAGCTAAGGTAGCAAAATCCATTTTCGTCACTTCGAAGCATTATAACATTTGCAGGAATGTGGTACTTGAGAGATTTATGGGGTTATAGAGAGATCTCCTTGGTTACAAGGGACAAATCTGTTGAGGTAGAGTTTTTATCACAATCCCCGGGAGCCATTAATTTTTATTCAATATGGCTCAAATGTGGTGGTGATCAATTCACAATAACGTAGTTGTGACAACTGAAGCACTTGTTAAGATTTAGATATTTACGTTTTCTTAATTCAATTGCGTCAAGGTCCAGAAGTAGTGATGTCTTGACCAAGTAATACACACATGTCTGCAGAGACTTCCCAAGGATCTTGCAGAGGATGGTGCTTGCGAAAGCCATATCTACCCAGAAGCTGTTTTCATCCAAGATCGTTGCCTCTTCCCTACCGGAATAATCCAACAAGGGGTACGTGAAACTTCATCACCTTCATTGGTAGACTTTACATGTTCATACACTTTCTAACCTCTATATCTCTTGATGTGCACCTCCAATGCTTGATTTTATTGAACTTTCCAATTTACATAGCATTTTCAATACAACATGAGGGGCTCATTCCTTCCTAATACCTAGCTCTACTTCAAGTTCTTTAAGTAAATGGGATGATATTCAATTGGTGAAGAATGTTCCGTGTTCAGGTGCAATTAGTCTAAAACAGGTGCAAATGACTCCATTAAATTATAATATAAATCCATTTCTCTGAGGCGAACGAGAAAAAACAAGGCAAAATCTTGGACGAGACTTTTGCAGCATCCTTCGTAGCCTAGTACAATTTAGTTCAATTGAATTTTTGAAAAAAATTCTTCATCTTCTTTTTTGCTTACTGCAGTGCAAAATGGCATTTACATACAAAAATTCTGCCTGGATCAATTAGGGGTTAACATTCGCATAACAAGGGTGACAGCGAACGTGTAAGCACTGGAAACCTCCAAGCCTGATTGGTGCAACAGACGCTTATGTCTGATACACTCGGAACACATCCAGTATTGAACAACAAAGTCATGAAAAGTACAAGATTCAATCCGAAGAAACAGACTGAAGCTTCGATCCCATCCACACCGATTCAGCATCGCAAGGACTAACCCTGGTGAAGAAGCCCAGACCTTAATATAGCATATGGTTGAAGACTATTTGCAGCTTAAATGCTGTGAGATAGTACACATGCACACACAAATGAATATTGCGCCAAAAAAATATTGCTAGCGATCTCACACCTTGGGCTAAGTCTTCAACTTTACCTTGTTTATCAAACCAACGCTAATCAAAACAAACGGGACTCTCTCATCAAAGACAGCCAATATGGGAACGAAGGCACGCTCCTCCAATCAACTCGCGAACCTGTACCTTCTCTATAAAATTTAACTACTAAAAAGGGACGCTCATGCTCGTATCTAGCGCTAAAAATGACAATAAGAAGCTAGACTGCTCCCCTTCCAAACGAATCAAGATAGTGACATATGTCACTCGGATACTCTTCAAGGCTTGATAACATAAAGAGCCTGCAAAAGTGAAACCCAAGACAAGATTATTAGCAAAAGCCAAAATAAAACTCCCATCTATCCCATGGTATAAATAAGAAAATACAAAAACTCATTCGGACATCACCCCTTTAAAAGAATTCAAATGCAATAAGGAAATGGTACATACACTCTCCATAGAGACAGGCTTCCCATCATCAGCCAGAATTTCGACAATTGTTCCTGATTGATCAGCCTGTAGAGAACAAAAGGAACAAAACGAATCAAATACTCCTGTCGACAAAAACTGAAGGGGTTGTCAAGATGATTTATATCCATCTTGACACATGGGCTAATCTTTAACAATCGCAGAAAAAGGATACATCCACTTGCGTCCCCAAAAGATTCCCCAACAGATTGGCAAACTTCTTAACGGTTAATCTAATAGGACATTAGATCAATATTAAAATAACGTAAACTTATTATCAAGTTAAAGTTGGATTAGTGTAAAATTGATAAGTGCTCAAGTAATATCGACGACACTAACTTCAAAACATCTTTGAGTTAAACGACATTTGTGTTAACTAAACACTAATTCAATATGAGACTGAATGAATCTACTGCATATTAGTATTCAGAACTTTGTGATGTGCCACCACACATTAATTCACGAGTCCCAACACTTACCTCAATCTCGTTCATCAACTTCATTGCTTCCACGATACAGACGACTTGCCCTTTGGTAACCTTGTCCCCAACCTACAAGATCACAACACACATTCTCAGGAGGGTTTCTACCACCAAGTTCAAATTCAAATCCACATACCCGCGTTCTGAATCGATCCGCTTAGGTCCTACATCTATTGAACCAATAGCGTACAAGTGAGAGACAGCTGGACACCTAACGTAAGAGACAAAACAAAGTGATCAACATCAGCAAGGATTTGAGTAAATTACACAGTATCAGGAACTATTAGTAAACATCATGAAGAGGATCTTCCCCATGATACATAGAGAGGCTTCCATATGCTCAGTGACAATAGGAAGACCTCCCCATGGAAAATATTCTCTTCATGATGTCTAAGAGTTCCTGCAAACGGTTTGATTTACAGAAAGCGCTGTTCATGGTCAGGTCAGTTCTTCATTCGCTGCATTGCAGAATTGATCACATACCTTCACATACGGAGGTTCCCCAGGGCCAGGGCACTTGTAAAAAGTCCCAGCCATGGGAGAAAGCATGGGCGGATGCTCGGCAGCTAAGGGAATAGCGTCGGGAGCAGGGGCAGGAGCAGGAGTCGAAGGGACCGAAAGCGCCTCTTGAATCGGCTGGGGTGAAACAATCTGCGGCTGGTATCCTGGGAACGTGGTATGCGCCATGACATGCGGTCCCTGGTTAGAATGCTGAGGAGCCGGAGGAGGCGGCAGGGCTTCCTTCTTGCGAATGACCAATTCGTAGTCTTTCTGCTTTAGCTCTAGTTCCACAATGTCCCTCGTGTCCACAAGCCTGCACCAGTAAACCCCAAGTAAGTCCCTGAATAAAAATTCCTTGAAACCTTCGGCATGATACAGAAGAAATTCATTTACCGATTTGCAAGAAGGACAAGAAAGGACTACTACACTCAAACCACTTTAAAAAGACCTTCTCTAAAATGACATTCTAGAATGAAATGCCCATGTCTGACACTATCATTGAAAGTAGGAAACTTTTCACACGCTCACTTATAAGCCCCAGAAAAACGATTCCTTCAAAACAGCACTGATGTATTAAAAAAGAAATGCAAATTTGATTTGCAAGCCGAACAAGAAAGGACTACACTCAAACCTGTTTACTACGAGCTTCTACGAGCTCATTCATTGACTGTAGCACAATTCTCACACATTCAAACTACCTCATGCACCATTAAACCCCAAGAAACGTTAAAAGACAAATATGCACTGAATAAAGATTCCTTCATACCACAGAAAACTCACAAAAGAAATTCAAACTTGAACAAAGGACTGCACTAAAACCTCTGCATTACAACATTCTCTAAACTCACATTCTAGAATATCCTCCACACTATTGTTGCCTGTAGCACAAATTCAAACTCTGATGTAATTGGGAACCCAGACATTAAGATTCAAGAGGTTCGAGTGGCCATACTTGATCAAGTTGGCAACGTCTGCCATGAACACGGACGCAGCAGTGGAGATCGATGAAGACGACGACGACGAGGGCTCGGAAGCCGGCTTCTCCTGAGTAGCCGGCACTTCGAACTTCGTCGACGTATTATTAGTGGAGCCATCTACAGCAACCTGGCATTGAGGAACCGAACCAAAAAAGAATCAATCCCTAACCTAGAAACCACTCCCCCAAAACAACACCTAGCACATTCAAGAATCTAAACCACAGAAAAGTGCCCATCACATTCTCACGGAGAACATAAGGTTAGGGCACCGGGCCATTACAACGGCATTGGTACAAAAGAAGGCGCTACCTCATTCACAACGCTAGCGACAGTCCTCGGACCAGATCCCTGCACCCCAACACACACACGAGACACCAATTCCCCCGACCCAAAACGTTATTGTTGGAAATGGGAAAACCAAACCAAACCCCGCCCACCTCGGAAACTCCGCCGAAAGCCCAAAACCCAGCCCAAAAGAAAAGAAAAAGGAGCGAACAAACAAATCCTTGAATCCAAACAATACACTACTGTACTACGGAAGCTCGCTCACATTGGACGCACGCAAGACGAAACGATCCACGCCGACGCCGAAGAAGGCTGAAGTCGACACCAAGTGCGGCTGGCCCCCCCAACAACAAGATGACACAATCTTCTTCTTCTGCTGCTGCTGCTGCTGCCCGACCGGAAGGACCACGGCGTTCCTCCCTGCAACAACCTCACTGCTGGTGCTGGCACTCGCCGTCACGGACTGCGCAGCAACCACTCCCACCCTTCCCACCACAGTGGACGCCATCTCTCTCTCTCGCTCGCTCGCTCGCTCGCTCCTTTTCTCTCTCTCTCTGTGTCTCACCTCTGTCTCACCTCTGTCTCACCCCCTCACCCCTGTTCGCCAAACTGTAAGCCTCAACGCTCTGTCTCTCTGGTTCCCAAGTACACGAAACACGTTCGTGAAAAATTCGGGTGGAGCTCCGTCAATGTGGCGGAGCAAACGAAATGAATCTGCCGGTGGCGATGAGAATGGGCGAAACGAAGAAGGGGAGGCGACGAAGAAGGGGGGAGACTGCCTGTACTGAATGACTGGCAAACGACGAGAAGAGCTGGCTGGCTTGGCCTCGGTCTCTCCGCCCCGACCTCGTTTGTTGCTCCACTCGCGACCGTCTCTTCTCTTCTGTTTGTTTGGTGAGGAGTCCATTGAAAGCTCAGGGGAGGGACAATCGCGGTGAATCTCTGCCGCCCGTTTTTGAACGGCTGGATCTGGCTGGAGCTTTTGGGGGGGAGGGGCCGGGGCCTGTTCTCCACTGGCTCGTTGGAGAGGCTCATGCCCGGCATTGGCCCCTAGAACTGGATCATGTATACTGTACTTTCCGTGGTCTGATTCAGATGCCGAAATTGAAATTCCATGTCAGATTCTTAGGGGTTCATGCCACCTCATACCATTCACAAAATGACATGTTGCACTTTTTTTGTACAAAATGACTTCATTTGTGTCAAATCTAACTTTCACATAGGGTAGTAGGACGACTTGTCCATGACGGCATCTCCCTTGGCTCGTTGGAGGCTCATGCCCAGCATTGGCCCTTAGAATTGGATCATGTATACCATACTTTCTGTGGTCTGATTCAGATGCTGAAATTGAAATTCCATGTCAGATTCTTAGGGGTCCATGCCACCTCATACCATTCACAAAATGACATGTTGCACTTTTTTTTGTACAAAATGACTTCATTTGTGTCAAATCTAACTTTCACATAGGGTAGTAGGACGACTTGTCCATGACGGCATCTCAGTAAAGGCACTACCCTTCACATACTAGGACATCTAAGTGGGGTGGCATCCCACTACGTTAAGCTTGGGGGCAACTAACATGGTTGTAGTGTGAGGCACTATAATTAAAAAATTTAGGGCCAAACACCGGAAGAGATGTTGTAAGAGGGGAATCCTGCTTTATAATTCAAAGACTTTAAGAATGGGACCCAGAGCTCCAATGCTTAATAGTATTGTATATGGGAGGTATAGAACATTGCAAAGTAGTTGTCATTCTTGCCTTGTTGGGTCCTAAGAAAGGAGGTATATCTCTCCCCAAGATACTTGGACAAGACCTTCAGTTTAAATCACCGTTGTCCATCAAGCGTAGAAAACTGTTGTCATTGACTTTGACCAATGTTAGGGGAGACCACCCAAGATTTGGGGAGATGTGAAACATCTATGTGCCTAGTATTTGGGGGGGGGATAGTGAAAGGGACCCCCACAACATTGATTAACAATGTTATGATCAACAAATATTAAGGTGGATCAACCCTTCACCGTCTGCTTCCCAATTCCATGCTCTACTCTTTGGCCCCAATTGCATTCATTGCCCCACCTAAATTTGTCCAGAAAATATCCTAAACCACTTAAGATTCTGACAAACTCTAACAAGATTCTGGCTTTAATGTCAACATGTGGTAACGTGTCAACCCTTGATTGGTGGATTCTTCAATGCTAATAGATGTATAGAAGGGCGGTTACGGGTTGTTGATAGGGAGTTTATGACTTTAGTCTATGGACAGTTTTGTAATTTCAGGCTAATTACTTCAAAAATTCACAAAAATTACAGTTTTGATTGGAAAACTATAATTCCACTCGGATTTGATTTGTGAAACAAGCGCACACCTCTGAAAAGTATGTACCCCCTCTTGAAATTGGCCCCAAGATACTCAGATTGCAAATGAGGGTGGTCATAGGCTTGTCTACCTTAAGTGAAATTATAAATAATATGATTGTGAGTTGTAGAAGCCCGTGATGAGAGGGTTTTTTTCTTCAGAGTGGGTGGGTGGACACGTGGCAAAGAACAACTGAAGGTAATATTTCTCAGGTGTGAAGGATGTGTAAAAGTTGGTTCGAGTTGGCCTGTGGAAGACAGATAAGGTGACTTTCTACTTGATCATCAATCATCTATTTTTTCGTTTCATCTGGCGAGCCATTGGTGCTCAATGGGTCATGTAATGATGAAAGATGCTCTTGAACTTTGTAAGCAAAGGGAACTCGAAAAGTGCATGGTCGCATAACCGACACTCATAGCAACGGAGTATATTTGCTATTATTAAACATAAATTATTTTTATTGTTTGATGTTACCGTATTGGCAAGTGAAAGAAGATTTTCATTTACTTTTGTATGTAATATTTGGACATTGTATGCATCAGTAATGAAATTATATTATTGACTATAAAAAAATTGACTCTAGGCTCTTCTAGGCTCTTGTGTTTTGAATATGTTACATCTTCTTATGTCATCCATATCTAGGTTTTAGTTTTTTTCTTTTTGGTTTAAATGTCGGTGTTGCATTTTGGAGCAATGATGATTGTGGGTGCCTTCTGAGGTAACTCACATTTGATTGTGATCCATTCTAACATGGTCCCCTACAAATTCTTGCCAAAAATGTATGGTGTCTATTAAAATGAGAGCCTAGAGGCAATTTGGAATTTACCTTTTTCAGTACTTGAAAATTCACAATTTATTCCTACATTGTTCAAAAAATGCATGCAAAGATAATCTCAAATCACCTTTTGATTCCCTACAAGATCCAACAAAAAAGCTACTCCCTCTGTCCCACTAAAAACCTCCAAAAAGCTTCCCCACGAGAGATTAACTACATTTTTAGTCTTTCTAATAGTAATACATGCATTTGAAAACTAGTAACCCATCCTTTAGATCTCTGCAAAATCTCCAACCTAGGCACCATCGTTTAGGTACCCAAAATCCATGCGGAAAGTACCATTTTTGACAAAATTTGGAAATGCTGCCAGCTCCATCATTCTTGATGATTTAAATGTTGGTAGCAACTTTGGGATTCTAGAAACATCTACTACAACCTAAATACCGACAACAAAGATTCCTACACCACTTCAAGAACAACTCTTCAAAGTGTCAAAGTGGTCACCAAATCCATTGTCAATACTACTGTCTAAGGAAGCACAATGAGTCCAAGGTGTCTCATAAGGGCAATGCCAAGCTTTCTTGGTGAAGAATGCTCCCTAATCACTTGACTTGCCTCCACGAGGTTGTTCAATATGGCCAACACTTACCCAACAATCGAAATCTGAAAACGGAGCTTTTTAGTGGGACAGAAATTGTGCTTGATTTGGAGGTTTTTAGTGGGACAGAGGGAGTAGAGAATTTCAAAACAGAAAATATTCACAAATGCTTAGTTGAATGATTTTAGGTGCATTTACTTTAGACACTGTTTGTTCAAGCAAACCGCAAATGTAGTGTCATTGTTAATGTAAGGCATTCTAATGTGAACAAGTCATTCTAATGGAGTGTCATTACGTAAGTCAAGAAGATGGAAATAATGTCTAAAATTAAAGATTGAGTGTCTAAACCTAATTTGCCTTGGAGGAATTCCCATGAAAACCTTGTTTGTAAGAAATTTATATTACAAAGTATAAAATTCAATAAGACACTTTCATGGTAGTCTCTCAAGAGTTTGTCTTTTGCGGGCACGTACTCGACAAGTGTATGAAAGTGTGCAAGGGTTGTAATTGGCCTTGAAATTCCAAGGCCTACTCATCTACCCAAATAAGAACACCTTTTGTATTATACACCTGCAATTGGATTCCCCATCTCTCAACATGACAAATGGGCTAGCTTTTAGTTGCAGTCTTGTGCGTTCACTTCTTAACATGTGGGAGTATTTTAAACCAATGAATACACAATATTCCAATTTCTGAAGACATTGATAGAGTTTTATGTCATTAGAGAAGGTGGAGAAGAATGCCATAAAACATGTTTAGAAGGAGATTAACCCTAGAAGGATGTAGCCCCCCATGACCAAGGTACTTCAATTATTGGCCAATAGGTTCATTCTTTGTTTCTATAGTTAACAATGAAGTCATCCATCAAACCTTTTAAGTTTACAACGTCTTTGTAGGATTAAAGCATTCACCTTAGTTTAAAAGAAACTTAAAAATCTCCAAATTAAATTTAAAATACACATTTAATGCTTGAATCCACCTCCAAATTCTCATTTACCCCTACAAAATAAGCAATTTTTTGAAGGTGTGGCAAAAACTCCTCTACATATTATTTTTTTTACTAAGTTTTTTTTTTTTTTGCTTTAGTATAGTAGGAGCTTTGCCAAGTACCTATAGTAAGCTACACAGGTGGGATGAAAAAGTTGCCCGCCTTTGAAATCCACCACCAAATTTGTTGTTATAAAATTTCTTGCACTGGTGCAAATGCTCTTACATTTGCTTTGCATTTTTTTTCAATCAACAAGTATTAAGGTAAGTACACCTAAAATTACACATTTAAGCTCTCTGGCATAATCAATATGTTCTAAAAAATGAACAACATTTTTTGTATATTGATGAAGGACTATGAATCAAATTGCAAGTAGTTCCATAATATTTGGACTCATTGTGAATTAGTTACAAATTTTCAAAGATACAAGGTGTAGGGTGCTAAAAGTGTCATCTAGGTGATGTCAAAGTCCATTTGATGCACATGAAGAAATGTCACAAGGAAGAAGTTAAACCAACAAAAACTGTACTCAAAGTGGACCACTTGTGAAGTTGCCACCTCCACAATATTGATTATAGAGTTGCACACTACTCAAAAAGGACCTTAACTCCATCTTACACTGATCCTTGTAATGTGCACCATTTTGGGTATCCTCTCAATTCATTTTCCCTTCAAAAATAGGGGTCGATTTTGAAGAGTGGTCCATTTTAGGTGTATGATAGTTACCTTACAAGAGTCAAAGATGCAACAACTGATGGGTCTAATCAGTGGTGTCAAGGATGTGATCATTTAACTTATTAGGCCTAAGTTAATTTGACTTAACTGAACCCGAGAGGATTCTAGCCAGGTGGCGGAGAATCCAAGGTACAGTGGATTTCGTCACCCTAGTTTTTAAGCTTCAGACATGTGGCCGAGACGCGGAGGAAGAGACAAGTTCTTCCAAGAAGGCAGAAATGCAGTCAAACCCCCATGAGCCATTTGTTGCAAAACCAGTCGAAAACAAATTCGATGGGACCAATGTAGAAGGATGTTTTCAGCCAATGTATTGACACTGATTGAAGTAAATACAAATTAATTTCCTTGTTAGCAAGCAAGCTAACACTAGATGTGAAACAATGATCAGACCTAACTGGATATGCTCTAGTCAAAGGTCAAACCTGGGAAATTTCTAGAGGAAATGTTTTTAAGTGAATACGTACCCGGTCTTGCACTCTTAATGAGGGTTAACTAGGAAGCTGCAGATGTGATTTGATTTCTGTCACTAGCCATTCTAGCTCCTCCGGCTGTAGTGCAGATCCGAATACATGCTTCTTTCTACCTACCTTCAATATTGCTGATTTGGCGAGACGTTTGGTGTAACCTTGATCAGGATCCTGTTACACATTGTGGAAAATAACAACCATTTGAAAAGATATATTAAGTATGACAGATTGGGTGTGACTGCGTTTGACTATCAAACTAAAGCTTCCATCGTACTCCGTGTTATATACCAGGGTCATTTCCTCCCTAAAGATGTGGCGAACATAGTATGCTTGTCTGGGATGCCTGGGGCCCAATCTTTTACTAAAAGATTGAGAAAAAAGCATTCATGAAAGACACCATGAACCAATTCTAACGAGAACACGCATGCTTGGTAGCTAGAGTAGGGCACTAAAAAGGTGAATAAGTAACTACGAGTCCGAACGAAGAGAAAAAATGACCCTTCCGCTGCCCCCGTTATGAGGACCCTCCATAATGTAATGCTAATCCCGTAAGCCTGTCAGAACGACATCAATCTCTAGCACAAAGCGTTGCTAACTACAAAAGGGACGAAGGAATACCTGTACTTCTTCCACCATGATATCAATAGAGCGTATGTTTTGAACCTCGCCAACCACTCGACGGTTCCACACCTTACCGATGCTATAATCAATAGCAAAACGTGGGCCATCAAACTCTAAGCGCATGGCAACTGCTGTGCTGAATAGGGTTCTCTTAGCGAGCCTGCAAAGCAACATGACGAAGCTTACCTTCTGAAATGTAACTTCTTCATTTTCGCCTCATCTGCTAAGCCAGCATGACTGAACTAAAAAGTGAACAGTAGAACAACGTAGAGGTTGCTAATGCCATAATCAAATGAAGGATTCCAATGACAGAGGCAGAACGTCAAGTCCAGAACTTACCTAAGGCCTACAAACCAGAAAGGGAGAGAGAAGGCAGCAAAGACTGGACCGCCTCCTACAATGGCTGTACGCGTCCAGACAGCCACAAATGCGTTCCATGCCTGGCACAATAGAAATAACCGTTGAGCTTACACAAAACCATAACGTGGAGAGCAAACCAGGCCTACTTCGATGTTAAAGATACCACTGGAACGATATGGATATGCTATGGGCCAAAAAATGATTCAAAATTAGCAAGATGGATGGATTCCAATAACAATTCAAACTCACCACAGCAAATGCCCCAGTCTCCACTGTCTCTTGTGTGAGCCCATTTGCAGGAATCAATACCTCTAGCTTATTGCCGCTCCTTCTCAGATTCTGCACTCAGTAAAACGCTTGTAAAACTAAGATGTATTTCAGTGCATCTGGGTATGATTCGTGAAGAGTTTTGTGCTCAGGACTAGGACAGCTCGAGTAACATAGGGAACCTTCATCAAACGTAAAGGTCCTTTCACCAACAATTCCAGCTACTTCAAACATTCTGTAAGTCTTCAGGATAAATAAAAAATGCATACATCAGTTGCTCACCACTTGCGTCCCTGTCGGTCTTCGGACAATATTTGCCTGCTTGACATATCGAACTGAGTTATCGGTTGAAATGGAGGCCACAGAAGACGATCCATAACTATCGTCCTGCAGAGCATGAATCACCTCTCTTGGAGACTACACAGAACAAGAGTGAACACATTCGTAAGGTGCAACAAGCGTGGGCGCACGTATATTAAACTAACAATAAGCCCAGCTATCGTGCATAATGTGAGCACCCTCTATTGATTATATTCTCCTTGAACAATTCTCCCCTTCCCTTTGCAGATTGCAAGCATACCAAATCGATAAGCTGCTTCTTGTATATAAACTTTCTTGTGCGGCTAGTGCCTGTGTTCGATTGAACTGAAACAATCTCTACTACGAAATTGAGAATATGAGAGTACTTCGAATCCCAAATAGTGTCCCTCATTAAAACAAGTTCATGCGAATAGTGGTGCCAAATCGTATAGAAGACAAATTTTCACAATTCGCGTCATCAATGTAACAATAGCAACAGTACAGATATCACCATTAAAAAGTGCCACTGGAAGAGTGGTTGACAGGAATAGCGGCATCGTCTAGAAGATAAAATATGAGATGAGATGATGCGATGATGAAAGTTCATGAAATGATGGGAACATCTTGTTTGTCATTCAAGAATATTTCAAACGCAATTCTCCTCCTGTGTGTATCTTAAGCGAAACGAAGACTCACCTGAAAGCGGTCTTCCGGAGCAGGCTCCAAAAGTCGATCGACAACATTAGCAAGTCCGGGACTCATGGTCACGAGATCTCGAAATTCCACCTTCAATCGCCTCTGTCTCGCAAACATTTTTTATTGTAAGCATTGCTCTTCACAGAACAATATACAGAGCACACACACAAAATCCATGTCACCAATCTACTTTCAATCTTTAAGTGAAAACAAGATTACAAACCTGAGGAAAGTATGAAGGAGGACGTCCGGAAAGCATGTACAACAAAGTACCACCCAAACCATAAAGGTCTGTCTGACGTGTTGCTCTATTCTGAAACTGCTCTGGGGCCATGTAGCCATACTGTGGAGCAAAGTACCAGCCATAAGTTACTTCGTGACCAGTCTAGATGGATATTTTCAAACTACATTGAAATGACAACAATACTTTGAGATTTGTATGTTCTTAAGTTCCGACTGCTAAATACCTCAAGGACCAGAGATATTAAGTATAACAGCGTCAAAATAAAATGCGGACCGTCACAGAGCCCCATATCCATGACAGATATTTTGATTTTCAAAAGAAGATCAGCGTCCAAATCCCTCCAGAATGGACAAAGGGACACAACGACGCATTCGTGTCAGAATAGTTACAGAGGTAGAGGCAGATGGAGACCTCATTCAGAGCAAGAAATCCGCACCGTGCCCACAACTGTGCTGCCTATCAGTGTTGAGGATGCCACATCTTGAACTGCCCCAAAGTCCACAATCTTCACGTTTCCAGTTTCTTCGTCCAAAATGATATTTTCTGGCTGTGAACAATGAACTACGAATAAGTATCTGTGGTCCATTTGTGCGAAAAAACAATGAAGCAACTACCTGAAACTCTCGAGGGGGTAGGTGTTCAACAAGTGAATATGATTGATGCACAGAAACCGACAAGACCAGAAGTCCAGTAAGGCAGCTCCATCGAAGCTCTCCAGATCAGGAAAGAAGCATAGACATCCACGAGTAACAAAGATAATTACCTTGATGTCTCTATGAATAACAGGGGGTCGCAAATCCCCGAGATACTGCAACACCGACAGAATCTGTCTTCCAAACACCAAAAAGAATTTGATCATCAGTGTGACACAAAAGCTAAGGATTTCTAGAAGATCGAAAGTCCCTCTCTTTTACCAACTCTCAAAAGAAAATCTAAGAATTTCTTGTTTCCCCTTTCCAGAACACAACTCTACCTTCAAATTCCACAGCTTCATAGTCTTCAACAACTACCTCTCTCATTGTTGGGAATGTAATACAGATCTACAAAGGCATCATGGGTACTGATGGGATAAACGAACATCAAAGATTACGTTATATCGTAAGTATATCTGTAAGAACACTAAGGATCTAAAGGCGATCACCACACAATGGCCTCAGTGTGCACTCTGTTTGACACTTCAAAATAAGGACTTGTACGTTAATAGACTTGCAGCATGCTTTCACACAAATTACAATCTTCACCTCCACTGCGATAAGTATTACTTTCTCCTCAGAGACACGCCATCCACCTGTTACTAAGTCTTCCAATGACTTCCCTTTCGCTGCCCTTTGAGCTATGTAGAAAATACGATCAGTATCTGTGTCCACCTACATGAAATGAACCAAGCAACGTGATTCCTTAGGAGTGATTATATGTCTTTCATAACACAGGCACTTGGCCCTGCACCCATACATTTTAATTTCTGAGGTAAACATGTACGGACTTCACACCCACAAGTCAGCAATAGCATCAAAGAAAAACAAACCTGGAAATAATCGATGTAGGCAGGAATACCAGGATGGTTCAGCGATTTGAGCACTCTTGCCTCCCTTTCGAAAAGATCAAGTTCCTGCAAAATAGAATCACGTTGAGTGATCTTTTCAAATGCCAAACATTCATCCTTAGAGGACCAAGAGCCCCAATTTGGATCTCATGTTTTTGAGCAGTGTTTAGTGGGTCAAAGGGAACTTTCTTTATTCAATAATGTTATTTTTGACCAAAACAAGCAATATTCTTCATTGATTTTGGTGATATAAAATTTGGATTTATCTGAATTTATATTTTTCACAACACGATTCATCACATGTACGAAGACAAGAGCACAGCAATAGTCATAACCAACCTTCCATCCCTTCATATTTCGTAAAGACATGGCTTTCAGCGCTACAACTTCACCGTCATCTCTTTCCGCTTCATAAGTGACACCCATTGCACCCTGACCAAACACCCCTTTGATAGTATACTTTCCAGCAACAGCATCTCCCTTCTTGTGTATTACACCATGCGGCAGCCTCTCAACCCACAAGCCTTCCTGCAGTATGTCCTCTCTGCAAAAGTACATTGAGGTCGTAAGAGTTAGACATACGATGCTGCAATGTCATGGATGTGCATGCGGTCTCTGGAATCAAAAGACGCCAAATGAACTAAGCGAAAAACACGAAGAGAACTGGTACTCACTTTTCAGGAGCAGCATCGCTCGAATTGTTACGACCAGAGGCTTGTGGCAGGACCACGCCAGGGATTGAGCTGCAGCTCAAAGACCTTGTCAGCTACATGCAACTAACAAAACCCTTACCCAAGCGACCCGTAGAGATTCTTGCCTTAAATTTACATGATCTCAGCATGAGAACTTACGGTAGATTTTAGATGTACCCATAATCAGTGCTTTGAAGATTAAAAAGTTTACTCAAGTAATGTCCAAAACTACATCGTAAGATGTATTGGGATCCTCTTTTGATTGCCAACAAGACCAAACAAATTTAAGACAGTTTAACAATAGGAACTATGCTCAAAATGCTAATTTGCTGCTAAGTGTAAATACCTCAATTTAGTAGAAGATGAAACCCCGAAATGATTCAACTCCGGTAACGGAATCATCTGATCCCAACCGCACATCATTACACATACACGTCAACCCACGGATCACAAACACAGAATCAGGGCTAATCAGAAGAAATTCCAAAAGGAACACTATTAGAGCATTCACATTCTATTCACTGGGAATCCAATTTTCTTGACTGAAAGTGCGTTTCATTCTGCTCCAATCAGCCTTTCTAACAAAATCAAAATCCAAAAATATTTGAACCAACACATACTCGCAGAGAACACAATTTGGCTTGAAGGGACGCTTCCAGCACCTCCAACCTAGAATTTTCAAAATTCAAACTGGCAAACCTTAGCAATGTCGCAAAATGGTCGAAACCGTGCAGCTCTTCGAACATCTGGACCTCCAGCTACCGCATCCACTCTTCCTGCTCCTGCCATCACAAATGAATTTGCCCTAAATAAAACTCAAAATCTCCTTAAAACGCACCTAAATTCAAACGGACTCCCAATTCAAACGGAATGCAACTTCACACATAATCCAAATTCAAAGTCCTTAATCATTTATCGCTAAAATTAAAAAATTCGAAAGAATCGCTTGATTCTCTAAAATTTCAGGTATATGAACGGCGAGCTGAAATGTGGATGACCTTACTCCACAAGAGCTCACAGACCTAATAGATAAGAACCAAACCTTATTCTAATGGAAGTACATAATGCATCAGATTTCACTGACCAGCTGACCATTGAAGGATCAAAATGCAGCAGATTCAAGAGCAGAGAATGAAGCGGAAACGAAATGAAAACAAATGGGGAAAAAGAATGAAATTCACCATGTCGAGCGGTCGCCGGAGTTAGTGTAGAAACAGCAGCAGCAGCAGAAGCAGCAGCCATGGCCATTGTAAGAGAAACAAAATCGAAGCTTGCTACATGCTTGGAATTTGTTGCAGGATTCGAGTGTCAGTGGAGATGGTGAAGACGGAGCTTGCCTGTTGTGAAGATGTCGAAGTCGTGCGTGCCAAGTGTTGTGGGTCCCACAAATGGATGAAAATAGATTACATCCGTTTCAGAAAATGATGATCATCACAAACTAGGTTCCATCCATTTTTTTACCCGGAACTGTACTGTACAGTTCATACGGTAATTAATTCGCTCTCTTTGAATACGAATTAAGGATTCAAATAAGGCAAGATATACACCATTGAAAATTAACAAATATCATAAGGTAAAACCACCCGTATCTGATCACTTAAGCGATTTAAGGGTAGATGAGGAGCAGTGTGAGGCAATGAAATTTTTTCTCGTGTAGAGAGGTAAGAAATATTGGGATTGGGATTTTTTTCGTAACTTTATTGCCGAAATTGAAATTACTACAAATTTTGGGAGCCAAAAAGTGTTCCAAACCCATAGCCAATGTCTCAAGTCTTCCAATTCCATTTATAGCCAAATTACTTTCCCGCTCACTACTTCCTACTTTTTTGCTCACTACTTCCTATGCAGTTTGGTGCAATTTGGGACATGTGTCATGACCTTATTCGTCCCAATCTTGAAAAGAAGAAAAACACACATTCCAAGGAAGAAAAAACACATTCCAAACTTGAGCGCCCTGTCGGGCCTGGCTCCCTGGTTGGGAATGGCTTGTTCTACCTTACTTCATTTCAATGTCATTTTAGCATCTATATTTTATCAACTCATATAGTAGCTACATTGTTCTTGAAAATAATTCATTGGCTAGTTCTCTATCTTCCTTAGCATCACAACGTTAAATTTAAAAGGGAGAAGACCTATCATGAATGTAATCAACCAAAAATGATCAAAGTACTAGATGTGTAGGTGCATTCTTTATTTCAATAGGCAAGAATCATTCATGAGATATTTTTTGTCTTCTAAGGGGATGTAGCGTAAAATAGACAATTCCTATTACTTGAGTTCAAAATGTTAAGTTCTAATTATGGAAATTATTTAGAATTTAATTTACTTATTTATTCAAGTTATTCTCAAAGGGTCATTTTTTGAATGGAAAGAGTTATCTTTTGAGGTCAAACTATACAATACTATACAATACCTGCAAAGAAAAGTTTTGAAAATTTTTACTAAAAAAATGTAGGAGAACTAACAAAAGAACCTACAAACATTGAAATGGATGAAAAATCCAAGATTTTGTATCCCAAGACATATTTGCTTCCATTTGTTATTTGAAATTGCACTGCTTTTCATTGTTTCTTAAGATTTTCAAATTTTCAAAACATCATCCATTAAATTGAAGCCTACCATTTTGCAAAAAAAAATATTTACATAGATAGAACATTATATCATTATTAAAAAAAAATTTAATTTAAATTTAAAATAATTTAATGAGGCATTTATCAATGTTACATAGCCTCAATGAATCTAAAATTCATAGATTTTCTTTAAGGAATTTTCAATGTGATTTCTCCCCCAAGATTTGAAGTTAAATCCAAAAACTCTGAACACGCAATTGATTTTTGCTTTAACCCGTAAGGAGCAACTTATTATTCAAATTTTGAACAATAAATGAATGCAAACACATTCCAATATGCAAAATGCATTTTTTCATCCATCAATTGTTTTGAAGATTCTTGTGTTACAATAGTTCTTTAATATTTGTATAATATAGGTTCTAAAGATTTTGCTTTGCAAATATTCTACAATTCAAAGGGTATTGGTAGGTCTGGCCTCAAAAAATATTTTTTTAGCTCAAAAATGACTTTAATAAAAAATAAAATATAAATCTTCAAAAATCACTATGATAAGAACTTCACATTTTGAACTTAGAGAAAAAAATTTATTGTAAAAATCACAAATATTCAATCTACAAATTTTTTTTAAGGAAAATCTTATTTTTTGGCTTCAAATATTATTGAAAAATACTAGTTTGTATACTAGTTGATCTACGCATATGGATATGATCTATAAATCATAATTTATAAATATTGTTTAGGAGTCATCATTAAATTCTTCTTCTAAGATGCATTTAATAATACATCTTTACAATTTTAGAAATCTGAATTGCCCTTGGTCCTTTAGGGATCAAAATAGACTTCTTTAAATGAAACTTGAATAGAATTAAAATTATAAATAAATCAAAGTTGGTTTTTAAAACTTAAAATAGTTTGAATGATCATGCACCGTTATTTAATTTTTTAGTTTTGTCAACACCAAAGTGTGTTGCATTGGATGTTGCATTGGATGTTTAGGGGTTAAGGTTTTGGATCTTCTATGTAGATGTATTTAATACTTCTACATAGAAGATCCAAAAATAGCCAGTGATAATCACATATGTTTCAAACTTCCATCTCATGTGGGATTTGGGGAATGAGATTGGTTTATAAAAAGTACATTGCACTTAATTGGTTGAATAACATCAAAAGTTAAATCAAAATGAGGAAAATTGGGGGATCAAAGTATCAAACTCCAAAGAAGCTACGGAGTTGCCTATAGAATATTTCTTCTCACTACATCGTTCATCTTTTGTAATAAGTTTTTTTGTTGGCTTCTAGATGGCTCCTAATTGGTTGAGTGACATCAACTAGAAGTCAAATCACAGTGAGGATAATTGGGGATCAAAGTATCCAACTTCAAAGAAGCCGCAGAGTTGTGTGGAATATTTCTTCTCACTGCATTGTTCATCTTTTGTAACGAGTTTTTTGGTTGGCTTTTAGACTGCTCCTAATTGGTTGAGTGACGTCACCTAGTCAGAAGTCAAATCAAAAAGAGGATAATTAGGGATCAAAGTATCAAACTTCAAAGAAGCCGCAGAGTTGCGTATGGAATATTTCTTCTCACTACATTATTCATCTTTTGTAACGAGTTTTTTTGTTGACTTCTAGAGTGCTCCTAATTGGTTGAGTGACATCAGCTAGATGTAAAATCAAAATGCGGATACTTAGGGATCAAAGTATCAAACTCCAAAGAAGCCGCAAAGTTGGGTGTAGAATATTTCTTCTCACTAGTATATTGTTCATCTTTTATAACGAGTTTTTTTGTTGGCTTCTAGATGGCTCCTAATTGGTTGAGTGACATCAGCTAGAAGTCAAATCAAAATGCGGATAATTGGGGATCAAAGTATCAAACTCCAAAGCAGCCGCAAAGTTGCGTGTGGAATATTTCTTCTCATTGCATTGTTCATCTTTTATAACAAGTTTTTTTGTTGGCTTCTAGACTGCTCCTAATTGGTTGAGTGACATCAACTAGAGGTCAAATCAAATTGAGGATAGTTAGGGATCAAAGTATCAAACTTCAAAGAAGCCGCAGAGCGTGTGTGGAATATGTCTTCTCAATGCATTGTTCATCTTTTGTAATGAGTTTTTTTGTTGGCTTCTAGACGGCTCCTAATTGGTTGAGTGACATCAGCTAGAAGTCAAATCAAATTGAAGATAGTTAAGGATCAAAGTATCAAACTTCAAAGAAGCCGCAGAGTGCGTGTGGAATATTTCTTCTCACTACATTGTTCATCTTTTGTAGCGAGTTTTTTTGTTGGCTTCTAACTGCTCCTAATTGGTTGAGTGACATCAGCTACAAGTCAAATCATAATGAGGATAATTAAGGATCAAAGTATCAAACACCAAAGAAGCTACAAAATTGCGTGTGGAATATTTCTTCTCACTGCATTGTTCACCTTCTGTAACAAATTTTTTAGTTAGCTTTTAGACTAATACCATAGACAACGTAGAAAGGACTACAAACATTACGAGAAGGATAGCAGACAATGAGGGAGCAAAGAAACGATTCGTTAGCTGTGCTCCGTCAAAATGGCCAAAAAATCCCATTTAAAAAAATTTCAAAACTATACTTTAAAAACGAATCTAAAATTTAAATTTCTAGGGCAATAGGAATGCATCAATGAAACTCTACTTACATCTCAATATGGGTTTTGAAAATGTCATTTCTAGCCTTAATCCAGAACATTCATAAAGAAAGTTTATTTTTCATCATATATATGGTGCATGATGGCATCATAGGTGACATTCTATACACCTCTAGAGGTCAAAGCTTTGTTTATGTGAAGAAAAATTTAATGTTCTTTTAAGTTTATTCTAGGTCGCAAGCCTCAGCTTGCAATTCATGCTCTAGTTTATAATTTGAACAAGAATATCCTAGCTACATGTACCCTCAAGACATGGCTAGTTGAACTACCTAGGCTCTTTCCATTGAGGATGACCTTGGGCCAATATAGTTCCTAATATTACAACTACTATTAGTAGTATATCACAAAAATAGATGACAAGTTAGTTGAAAAAAATATCATATAAATAAGTAAAAAAAATTTAGAAAAAAAGTTTACGGGGTGCAATTTTTTTTAATAAAATATTCTCAAACTTGACATTCGATAAAAATAAAACTTTCAAAATAAGCACTTGGCAAACTACTCTACCCTGGTCCACCTCAGCAATAACTAAAATAAATAAATGTATTTTTTTTTTTTTTTAAATGCAATGGCTCGGCTCGTTCCATTTGTTCAAAATAAATAAATAAATAAATAAATGCAATGCCCCAATTAATCCCCGTCAGCACTCCCCCGTGCTCGATTCGTCCGCCCGGCCCGGCCCGGCCCGTTCTCTCCCCCATTGCCCAATGAAAGCCCCGCCGGACAGGACAGGGCCCGCGCGGGGTCTGGAGCCATCGCGGGTCCCGGGCGCGGAGCGGCCCGCGTTGGTTATGCTTTCAACCGATGCTCCCCTTGCCCCGAGCCACCTTTGTTTTTGTGTTGTTGTTTTTTCCCTTTGTATTCCTCCTTGGTTGCAACAGCAGCGTCCCCCCTTCCCCTTCCTTCCCCAACCCCCCCTTTCCTTTCCTCCGCCCTCAGGCTCTCTCCTTCCCCTGCGTCGCCGTCGCCTCCGCTTTGCCAATTTGTCTGCGCGTCGGTGCGTTTTTTCCGCGTCCAGTTTGGCCCTGGTTTGCGTTTTTGCGGACTGTCTTACGGTTGTAGGGTTTGCAAGGATTGGCGTCGCTGCGTTGGTGGAGGAGAATTAGGGCACGGAATGACGGGAGTTGGCGACGACTGAGTGTGAGTCGGACTAACACTTCGGAGTGGTTTCGGGCATGGTAGGAGAAGAGGACGGCAGGGGTGGAGATTAGGGTGAGAGTGGTGGTGGGAGGCAGACTGGTTTGCCATTTGCATTCCAGAGAGCGCGAGTGATAGAGTGATAGGGAGAGAGAGGGAGAGAGAGAGAGAGAGAGGGAGGTGAAGGCGTGCCTGCGTGCGTGCGTACGTGATGGCATGTCATTCGAGGGGGGAGTCGTTGGGAGCGAGTGCACCTTCGGCTGAGGCCGCCGTGTCGTCGAAGCTGTATTCGATGTCGGATCCGGTGACGGAGTGGCGCTCGCGGGAGCAGCTTGAGCCCTCGCCGCCCTCGACGTCGCCTGCGTACTGGGACACAGACGAGGATGACGATTCCAATTCGTCGTCCATGACGGGTATGGACCAAACCGCCCTAATATTCATTTGTTTTCGAGGACTGACATTTCGCGGTCGAAGTTTTTGGAATGCACGCACGAACTAGGGAAGAAGGGCATATTAGGTATAGGTTTATACTTCGCCGACTCACATAGTGGTATATGGTTAGGTTGATTCTAGTGGTGCAGATCTTAGTGTAGATGGCTTGGTTTTGTCTTGGAAAGGGGTTTGTTGAGAAATGGTCGATGCGGCGCTACATTTCGTTTACGCAAGCTGGTCTGTTGTGTCCAGACATCACATTGACAAGTTTGGGCGGCTCGCTACTTAGAGTACCTACATAATTTTTTGGCATTGGTCATCAGAGTTTCTATGCTGCAAAAGTGCACAACATCTCGCAACTTGTCAGCGATCCCTTATTGGTTATGTACGTCGTGGCCTTTTTGAACCAATGCGAATTTCAGTGTTTACATTATTCAGGGGCCGGCGCCAGAAATCGATCATCGCTATGGGATTTGCTGTATGTTTAGGGTCGGCCGTTACTCAAGTTGGCAGTTCTTTTCTTGGTCTAAGGCTATTTGTAATGGCTTGGGTTAGTTGCCGTGAGGACCGTTTTAGGACTTCTTAACTTATTCGGTTTTTGAGTATTTCGTAGTTAATTGCTTGAGGACAGTTTTTCTATGAACGTGCATTCGTTCTTCAGAAGCTTCATTTTCGTATTTGGTGGGGCATTCTGCTCGATGTTTAGTATTAAATTGAACTCTTGATCGTGCCCTTTGTAGCTGGGGCTCGATTTGGTTGTGCGATTCTGAGTCCAAGGTCAAATTCCAAGTGTTCATCGAAATTTATTTTCCTAGACTGCATGATGTGGACCCTGGGACGGAGAACGTGCTGTGAGAGTAGGCAGTATGCATCTCCAATTTTGGAAATGAAAGTTGAGCGTTCTCATTGAGAGTCTGTCTGCTTCGTAATTGTTCACTGAGATTTTCTGTCCTCTGCGAATTCAGGACCGAAACCCACAGATCTGTATGGCAAGTTCACGTGGAAAATAGAGAATTTTTCAGAGATCAGCAAGCGAGAGCTACGCAGCAATGTCTTCGAAGTTGGTGGCTACAAGTGGTGAGATTCTTGCTGCTTTGGCTTGTGGTCAACTGTTTAGGACTTGTTACTGAACTTTTGTTTGTTTGGGGAGGGATGGGAATCGGGGGTGCAATTAAGTGCTTGCTACTTCAAGGTTTCCATGCCGTCGGTGGAAGCGTCATTCCAAGCATACTCCGTCTGAGTTTCTGCAACTCGGGGTTGATAGATACTTAAAGCACTCTGGAGCTCGAGTATTGAGAATTTCGGGTTAATTAGAAATTATACAGGGTGTTTTCAGTTTAGTAACAGTGATTCGTTGTACATCATGTTGATGAGAGCGTTGTTTTCAATACCACGTAGTTTTTTTGTTAGTTTTTCATTTTTTCTTACAAAATTCTTTGACTCTCTTCCTGGATCCTGATTCTACTGTGGCTAATGCCGCGTTAGTGTGAATTGCCAAATTGTAGATTGACTACCTGACTTTAGTTTGAGGGTTTTTTCGGCTACTTTTTCTGGACAAGTGTTCTTTATATCTTCTTAATGCGTGAAAGATTACTTGATTGCTAAAATTAAGCTTTTACACAAATAATGAACCTCTTAAACAGGATTTCTTGTGGGCCTTTTGTTGCAGGTACATTCTGGTCTATCCTCAGGGATGTGATGTATGTAATCATCTGTCCCTCTTTCTGTGTGTTGCCGACTACGACAAGCTTTTGCCTGGTATGGTTCTGTTTGCGAAGCATCGTATTTGAAAACTCTGTTTCAGCTGTCATCTGTTTCTGTGACACGACTGTCACGCTGTGCATTCTCATCTGGAATTCTGGAAGCACCGAAACTGTACGATTATTTTACGTAGGTTTGAATTTAATATATTTTGTTACTTTAACGCTGACTTTGGTTCAAATGCAGGATGGAGTCACTTCGCGCAGTTTACAATCGCTGTTGTCAACAAGGACCCCAAGAAATCAAAATACTCCGGTAACGTTTACGAATTTTAACTGGTGTATCTTGCGACACGGGGTTGTTTCTGTTTTTGTCGTATCATCTTTTGAATACAGGTTTCATGAAGTGTTGATGTCGTTGACCGGTTGTCTCCCAGTTCAGATGGTTGTGTGTTTCTATTTGAACAGTTCGTGTGGAGTTTTCCCAGTCTAGTCCATGTTTCTCTCTTAGTTGGTTGAATTATTAGAGCTAAGTTTAACCTCTTTTTCATCACACCCTGTAACGCACACCCTGATTATATCACCAGAATTTGGGAAAAAATGTTGGAGCTCAAACATTCTCTTGATTATCACTGTCGCTTCCTTGTTATCACATTGTTTGTTAAAAATCACACACGATGTGGTAAGGAAGATGTAGTTATCATTGGAGGGTTCAAGGTAGTTGGGTTTAGGGTTTTATATACCTTCCAGCTTTACAACTGGAACTCTGCAGCAATTTTTTTCTGCTTCTCTTTGCAACTTTCCGTCTTTCTGACAGGCTTGGGGCTTCTTCGTTCAACAGTGGCTTTGTGTTATAAAGGTTATAACTTATAACTCACTTAATATTGATTTGCTACCTTAATACGAAGTACATGTGCGCTCATTAATTCTTAATTTTTTCCCATCCACTGTATATCTGTATTTCTGATATGGAGTGGCAGTGTACCTTATGTTTTAGAACACAGTTGTTATTCTCAAGCCGTATACCATTGTGACTCTCATAGATTATGTTTACTGTGCGTTTTTTGGCAGTTTTTATAAATTTCCCGAGTACATCACGTGCGCTGGTCACATGTGGCTATGTATTATCGCAATTTCGTTAAATTAGTGTAGATGGAAGGGTAGAATTTAGGTTACTTTGTAATGGTTTCTGAGTCTGTTTTGTCTTTGTGGAGGAGTCCAGATACGTTACATCGGTTCTGCAAGAAAGAACACGATTGGGGTTGGAAGAAGTTCATGGAGCTCTCCAAAGTACTGGACGGTTTTACAGTTGCTGACACTCTTGTCATAAAGGCGCAAGTTCAGGTTATCAGGTATTTTTCCTGAAAGGATTTTCTTAGGTGCTAAAGAAAGTTATTGCAGTTTCCTTTCCGGAGGTATACTTGTAACATTATTTTACAAATTAATTCTTCCTGTTTATGCAGAGAAAATCCCCACCGTCCATTCCGGTGTCTAGATTGTCAGTATCGGAGGGAGCTTGTTCGAGTATATCTGACTAATGTTGAAGGGATTTGCCGCCGCTTTGTCGAAGAGAAAAAAGAAAAGCTGGGGAAACTTATGGAAAACACGGCACAATGGAGCAGGTAATTGTTGTATTGATCTAATGAGGAAGGGTCTAACAAGTGTTCTGTGTATAGGATGAACAAGTTTATCTCGATAAATTCTCAGAAAAATGATTAGGCCCGGAGAGAAGCGAAGCGTTTTTCAGTCCTTGGTCCTGCATTTAGTTGAACCACTGAAGGCCAAGTCTATCATGACCGCTGAAACTGGGCTGTTGATGCAGTTTCCAAGCGTTTTGGTCAGCTGTGGAAGATGGCACCCGTCGCCGCCTTGCTCGAGAAAAGACGGAGGTGATTTTGAAGGCTGTGGTGAAGCGCTTTTTTAATGAGAAGGAGGTGACATCGACATTGGTTATGGATGCGCTTTATAGTGGATGCAAAGCACTTGATTATCGAAGCCGGAATAAGAAGGGTAAATACAATGGTGTGGACATGGAAGAAACCATCAACCCCATAGTGTGGGTTGACAAGGATGCTTTCGTTCTTGCCGGTGATGTATTGCTCCTGCTTGAGCGGGTGGTATCTGAAACCTTACCAGCTTATAAGGATGACAAGGGACCACAAAATCGAACTAAGGTTTCTCCTCTGCTTTGCTCGGTCGTGTTATGCTGCACTGGATTAAATATTTTGTATTTGTCTGAGATCGTGGGGTTGTCTTGGCGTAGACCCTCTTAGTTGTTGTCTGTAAATTCGGTCTTACTGCTGAGTTTAGTTGCAGGATGGGAGCTCTGGCGATGATTTTGGTAAAGACTCGGTGGAGCGTGATGAACGACGGTTAACTGAACTTGGCAGACGAACTGTTGAAATGTTTGTTCTAGCTCATCTATACACGTACGTGATATTCAGACTTTAGTCATACTATTGGTTTTTCTTAGTATATGTCCTTCGTACCTCAGCCACATGGTTTTCTGCTTTGAGCTGCCCTTCACCCAAATGTAGATTATTTGGTATGCTTAAAGTCAAACTCTCCATTTTGTTTAGGTAGCTCATGAAGATTTATCTCGTACTCTGGCACGACGCAATTTGACTTAATTGAGAGTTGCCTTATACAAATACATCTACCAACTATCACTGAGTGTTCTTTTCTTTCCTATTCTATTTTGGAAGCAACCGTTCACTAATTCATTGATTCACGCGGACAGGCATTTATTATATTTATGCCGGTTTTTAAGATGATTACAAATTCTGCAGTTTAAGGAAGATATTTGTCATTTGTGTTTCCTCCTGTATTATTCTTAGGCTTAACTTGGCGTTTGGTATGATGCAGCAATCGTGTAGAGGTCGCTTACAAGGAAGCAGTTGCATTGAAAAGGCAAGAAGAGCTTATTCGTGAAGAGGAGGCTGCAGGAGTTGCTGAAACTGAGAAGCAAGCCAGAAAGGAAGCGGCTGAGAAGGAGAAGCGGTCGAAGAAAAAGCAGGTTAGATTTGTTGAAGTTCTCTGCAGTTGTGTAGTGTATTGAGCACGTGGCGCTGACATATTTACCTCAATTCTTCTTCTTTTGTTTCTTCAAATTTTATTTCATTTTTTTCTTTTTACAGATTTTTTTCTTTTTGTTTGTTGTGAATATCACGAAATTAGTTTCGATTGACAGTTTTATACTTGTCATTGACAATTTCTTTAGTTCGTTATTGTTCCTGTATACGTACATACTGATTCAAGATTTTGATCTTTAGGCAAAGCAAAGGAGGAAAGATCGCAAAGACAAAGACAAAGAAGCTGAAGAAAAACGTGTGCGAGTTGAACAAGAAAACCACCAACGCCAATCCGAGTCTTCCAGGCCAAAAGAACGGATTTTAAAGGATCGGGAGATTATTTCATTGATTCCAGCTGATGCTGGAGAGGAAGAAGATGAGTTTAGTGGACTAGATGCTATAGATGATGTTGTCGGTACTTTGGGACCCGCTATCGAGGATGGTGATGTGGATCGCACGAGCTGGGAAAGAGAAGTATCGTATGGTCAGAATGGCATGGAAGCTGCTGGTTTTAGTGGAGCGCTTGAGGATGGTTTGACTCGCAATGGCAGAGCGGGAAGAAAGAACCAAGCATCTGCATTGGACGATAGTTCCTCTACATGCTCGTCTGACTCTCTTCCCTCAGCGAGGCCCTCAATGAACGGATCATATAGTCTGCGACCAAGCTTGCCCGAACAGAACCACACAGTTCTCAGCAGGTGTGTTCGCCCTTTATATCGCTCTGACAGTATTGATCTCACATGTGTCGATCGATTGGCACCTTGTCACAGATGGGGTTATTAAAGTACATATTCCTGAAGGTTGAGGAACAAATTTCATCATCCAGGAGTCTGTTGAATTGTTCCTTCGTGTCTAGCACAGTCTTAGTGTACATTTGTGTGTACTGGCTGCTCATTAATTTGTGTATATTCCAGGGTAAGGAGTAGAGGAGACAATGATGTGTACGAACACGATGGACGGTTCTTAGAAGCTGAAGGCACCATCCTGCGTGCAACTGGTCTGGATCCTAGCGGTCCTGGTGAAGCCAGCAGTAGTTGCAGCACAGCCGGATTGGATAATGAGACTGTGATTCTTTCACTCAAGGAGCGTGTCCGATGGCTTGAGCAACGTCTTTGTGAAAAGGTCTATAAGCGGAACTTTACATTGATTCTTTTTATAATCGAAATTCCGTTGTTCGTCACACTTGCTTTGGAGTTGGGGAAACTCCGGAGCTTGGTGTTAGGGCTCCTCACACAATTCAGGGAGAATTAACCTTTTGTCCTTTGGTTTTGAAACGGTTTTGCATGCAGGATGAGGAAGTGGTAATGTTACAAGAGCAGGTTAGCCTCTTACAGCATCAAATGGGACTAGACCGACCTCACCATTTGTTAGAAGACGCTTCCAGTGGATCCAGGCCTGGTGCCTCAAGTTCCCTACCAGCTGATGAAAGTGGCAGTGGCGTTTTTGTTTCTCGTGATGGAGTTGACACCGTAGAGGTGGAAAAATTGACTGGCCAACAGTCTAGATTGAGCAAAGGCGTGGCAGGTACGCCTAATGCTCCTGGCCACCCATCAGTATCTAATGGCAATGGGATTCCAGCAGGTGGACTGAGCAGTAACGATGATATTAATAGGAAGTGGCATCTCGCTAGTACATCCAGTACTAGTGACAAAATCAGCAGCAGTCATGGTGGGAATGCAGTGAAAGTGGAAGTTAGGTCGCCAGCCCCAATTAAAACCCGCAGCATGGACGGGTCTAGGCCACCTCGGATGAATCCAGCAGCGTCTGGTAGTATAGCTACTGGGATGGAGGAAACGAGTTCAAGCTACTCAGCCACTTTATCTGCGACTTCACCTGGGATTACACGTCCTACCAGTGCACCTGGCTTGGTAGCTTCTCACCGTCCAGGAAATCTTGGCCCTATTTTGCATGCTCAACCTCCGTTATCACGATCTTTGAGTGCTGCAGGTCGATTGGTTTTGGGAGCAGAATCTTCTCTTGGAGTCCATAGCAACGGACATTTAGACGTCAGCCCTCCAGTGTCTCCCTCGTACAGAAACGCTGCTGCAGGGAGAATCAAAAGCTCTGGAGGTCTAGCCTCATATTCAGTTCCAAGTTCTGTTAGTGTGCATGGTGGAGTTTCAGCTTCTATGTCGGGGGTACATACTTCAGCTCCATTTTTAACCCCTGCCGCAATGCCGAGCCCATCTCCCGTCGGTGTTCCTTCAGTATATTTAACTGCACCTACGGCCTCGGCGTCCTCTCCTCCTTCGACTCCTTCCAAGATGCGGGCAGGATCTCTACCAGGCACCCAAAGTGGCAAAACCGAGGTCTCCCCTTCATCTACACCATTGTCGTTGCAACCTCCCGTGGCTTCACAAGGCCTCCCCGAGGTTTTGTCCGGCAGTTTGCCTGCACAAGAGAATAGTAGCAGCCAGGTATCTGCAGGTGGGCGAAGATCTCCCGTCGGCATCACTTTTGGCACTGTAACCCCCGAGGTGCTACATCAGCAGCAGGAGGAGGAACAAGAGCATTTGCAGCGACAGCAGAAAGGTGAACAGGCCCAACCTCAGTTTGCGACTCTCCCACCTCATCAGCAGCAAGAATCTATGGAGATTCGAAAGCATGAGAATTTAGTGTTTCAGGACGGTCTTTCGAGACATCTCTCTCAGGGGCAGCAAGCGTATCAGAGATCTGTCCATTCAAGCCTGTTACATGAAAATGGAGTTCTGAGTTCAGGAAGGCATAACGTGATGTCCTTAATGGAATCTGTCAATAATGGAGGAGCCATGGGAGAAGAATTCCCCCACCTTGACATTATTAATGATTTATTAGAGGATGATCAAGGATGCTTTGGATTGGCACTAAATTCAATGGTACAGCAATCAGGGTCTGCTCCATTTACCAATCGACATCTCAGTATGCCAAGTCACTCTGGAATGCTTAAGCATAACCAATATGGCCAGCTACATTCGGACAGTAGTGCTGGGAACAACGATGCAAGTGACCGAGGGAGGACATCCGATGACGAGCGAATGCACATGCACGAAGGGAACCACGCCAACATGAGAGATAACAGACGTATGTCTGTGGCCTTCTCTCACCAACCTCTGGGCAGACTGCAGAGCCAGCATAGTGGCCACCTTGATAGTATGGCATCTCATTATTGGCCCATCACAAGTGCAGGAATACCAGCAGCAAGTAATGTAAGAAATGGTCTAGACACTCACATGGGTTATCCTCTAGTGCAAAGCCACCACGTGCAGGATTGCTCAGGATTCTCTTTGGGGCACAATGGTTATTCTGTATATGCTCCTGCTCAGCAGCCGTAGGTGATTCACTTCCAGTCACTGTCACCTAAACTGCTTCTTTTACGTCCTAAGAAAACTTGATGACTCTTGGAACTTTTGAAATGCATTTCCCATTTGAATTGGGACATTGTCTTTAATTGTGTTCGTGGACTCGTCTCATTCTTAGTGCCCGTTTGAAATTCCTTGTTTGGGTTGAATTCTCATCCTTTGAATTTTGTTCCTCTTTTTAGTAATGTGGTGTATAGACCCAGCTCATGCTTGCAAGTAGTGTTTACATCGCAGGCATCATGAGGAATGCTCCAGGTTTATCAGAACCCCTTCAGTTTATGTGAACATTTTTTCATTTCTTACTGCTACCGGGATTGTTATGCATCATGTAGCTCTAAATGTGATTCAGAGATGTTAGTAAGTTATGCTATGAAGCTGACCCTAAGTGTAACAGACATAATTAGATTACTGGTTGCAAACTTCATCTTCTTGATTTACAGACCTGTGCAATGTAGGAAAGGTAGAAAATACTCTTTGCTACACTATCAACATTTTAGCACATGTAGGAGGTTGATAATGGAGAGATTTTTGTAGATTGGTGCAAAGATCTCTCAGTACAAGAGCCTAATTTTCAGGGTTTTAGCTGGTACAGTGAGTCTCTTTTACATTTTTTGAAGTGGGAGGTTGAAGACCACCACAAGTGGCCATTTTCGTTGGAAGATTAACTTGTAGCCACTGTTGTGGTTATACAGTAGAGTAAGCGACCCCTTTTTGTGTTTCCGTTTAAGTGGGCATGCGTAACCACTCAGTTATGATGTATTATGAGCCGTTGGTTTTTGGTCGATTTCTTGACCAGCCTATGGTTGGAATTAGATATACCTATATAACAAGAATAGGGTTTCTTAACTAGCCTATGGTTGGAATTAGACATACCTATATAACAAAAATAGGGTTTCATAGAGTCTTGCTAAAAAAAAATTCATAGTAACTTTGTTCTTGGGTTAAAAAATACCAAAAAAAATTCAAATCCATTTGAAGTTTATTTCCACACATAGGAAAAAAATTCCTCCACCAAATCCTGCCAACAACTATGCTGAAATCCTTAAGTAGTTGGAAATAGGTTGTAAGCTTCTAACACTTGGCAATTGGGATCAATGTAAGGTAGTCTGCTCTAAAAGCACCCATGCTTTAAATGCGACCATGACACGGGTATATTTTGTTTTATTCAATGTACCAATAGTGTACATTTTGGAATGTAGTTGTTAAAGTGACCACTATGTTTCAACTTCAAAATTTTGTAACTAATTCTACAAAGGTCCAAATAATATGAAATGACTTGGGTTAGATGCCAATTCCATTTTCTTTTAGCTCTGAAATGATTGCTTCAAGAACAAACTACTTGAAGATGAAGTCAGCCCTTTCCATAGTTTAACCCAAGACGAATTGTGAGCACCCAAGCTTCAATCATTAGCAAGTCCTAAAGTAGAACCACCCGTAGCCGATCACTCAAGCAATTTCAGAACATATGTGGAGGAATATGAGGCATTGGAAATTTTTCTCACATAGAGAGATAGAAATATTGAGATTGTAAATTTTTCATAATTTAATTGCTAAAATTGAAATTACTATGATTTTTGAGAGTCAAAAAGTGTTTTGAACTCAATGCCAATGTCTAGAGTATTCTAACATTGCTTATAGCCAAATTATTTTACCACTCACTACTTTCTACTATCGTGCTCACTACTTCTAGCGCACTAATTGGGACATGTGTCATGACCTTACTCGTCCCAATTTTGAAAAGGAGAAAAACATACATTCTAAACTTGAGCGCTCTACTTGGTTTAAAATAGTGCACCCTACAAATTGGACATGACTTTCATGTTGGGAATGGGTGGTTTTGCCTTAAATTATGAGCTTGCCTGAAGAATTTTACCTTTCTAAGAAAATTACTTGGAGTTAGTTCTTATAGTTTATAAATTAACCTTGAAACATCAAAATATATGACCGTGTGGTCAAACCTCAACGTCCTTTACCCTGGATGCTTCATTTTGCCATTGAAGATGAATGGAATTTTTATATTTTATTTTTCATAGATTAATTCAAATGTCATCTAAATGCCATAAAAAATTCATAATTTTCTATGAAAATTTGAATTTATTTTTAAAGAATAAATGAAGAAAATTCATATCAAATATAAAACAAGCTCAAAAACTCTAAAAATTTCTTCAATGATTTTACTTTATGGTGTAGAACCATTGTGGTGTAAACCAAACTTCTATACCATTCTATAATTAGAAATTTAGTTGAACATGTAATAGGCCCAAAGTTTAAATGGCTATAAAATACAAGAATTTACACTAGAAGAAACCCGTAATACTCTAAGCAAAAACTGTGGGCTAAAATTTGTTGAGAATTATGTTTCCAACGCAAAATTCTGGGATTTCGGCATTGGAAACATGGTTCTCAACAAATTTCAGCCCACAATTTTTATTTAGACCAACATGGGTTTCTTGTAGTGTTAGGAATCTAAAAAAAATCAAATTAGAATATAAAATAGACTTTATAAGGTTGATTTCATTAGTTGGGCTTCATTTCACTTTAAGGGGTCAAATTCAAATGAAGAGCAAAGGAAGTAGGCATTGTCAAATATTCTAGATAGGCATTTTTGTGATTTGTAGATTTAGCACCTTCTCTAGAAAATTTTGTAGTTCCTTAATGAAGGATTTTCCACCATCGAGTGATGCGTACACACTTAAAGATCTAAAAAAACTTAGATGAAAATCATCCATTTTTTTGTTAGATTAACCCCTATAGTCCCAAGGCCTTTTTTCCATCAAAAAACACTCAAAACAACCATTTCTATAGCAAAGAGCAAAAAATAAATTTAATGTATTTTTTTTGCATATTTAACCGTAGGATCTTGTACTGGACTAGTTTTAAAATGTGTGGAAGAAATTTCAAAAACTTTGATAGTGTAGATTGCATGATATTTGCATTTAAAGTGAAGGAATCAAGTTTTTTTGCACCTTGTTCAACTACATTTTTTGGCTTTGAACCTTTTTAACTTAAAATTTTTGTTCTAATGATTTTGAATTTCTAATTTTATATGATGAAGAATTGAGTTGAGAATCTAAGAAAAAAAATTCAAAAAAGAAACACTTAGTTTTCATTCATTAAAAAATTATTAAGTAGAAGTAGGTCCAAGATTGAAGGAAAAATTAAATCACTAATAGCTCTAAGATAGAGTTGAAATATACTAATCTCAACGGTGAGATTATTCTAGTAAAAATCTTCACCTTGTGAAACTTTCTTTTTTGAAAAATTGTCAAAATTGAGTTCAGTAATGAATCCTACAAGTTATTTTTTCAAGAAGATGCTCTAATTGCCCGAAAAATAAGATTGTCCATAACTTTTGCATAACAAATCCAAATGGAATGAATCAAAGCTTCCCATGTAGATAAAAAATAAAACCTATATGAAACAAATTTTTAAAAATTTTAATTTAAAGTTTTTGTGAGGGTTTTTTTCTGCCCGTGAACTCAAAATTCGAAGTTTTTGTGCCGTAACTTTTGCTCCCGGGCACCGATTGAAATAAAAATTACATTTTCGGAAAGCTAATGTGATTCTCTATCTTCACAAAAAAAAATTCAGAAAAGCACAACAAATATTGAGACCGTAGGAGCCTACCCGAAATCCATTTTGTCCCCCGAGGGGACAACGGGACTTTAGGGGTTAAGGCTTCTTTGACCATTCATTGGTCATTTTTTAGTTGCATTGGTGTTTCAGGGTCAATAAGGACAACAATGTTGAAGATGCTTACATTGTACACCCATAATGAAATCACTTTGTTTACTATACTTTCACTTAACCCCTAAAGTCCCAAGGCCATTCTGTCAAAAAACACTCAAAATTGCCATTTCAGTTGCATTCATCCAAGAAAGAAGGAAAAAATATTTTTCTTAGAAGCTAATTGTAGAGTCTTGTACTTCAATTGTCTAAGATCATGTGGTTAAAATTTCATCAAATTTAACCGTATAGATTGGAAGATATTAGCATTCAAAGTTGGACAAAGTTTTTTTTCAAGAACATGCTTCGATTGCCCCCAAAACAAGATTGTCCATAACTTTCTCATAACTAGCCTAAATGGAATGAATCAAAGCTTTACATATAGACAAAAATATAGTATTTTAGGGGGGGAAAATTAAATAAATTAAATAAATTTTGCAATTTTTTTTGTGCTGCCCGCTGAGTTTAGTTCTAGGCTTTTTGTGGTATAACTTTTGCTCCTGGGCACCAATTGAATTATATTCCCTTAAAGATAATCAATTTTTTAATCTTATGAAAAAGTTTCAAAAAGTTTCACCAAAAATCGAGGTCATAGGAACCTGCCTAAAATTCATTTTGTCTCCCGAGGGGACAATGGGACTTTAGGGGGTAAATTGAACTAGCCTATGACAAGTAGAATGACTAGTTTGCGGGCTTTAGCATTTTCATTTTTTTCATTTTTCCCATATAAAGGCAAATGTAAAAAATGGGGAGTCAAAGAAATTGAGATTTTTTTTTACAAAGTATGAGTTTGGTATGAATTTTTGAAGTGAGTTGCCCAATTGGCCCAATGGAGTCCCTAGACTACTCCAAAACCAACAAAAAGTATATTTATAATGGTCAGCTTTTTCACCTAAAGTAGTCACAATATTTCCTAACATGGCCATAACATGAAGGACTTAAAAAGCCATTTTTTGTGATGAATTTACATTCAAAAAATGGGAGTTTCTATTGCAATCATTAATCGCTCTATTACCATCATCCAAGACATTGATCATGGCCACTAATTAAACCTAATGTAGACTAAATATCATTTACTTAATAAAAATTTATCATGGATTGATGCAAGACTTTAACCCTAAAACAACATTGACAACACAAGTGTCTGATGGATGACCTTCTGTGTTACCATAGAAATAAATAATGCACCTTTTGGTCCAAGAATTGAGTCATATTTGAGTGAGTGCCAATCACGAGGCAGCGTCTTTCTAGGGTTAACCTTGTAGCATCATTGTAGACACTGAGTGTCCAATTGATGATAGAAAATCCTTCTGTATAAGCCAAAAGTGCAAATGATCATCTTTGAAAGTTATACACAAAGGAAAGGTCTTGCACAATAGGTGGACCTCCAATGAGTGCTTTTGATTTATTCTAAGCAAATGATTTGCACAATCCCCCAAAGGATGATTTCCATGGTGACCAACCCAACGTTCCAAGATCAAAGGATCAACCCCTAGGTATCTACGATGGGCCTTTTGTCTATCATAAGCTGGATTACCTTACCACAGTTGTGTATTGGAATTGTTTTTTTGTCTTGTGCCAACACAAGGGGGGGTTGGAGAAGTGATATAGTGGCAACATATAAGAAAATGATGTAGCCAAATATTTTAGTATTCATCTTTTTCTTGAATGTAACTATCTTTTCATCCATATATTTGGATGAGTTTCATTTAAAATTGACATCCAAATTATTTTCAAAATTGGAACAACTTGTCATCAGCATCCAATTTTTCTTCAAGGCTTGGTGCTCCCCAATTTTTTGCAGTGCTTTAAGGCATTTAAATGCTTAAAAAAAGCACGGGTGGGCACCAATGAAGGATATCAGTTGGTTTTCTTTGCCTTTCATTGGTCTAATCCTCTATTTCTAGTGGATTGAGGGAATTTGGACGGTAGGAATCAATTAGTGTGGGTTGCCAATGCCTGACAGGGATTCAGGGAGGCCCTTCCAATTCAAACCTGCCAAGATTCGACTGGAGATTCATGAATCAAGAAGCTTACAAGGAAAAATGCCACTTTTTAGGGCAGTGAAAAAAATGGAAAAACAGAAAATTATTTTTGAAAATTCAACCATACGAATTTTTACTAGTGAGTGGGAATGTGTGGAAAAAAAATCCCTAAACTCTGACCGCATGGATTGAAAGATTATAATGTTTGAAGTTTAACCCCTAAAGGACCGTTGTCCCTTCGGGGGACAAATGCGTTTTCGGGCAGGTACCTACGGGCTGAAATTTTCTTGTGATTTTTTGAAATTTTTTTTGGAGATAGAAAAACTGATAAGCTTTGTGGGAATATAATTTTTTTCACAATCGGTGCCCGGGAAAAAAAGTTATGACCAAATAAGCTCAAAACAGGGGACGCCAGGCAGCCCGGGCAGCAAAAAAAAAATGGGCAAACATTTGAATTTTTTTTTTTAATATTTTTTTTCTCATAGATTATATTTTTGTCTATCCAGAAAGCTTTGATTCATTTCATTTGGATATGTTATGAAAAAGTTATGGACATTCTTGTTTTTCGGGCAGTTAGAGCATCTTCTTGAAAAAAATAACTTCTAGGATTCATTTCTGAATGCAATCTTCCAAATTTTTCCAATTTTTTTTTTTTGCATGGTTTAGTTTAGTTGCTAGAACAATCTCACCATTGGGATTAGTGAATTTTAATTCCATCTAAGAGATATTAATATTTTAGATTTTCCTTCTATCTTGTACCCACTTCTACTTAACAATTTTTTTAAGAATAATAATTAAGTTTTTTTTAATTTCTTTTTTTTTCCTAGACTCTCAACTCAATTCTCCACTATAAAGATTTAAAGCTCAAAACTCTGTAGTGAAAAAAATTTAAATTAAAAATGTTTAAAGTCAGAAAATCTAGTCCCGCAATGTGCTGAAAACCTTGTTTTTTTCACTTTAAACGCAGATATCTTGCAATCTGTGCGGTCAAAAATTCTGAAATTTTTTCCACACATTCTCATACTAGTTAGGTGTAAGATCCTATGGTTAGATGTGCAAAAAAACATTTTTCAATTTTTTTTACTGTTTGCTATAGAAATGACAGTTTTGAGTGTTTTTTGGCAGAAAAAAGGCCGCGGTCCTTTAGGGGTTAAAGAAATTTATTTCTTTTGGCCGAGTCCAACTAGGCCAATAGAATTTAACCCTTCCTAAACTGAGGTTTTTTACACTACACATGGTTATTTTTTGACATTTGCATCTTTGTATCATATATTTACACACCTACCAAATTTCAGAAGTAGAACAAGAGTTTTTCACATACTACCTAAAGTTGCCTAGATTGCTCAAAAAGTTCAAGGCAACATAATTTTTTATCTATGCACCCAATTGGAAAAAAAAAATTATATTCCCACTAAGGGGGAACATGTTCCCACCTTCTATCAAAATTTTGTGAGCATCCAACCAAAATTGACTTTGTGTGTAATTATCCCAAATCTCTTGCATATATTGAACAGTCACATAGTCCTTTATGGATTAACCACTAAAATTTCTTGACTATGTTTTCACCAAAAACACTCCAAAACTGCCATTTCTAATACAAATACCAATTTTAGAAAAAAAACATTTTTGGAGACATGTAAACATAGGATCTTATAGTATGCTAGTTTAGAAGATGTGGAAAAAGTTTCAAAATTTTCCACCGTGTGGATTAGAAGATATTAGCGTTAGAATTGGCATAAATCCTTTCTTTTGTCCCTGCAAAAAACTAGACTGCTACACTTCACAAGCTCACTTTTCTATGAAAAAATGTCCAAAATGGTGGTGCTTTATTGAATTCTTTTTTCTAAACAAGTTGGCTACATGCTTAAAAAATTTCAAATCATTTAGAATTTTACAACATATAGGAAAAAAATAGTAAGTAGAAAGAAGTAGAAAATGATTCAAAATACAAATTGTTAAGAATTTAATTATGGAATTGAAAAATGTCAATCCCAATAGTTGTAATGTTTATTACAACATGTTGTTTATTACGACATTGCTATTATTCTAAAACAATCTACATCCTATTATTTTATTTTTTTCCAAAAATATTGAAAACTGAGTGAAATAAACAACTTCAAAGTTTACTTTAGAGTAGAGAATCCATAACCGCCTGCAAACTAAAACTCCTCATAAGTTTTGACTCATTGATGGAAATGAAATGATTCAAAGCTTTCCACATATATATAAATCTAGAAAACCAATTTCAAATTTTTGTTTCTGAAAAAAGTGATTTTTTTTTATCAGCCCGGACTGCCCGAGTTGAGAAACAAACAACATATTAGACCATAACTTTTTAGTCTTGTTTCCAAATGTCATAAAACTTAGTGCACATGAAAGATATTCCTCATCCCTACCCTCTATTAAAATTTGAACCTAAAATATGCAAATTTCTAATCACAAGTACGTGCCCAAAATTGCTATGTTGCTAATAATAGCAGGCTGGTCTTTTAGAGATTAAAGCCCTTCAAAAAAAGGCAAAATTTTTTAATCTTTCAGCTGGAAGGGCTAATGAAAAGTGAATCTTGCAATTGAAGGGTTGGGTTGAAAATGAAGGGCGGATATCATAAAGACCAATCTTATGATTAGTAGGTCAAACTCATTTGTTTATAGTTTCAAATTTTTTGCAAGTGTTTTGGTTGAGTTAAAGACATTCAACAATAGACATTAATATTACGATATAAACATTATAGCAAGATCCAAGTTGAATGTTACCATTTAAATTTTGAGAGGTCACTACTTGGACACAGATTTAGGTTGAAATCTGAAGTTTCATCAACCCTCTTGTAGTATTTAAAACTGGTTTGTACAGATTTTTATTCATGAAAGAGTGAATTGAAGAACTCCCTATACTAGCTAAGATTTCATACATTTGAAGAAAACTAGGGTGGTATCGCTTTCCATTTTTCCTTCTATTATTTTTGTGAATGCTCAAAAAATTCTTGGCCATGTCAATTGGAAAGTAATATAAAGTTTTCCTCTCTTCAAAAGTACCTACATTTAATAAACGAAAAAATAATTCAGCTATTTTAGATAACTCTCCTTCTATAACAATAGAGCTCAATTTTGTGGACAAGTAGTTTTTACTCATGAGTGCTCTAGTAAGAGCAATTTTTAAAAAGAAAACTTAATCAAGTTGTAATTCATATCTATTTTTCCATTCTCTATACAAGTTTATTAACCCCTAAAGGACCAATTGCATTTTATGGCAACATAGCAATTTTGGGCAGCTCACTACAAACAAAAAGCTTCATTATATTTTTTGAAATTTTTTGTAGATGTGGGGACAAGGAGTACCTTGCCGCTTTACCATATTTTTTTCATTTGAATTTGTCTATAAGAAGTTATAGGGGAAAATGTTGCTTTCAATGGACGGGAGGCAATATTGGCAGGGTTATTTACAAAAGAGCAAAAATTACTATACCATGCCACAAAAAGCTTAGGCAGGGCCATGAGTAGGCTTTCAACCTAGGTTCAGACCGGATATTTAATTGACATTTTTTTGAATTTATAAATTTGTCAAGGAGGTAGTGGCAAGGATTCAGTTGCTCTGTGCTTTACTTTGGCCTAACAGGGCAGACACTCCTAACTACCACATTTAAAAATAAAGAAAGTTAAACACCCAAAGAATCTATTGAGTCCATTGCAAATTTATCATTTGACAAACTACCATCCATCAAAAATTATAGTGGCAAAATGAAGCAATTGATTTATTGACGTTTACTTAGGAAGAGGGGGTAGAGAGGTTGTTTTTGTAATGAAATCCATTCTCCATCATGAATTTTTAAAGGATATGGGATAATTTCAAGATGAGAGCTTGACCGCTTGTTGTCAAAAATAATATAGAAATTGTATTCAAAGTAGAATTTTAGACCTCATTTTGGCATAGTAAAATAACTTTTTTCAAAAAAGATTGAACTGAAAAAAGTTGGAAAATCAAGCTAAATTTCATTTTGAAAAATACTTTTGTGATTTTGAGCCTTCAAAAAAAAGTTATGGACAAAATTCAAAGAGGAGGTTTGAAAATGTTAAAGAAAATGTCCCTTCCAACCCTTCTCTGAAATTTGTCCATAACTTTTGATTGAAGATTTGAAATCTCAAACGGTTTTTTGTAAATGAAAGTTAGCTTGATTTTCCAATTTTTCTTAATTCATAGTTTCTTGAAAAAAGTTATTTTACTATACCCAAATGAGGCCTACAATTCTAATTTGAGCACAATTCCTACTTTTCACATAACTATGAGTGGTTGAGCTCTTAGTAATTCTAATTTATATATCCCATATGGATTTTTTTACCCCATATCACTGCACTTGTATAAAGATCTTTTCTACACATCTCAAAGTATACAAAATAAATGAATCTAAAAACTGTAGGAAATAGCTATCAAATATTTTGATTCCCTTAAAATATAAATGTTGAAGAGTTGTCAAATTAATAGCGCTTTATTCTTTTATATGCATGCAACAAATGCATAATGATTGCAAAAATTCAAGTAATAGAATATACATATTCATTTAAATAATAAAGATATAAAACAAAACTTCATTGAAATCCTACAAGACAACAAAGTATGCTTGAAACTTCTAAAAATATTGCAATCAAATTGGTAGATGATAAAAACAACACTACATGGTATTGGCTAGTCAAAAAATTAGTCAAAATAATTGAAAAGAAAAAAAAATTGATTATATCTATGCTATTTCTTTTGATGAACTTGGTATTAGCATCTTGCCTAGATACTACAAGTATGTAGTTGGTTATTGTTATGAATATGGGATGAATGCATAGTTTGGTGTCTCAATAACAAAATCACAATGTTGATTTCAAAGAAGGGTATGTATTCCAAAGTGAATGTTACACAAAATATTATAGTTTTAAAATACTATTTTTGGATTTTTAAAAAAACTTGACAAAGAAAACATTTATGTATTTTTTTGGACAACCAATGTCTATCAAATTGATTTATAGACTCTCAAAGATAAATGAATGGACTAACACAATAATTAATTTTTATACATGCAGACTTCTCTTAAAACATAAACATATAGAAATGGTTTATAATTTATAGTGACCAGTGTATGAATAAATCAAAACGTCCTTTATTTAGAATTTTAAAAGCTCAACCACTTATGAAGAATTTTCTTAGAATGATGGTTGATTAGTGAATCAACATGTGCAAATATTGAGCCGCCAAACTATGCATCCACTATATGGTAGTTTTGGTGGTGAAGAGGTTGATTTTGTGAGATTAGATCATGCCATAAGTTTGGTTTCTCTAGCATTTAATGAAGATACTAGACGCCACATCTTGTGAAAAGAAGATAAGAGAATACTTGATAGTTTTATCAAGGAATGCACCAGGAGTTTGAAGGAAAAAAAGGTAGGTGTTGGTTCATCAAAGAAGAATGAAGACATTGCTGGTACAATGGTGATAACCATAAATAAGATGGCAACAATAATACAAAGAATGGAGGTGATAGGATGGCAACAAAGACTACATCAAGGTGGCTTGCAAAGAAATTTCAATTTGTACAATCATGTTCATTTTGCTCACATAGATTCATAGCAGCTTGTAAATTTGCCTACAAACTTTGGTAGAAAATTCATACTAATCATATGATGTAGGTGGTTTGAACTATTGTTGTCACATTAATCAAGTTACATTCATTGTTCGTTCCAGAAGGACGGACATATCGGACAGTTATAGTGGACTATACAAACAATGTGACTACCTTAAAGTAGCCACATTGGGTAGGTTAGGGTCATTGGATGTCCCAGACGGGTGGACAAATCAGACGGTTTGGACGGACAAGACATTCAATGTGACAACTATGTTTGAAATGGTAGTTTTAACAACCAACAAAATGTGTAATTTAAAAAAAAATACAATATCTAATTTAAAAATTTGACTTACTATACAATATCACTCTGGATTTGTTTTTTAAATTATTAATGAAATGTATTAATGAAATGTATTCTTAAAGTTTATTAATAAAAATTATTTTATTTTTTATAAATACAAAACTAACTTTAAACTGGATTTTTGATTCAACACCTTTGGAAGTTATAAAGGAAGCCCTTACCCAAGGTAAATGTACACCATATCATCATAATCCGACGTCTATTTTCATCATCGATCATGCAACTTGGCTGTTTAAGCCATTTTCTCAATTGTTGTATCATTGTACATCAACAAGGGAAACAAACTATTTTCATTTCCGTTTTGCACAACAATATGTGGATATGAGAACTTTTTTCCTGCAGATGCTTGCTGTGTTTTGCCATAGGATTATAACCATATGAGACTTAGGTTGCATTCCGGGTAAGAACCTCCATTATAATCTGCAGAAGTGGTGTGATCATAAATTCATTATTAAGCTAGTTATGTATTTATGATAAGTGAAATAAACTTTAAGAATACATTTCATTAATAATTTAAAAAACAAATCCAGAGTGATATTGTATAGTAAGTCAAATTTTTAAATTAGATATTGTATTTTTTTTTAAATTACACATTTTGTTGGTTGTTAAAACTACCATTTCAAACATAGTTGTCACATTGAATGTCTTGTCCGTCCAAACCGTCCGATTTGTCCACCCGTCTGGGACATCCAATGACCCTAACCTACCCAATGTGGCTACTTTAAGGTAGTCACATTGTTTGTCTAGTCCACCATAACTGTCCGATATGTCCGGCCTTCCGGAACGAACAATGAATGTAACTTGATTAATTTGACAACAATAGTTCAAACCACCTACATCATATGATTAGTATGAATTTTCTACCAAAGTTTGTAGGCAAATTTACAAACTGCTATGAATCTATGTGAGCAAAATGAACATGATTGTACAAATTGAAATTTCTTTGCAAGCCACCTTGATGTAGTCTTTGTTGCCATCCTATCACCTCCACTATCACCTCCATTCTTTGTATTGTTGTTGCCATCTTATTAGCTCCATTCTTCTTTATTGTTATCACCATTATACCAGCAATGTCTTCATTCTTCTTTGATGAACCAACACCTACCTTTTTTTCCTTCAAACTCTTGGTGCATTCCTTGATAAAACTATCAAGTATTCTCTTATCTTCTTTTCACAAGATGTGGCGTCCAGTATCTTCATTAAATGCTAGAGAAACCAAACTTATGACATGATCTAATCTCACAAAATGCAATCTAAGTTGCAATTAAGAAGTTATGTCTCAAAAGATCATTTTTTTGTAACGGGCAGTTTTGGGCAACCATGACAAATAGATCCAACTAGTCTAAAAAAATTATATATACTTTCAACAAGATTGTTAACAGAATTCCAAAAGTTGAAAGGCATACAAACACACGATTTTGACTAACAAGCATTTTAAATAAGTTTTCTTTGATTGGGCACTATTCAATTTCTAAATGAATTCGTTGCTTTTAGGTCTAAAACTACTTCAAAGTACTAGAATCCAAAACAAGGCTAAATCTTGATCTGTATTTATTCATTAATAAATTCAACTGTAGGATCTTGTATTAAACTTATTAGAGTACACCCTCCTAGAAATTCAAAATTCGAAACCTTACCAATTGCAAGAGCATGTTGCTTGGATTTTAAAAATATATATTTTCAACTCTTTCCAAATAGTTAAATTTCATCTTTCAAAATTTTCAGAGAAAAGTGTGTAGATTCTACAACTTGTTACTCTTGATAATGTTGTATGTTGAAGAAATAAATTGGAATATTTATAGAATTTTTCAACAAAAAATATTTCATATTCAAACTTGAAAAAAATAGTAAGCAGAAAAGAGTAGAGTATGATTTAAAATACTTAATTGTTAAGAATTTAGTTATGGAGTTCAAACATTCCGATGCCAATGGTTGCAATGATGTAATAAATAATCTACATTCAATGCTTTTATTTTTTTTTACAAATATTGAAAATTGAGTTAAATAAAGGAACTTCAATATTTATTTCACAATAGAGATTCCATAATTGCCCACAAACTAAAATTCCTCATAACTTTCATCTTGTTAGTTTAAATGGAATGATTCAAAGCTTTCCACGTATATATAAATCTAGGAAATCAAGTTAAAATTTTTTATTTTTAGAAAAGTGATTGTTTTTAGCTGCCCACCAAGCTACTCCTTGACCACATATAGTGTGAAAATTTTAAAGAAAAAAGTAAAATCCCATCTATAGCAAGCTATCCATAGTTGCTAAGTTTCCAAAAAAACACCATTTGGTCCCTTAGGGGTTGAAACACCATGGTTGGAATTCTATGTACAATAAAATTTATTTATTTTTAAATCTTAATCATTAGAATTTGGTGTATTCTAAACTTAGCAGACTTTGGCAACCATTTTGGAATAGTAGAATAATTATTTCAAAAAACTTTAAACTAATAAAAGGTGTAAAATCAAGTTAAATTTCAATATGCTATAGTCCGTCTGAGATTTCAAGCTTCCAATCAAAAGTTATGAACGAATTTCAGAGAGGGGTTGGAAGGCAAATTTTTTTGACACTTTCTAACATCCTCTCTAAATATTGTTTATAACTTTTGATTCAAGACTCAAAATCACAAACGGATTTTTGGAGATGAAAATTAGCTTGGTTTAACAACTTTTGTTAGTTTAAAGTTTTTTCAAAAAAATAATTCTTCTATGTGAAAATGCCCACCAAAGTCTGCTGATTTAATGAACACCAAAATCTAAATGCATAAGTAAGAAAAAAATCTCAATATTTCACATGAAGTTTTAAATGCAGTGTGTTGGATGGAGACTTATTTACCAAACCCAAGGTCTTGCGTTCAAATCCCATAGGTAACCATGGGAAGCTTATATGACTACTCGAAATTTCCAGGCAGACAAAAATAATTTTTTTGCTGACCAAAAATTTTGGACAGCAAAAAAATTTGGACTTTTATTTTAATTTTTTCTCTAGTCCCCAAATTGACCAAATCAACAAAAAAAATCAACAAATTTTTGTTGATGATCAATGTGATTAAATCAATAGCACAAAACAACACTTTTGCGTTGATTTAGATGCTAATTTTTCTACTAGTGAAATCAACCTCTTCACCACCAAAACTACTATACGGTGGATGCATAGTTTGGCGGCTCTATATTTGCACATGTTGATTCACTAATCAACCATCTAAGAAAATTCTTCATAAGTGGTTGAGCTTTTAAAATTCTAAATAAAGGACGTTTTGATTTATTCATACACTGGTCACTATAAATTATAAACCATTTCTATATGTTTATGTTTTAAGAGAAGTCTGCATGTATAAAAATTAACTATTGTGTCAGTCCATACATTTAACTTTGAGAGTCTATAAATCAATTTGATAGACATTGGTTGTCCAAAAAAATACATAGATATTTTCTTTGTCAAGGTTTTTTTTTAAAGCCCTAAAGGCCCAAGGCCTTTTTTCTGTCAAAAAACACTCAAAACTGCCATTTCTATAGCAAAGAGTAAAAATATTTTAAAAATATTTTTTTTGCACATCTAACCATAGGATCTTGCACCTAACTAGTATAAAAATGTATGGAAAAAATTTCTAAATTTTTGACTGCACAAATTGCAAGATATTTGCATTTAAAGTGAAAAAAATAAGTTTTTCACAACATTGCGGGACTAGTTTTTTTTACATTGAACATTTTTAACTTAAAATTTTTGCAGTGCAGAGTTTTGAGCTTTAAATCTTTGTAGTGTAGAATTGAGTTGAGAGTCAGAAAAAAAATTCAAAAAAACTTAATTTTCATTCATAAAAAACGTTAAGTAGAAGTAGGTATGAGATAGAATGAAAATCTAAAATATTAATATCTTTTAGATGGAATTAAAATTCACTAATCCCAATGGTGAGATTATTCTAGCAAGTAAACTAAACCATGCAAAAAAAAAATTTGAAAATTTTTGAAAACTGCCATTACTAGAAATGCCGTGACCGAAACAACTAAAATTCAACTAAAAACTGTTGATTTTTCAGTCATTTATGGGGCGTTGTTTAGGACAAAATATAACTAAAAACTATTCTTTTTTTTGTTCTGGACAAATAAATTATTTTTTTATTTTTTTTATTTAATAATTTCAAAAAATAATAATTTTTTTAGCTGCCCGAAAAACCCAGGCAGCATGAAAAATATTTTTTTTATGCTGCCCTGCCATAGGGTAGTGCCACCTAGGCGAGCAAGGCAAGCGCCACCTAGGTAGCCCGCCACGTGGGTGGGTGTCGCCGTAGGGGTCTAAACCTTGGACCTTGTAGTTGAGGTCCAAGGTCCTTACCATTATACCATGCATTGTTCCAAGTGTTTATGATGTGTGTTGAATTCTATATGTTTTGTTCTTCTAATTGTTTTTTTATTTGATTTGTGAAGTCAGCAGACTTTGGAGGCCATTTAGACATAGTAGAACAACTTTTTTCAGAAAACTTTGAACTAAAAAAAGTTTAAGAATCAAGTTAACTTTCATCTCCAAAAATCCGTTTCACATTTGGAGCCTCCAATCAAAAGTTACAGACAAAATTCAGAGAGGAGTGTTTAAAAATGTCAATTTCAACCCCTCTCTGAACTTTGTCCATAACTTTTGATTTGAGGCTCCAAATGTGAAACGGATTTTTGGAGATGAAAGTTAACTTGCTTTCCCAACTTTTCATAATAAAAAGTTTTTTGAAAAAGTTCTTCTACTATACCAAAATGACCGCCAAACTCTGTTGACTTCAAAAAACACCGAATTGTGAATAATTAAGTTAAATAAAAAAACTCTAGAATGAACATAGAATTTCATTGGATCTAATTGTCAACAATCTTGTTGAAAATATGGATAAAAAATTTCAATCCCATTGAATCTAATTGTATTGACTGCCCAGATTTGCCCGTTCATAAAAAAATGACTTTTTCAAATATAATTTTTTAATTGCAACTTCATATAAATTACTTTGAAATTTTTTAGGCATTGAGCAAGTAGTGAAATTCACTTTGAGTAAAGATTTCACAAGAATTGTATTCAACAAATTTATATTGCACTTGAATGGACCTGCCTAAGAATAAAAAATGGCTTGAAATTATGCCCTAAGGCATCAAGGTGTTAATTTGTTATTCGACATCATTATATCGACCCTATCTTAGTGCTACGGTACAAGAACATTCCAAAATCTTTCAAGATTTTATGAATGTATTATGTAGATTCCAAAGATTCCACGAGATTTCACAAGATTCCACAAGATTCTACAAGATTCTACAAGATTTCAAAAAGATTCTAAAAAGATTCTTGATTCCCTAAAATTTGGTTGATTTGGTCTTGGTTTTCTAGTACTACTCATTGCACTACTCAAATCAACAGAAAGGTTAATACAATTCTGTTAATTTTTACAAAAAGTTCAAAAATCAACAAAAGTGGTCATTCTACTATCCCAAATAACAAAAAAAAATTGCTTTTCTGTTGATTTGGTCATGGTTTTCTACTAGTGTGCATTCATAAATGAATCCTATAAGTTATTTTTTTCAAGAAGATGCTCTAATTGCTCAAAAACAAGAATGTCCAAAACTTTTTCATAACAAATCTAAATAAAATGAATCAAAGCATTCCAGATAGACAAAAATATAATCTATGAAAAAAAAAATTTAATCAATTTTTGGCAAATTTTTTTTTTCTACCCCCCGTCCTCTGTTTTGAGCTTATTTGGTCATAACTTTTGTTCCCGGTCACCGATTGTGAAAAAAACTATATTTCCAAAAAGCTTATCAGCTTTTCTATCTTCAAAAAAAGTTTCAAAAAATCAAGACAAAAATTCAGCCCAAAGATACCTGCCCAAAATTCCATTTGTCCCCCAAAGGGACAACAGTTCTTTAGGAGTTAATCTAAAAATAGTATTTAAAAACTATAATATTTTGTGTGGCATTCACTTTGGAATACATACCCTTCTTTGAAATCAACATTGTGATTTAGTTATTGAGACACCAAACCATGCATTCACCCCATATTCATAACAATAACCAACTACATACTTGTAGTATCTAGGCAAGATGCTAATACCAAGTTCATCAAAAGAAATAGCATAGATATAATCAATTTTTTTTTCTTTTCAATTATTTTGACTAATTTTTTGACTAGCCAATACCATGTAGTGTTGTCTTTATCATCTACCAATTTGATTGCAATATTTTTAGAAGTTTCAAGCATACTTTGTTGTCTTGTAGGATTTCAATGAAGTTTTGTTTTATATCTTTATTATTTAAATGAATATGTATATTCTATTACTTGAATTTTTGCAATCATTATGCATTTGTTGCATGCATATAAAAAAATGAAGCTCTATTAATTTGACAACTCTTCAACATAAAGTGTATAATTTTACAAAGCTTTCACATGAAAGATAGATCCACCTTTCAAATTTTCAATATAAAGAAGGATGACCGATGGTTGTCTTTTGGTCATTGCACATATTTAGACAACTTGGATATATAAAAAAATTGTGCAATATAATGACAAATTAGAGAATATTCACATGTATTGTGGTCAACTTATATTTTTTTCTTAAAAGACACATTACAATTGGTCAATGGAAAAACATATAGCTACCCATTTTTTAGGAAGGAGGGACAAGGGAAGGGGACGAGGGGAGGGGGCTTTCTTGTCCAATTGGATTCTAATATAGCTTTTTGAAACTTCCTACATAGTTGCAATGGTAATTTAATCCAAAAGCATCCCTTAACCCCTAAAGTGCTATTATCCCCTTGGAGGACAAAATGGATTTTGGATAGGCTCTTGTGGTTTTCAATATTTGTCATATTTTTTGAATTTTTTAATGAAGATAGAAAAACATGTTAGCTTTTTGAGAATATAATTTTTATTTCAATTGGTGGCCAAGAGTAAAAATTATGGCACAAAAAGCCCAAATTTTAGTTTGGCAGGTAGAAAAAAAAAACTTAAAATTTTAAATTTTAAAAATTTGTTTTTCATAGATTATATTTTTATATATGTGAAAAGCTTTTATTCATTCCGTTTGGATTTGTTATGTGAAAGTTATAGACAATCTTGTTTTTCAAGCAATCAAAGCATCTTCTTGAAAAAATAACTTGTAGGATTCATTTTTGAGCTCAATTTTCACAATTTTTCAGAAAAGAAGTTTCACAGGGTTAAAATCTTTTGCTAGAGCAATTTCACCATCGAGATTAGTGCATTTCAACTCCATCTTAGAGCTATTAAACCGGTTTTGTCTTCCCTTCAATCTTGAATCTACTTCTACTTAACAATTTTTTAATGAATGAAAATTAGTTGTGTTCTCTTAAAAAAAATTTAGACTTTCAACCCAATTCTTCAACATAAAAAATTATAAATTCACAATTAGTAGTAAAAAATATTTAAGTTAAGAAGGTTCAAAGTCAAAAAATCTAATTGACCAAGGTGCAAAAAGCCTTGTTTTTTTTACTTTCAATGTATATATCTTGCAATTTACGTAGTCAAAGTCTCTAGAATTTCTTCCATACGTTCTTACACTAGTCTAATACAAGATCCTATGGTTAGATATGCAAAAAAAACATTTTTATAAGTTTTGTGCTCTTTGCAATAGAAATGGCAGTTTTGAGTGTTTTTTGATGGAAAAATGGCCTTGGGACTTTAGGAGTTAAGATTATGGAATAATGAATGAAAATTTTGCTATGTATAGACATTGCATGTTGTTTTTCATTATATTCATAAAATTGTGACATTTCAATTCCATTACCATAGTAAAGTGCATTCAATTAAAATTATAAACTTGTGACTTTCAACCCAAAGAAAATGGCCCAATTCCAATCTCAATTTTGCACTATTTAAGTTGTTATATAGCAAACTATTTTTAGTTTTCATTTTGATAGGATGCAACAAGGCATTATTGGGGTCAAAACTAGAAGTGGCAATTGGGCTTCCGAGTTGGAAAAACTACATAATTACACCTATAATTGTTTGAATAAGCATTTATCACAAGTCCCATAATTAGATTGCCTAACTCCTAAAGTCCCCCACCAAAAAAACCCACCAAAAACTACAATTTCTATTGCAAAGAGCAAATAGTTAAAAAAATAAAAATTGCATATCAAATTATAGGATCTTGCACAAGACTACCTATAGGATAATAATTTAAGAATGAAAATTTTAAACTTTGTCCACTGAGATTACAAGATATTTACATTAGAAGTAAAAAAAAAGAATTTAAAAAATTCACGTTGAGTGACTAGATCCTAAGACTTTGAATCTTCTTAACTTAAACATTTTGCACTTATAAAAAAAATTTAATTAAAAAATTTAATGTTGAAGAACTATATTGAAAATCTAGGAACAAAATTCAAGAAAATTTTGATTTTTGTTCTTTAAAAAAATATTAAATAGAAGTAGATATAAGATAAAAATAAAAAATAAATTGTTAATAGCTTTAAAATGGTATTGCCAAACACAAATTCTAATGGTGAGATTGCTTTATTTAGAATATTAAATCTTGTGAAGCTTTTTATTCCTTGAAAATTGTGAAAATTGAGTTAAAAAACAAATCCAATATGTTATTTTCTCACAAAGTTGCAATGGTTGCTCACAAATAAGGAGCTCCATAACTTTCAAATCACTAATGCAATGAATTAAAGCTTTCCATGTCAACAAAAATATAATATGTAACAATTGAATGTACTTAAAAAAAATTCAAGTTCTTTTTGGGTGTTGTTATTTGGGCTTGAGCAATTTGAGCTTTAAGAAGTCATAATTTTTCCTTTTGATCATTGAATGAAATTAAAATTATATTCTAAAAAAACTCATGTGTTTTTCTACCTTTAAAAAAAATTCAAAAAATCACGCCCAAAATTGAGATCATAAAAACATGTCCAAACCTTCAAGTGTTTGTCAAAGAATAAATTTTTAGGCAAGAATTTATAGGAGTTAATTTTAGAAACAAATCACAATTTTGTACAATTATTCTTAATGCATATATATCAAAATTTAGATGGCCAAAAACATAAAAACTTCCTCTCTACATTTAGTATTTAGGTCATTGTATTATAAGAAATTACTTTCAAATGTTATAAAAAGGAATTTCACAAATGCAAAAGGTACTGGATGACTTATATGACTTGTATATTGGCAAATACATAATTAATTCCAAAACGTCTAAAATGGATAAGAAGTGATTGTTTACATATTTTTTGAGTTGAATTGCACATTTAGGAAGCTTTGGAAAAGATAGAAAATTATACCAATATATGTAACAAAGCATATCCTATATTTTTAAATAGTCAAAAGAAATTTAAAAAGCTCGTATGTTTGGACATTAATTTTCAAGGCAAATTTTTTGTTCATAATTTAGATATCAAGAGGTTAAATAATGTCACTTATGCATAGAACGTCATACTTTTAGTATATGCTATAGGATTCCATCAAATTGATCCTTTGATAGTCTTAAGAATACTTTATTTATAAACTACTATTTGAAGTTGATGTTCAAAGATCTTTTTTGAAAAAAAACATTGCTCAACAACCATCAAATATTGAAATGCAATATTTTGATCTTTGAGAATAATCACATCAAGAAGTGAACAGATGAACAGAATTTCAAACTTAACTACTTCATGCCCATATGACCAAAGTACCTACTTCCATATTGTATTGGCTAAACAAGGTAATCTTGAAGTTAATAGGAATGCTCTTGAAAAGTTGAAAACTATATCAAAATCATAATTGGGCCCAATTGTGTCTGCAAGGTGCTTAATTTTTCTTCAAATTTTTTATATAGAAGCAAGTAATTTTGTATGTCCTTAAGTATATCCTAAAGACGGCAATCAGAGATTTCTACAAGGTACAAACAACTTTGAAATTTGTATACAAGCTCAATCCAACACTATACATGAGGCCTTAGAAACACTTAATCTGTGGCAAGGCTTTATTTTTGGACTAGTGTCCCCCCTGTTGGCCTCATAGCAGAGGGCAATTTCTGGAGGGATGAAGCCTGAGTGGTGACATTTCTGACAGATGTGGCAATCTTTCGCCAAAAATAAAAGCCCTATTTTGTGGTCCTTAAACTTCTTTGGTCTAGATATCTTCTCACTTAGGACATAACATCTCCTATATATATTAAGTTTCTTCTAAGCTTACATTCATTTATGTCTAAATTTTTTTGAATTTTTGACAATCTAATAGGAATTTTTTATAGATTGCTTCTCCCTTATGGACACCTCTATACAACATTCATGATCAACTTTGGTTATTAAATGGTCTTTAAATCGAACCATTGAAACTTTCTGGAACTTTAAAGAGTGGTGCACAATTATATATTCATCAAGTTCCAATAAGGTAGTTGCAACTGCAAACCTAACTACGACTAGTTTCGAACAGTTTGGGGTATATGTTGGAATAAACCTATATTTAGCATTTTGAAAATTCATAGTTTATTGACATAATATGCAATAACTTATATGACTTCTAATTTGATTAAAAAAAGTTGATATAATGATTGACATTTGGATATAGTATGCAAAAGTTATGAAGGATCAACTATTTGATGCATACAATTATGAAAGATCAAAATATGCAAAAGTTATGAAGGGTCTAAGTTTTTTGTATAGTAAGTTTATATGTTCTAAAATTGTTTCTTCAACACACGTACAATTGTACATGCTGATTTTAGAGATGTACAAGTAAGGTAACTACACCTAAAATAGACCATTTAAACAATTATGTTGATTTTAGCATGGTTTTCATTATTATATTGGAAATTTTTTGTGGGGTCTTGTTGGTAGTCCAAGGAGGATTCTAGATTCTCTGATAATGCAATTTTTGGACATTGTATGAATAAACCATGAACATTCGAAGTGTTGAAAATAGGTGTTTCTAAAACCAACCCTAAACTCTCATGAATAGTGGGAGTACATTTTAGGCAAGAATCTGTAGGGGTCGGTTTTAAGGTCAAAATTGGGTGTAGTCACCTTAGTGATGATGGCAATTTTAGGCATGATGTGATTTTGGGTGTACCCACCTTATAGAAGCAGAGAGGTAAGAGGCACAATAATCCATTTAGGAAATGCCACATCACCTCCCCAAAGGAATTTGTCAATATTTTTTCTGTTCATAAAACTACATTCAGTTTGGTTAGCAATACTGTTAGTGAAAAGATTTTGCAAATCTGGCACACAGTTCTTGCGGTGATGTACAGAATTGGAAGTCATTGGCACAAACTGTTGTTAAGTTTTTAACGTAGGGCCTAATTTAGAATTAGTTTGCAAGCTGGAATCTCCATCCAAAACATGATTTTAGAAACGGCGGCTGTGCATTGCATACAAACCCATAATTTTTCATCCATATATTGCAGGTTTCATCCATTTTTGTAGATGTAAATAGATTTATCACTCCACTGATGATCACTTTTTGTATTGCCTAAAATAAATTTAAAAAATCTTGACCCAAATAGAATGCAATAGTAAAAAAATATGCAATAAAAAACAAAAAACAGGCAAGGAAGAAAATAACCATTTTCTTCTAACTTCAAATGCTATAATCTTGCAATCTACATAGTCAAAGGTTTTGAACAAATTCTTACATTTTCCTATAGTAATTTAGTGTAAATAATGAGCTTCCCACCAAAATTAATTTTCATATTTGTTTTCAACTAGATAGTACGTGGTGGTTTTTGACAATTTTTGCTTGATACACACCCGGATCCTTTAGAGGTTAAAAAAATGTTCATTATAAAAATAATATTTGAAAATAGTAATTGAAATAATAATAGAAAAAATCCCGTTACTAGAACCTTTTAACCCCTAAAGTTCCATGACTATGTTTTCACCGAAAACACTCAAAAACTGTCATTTTTAGTACAAGTACCAAATTTTTGAAAAAAAACTTTTTTGATACATGTAACCGTATGATCTTTTAGTAAACTAGTTTTAGAAGATGTGGAAAAAATTTCAGAATTTTCCACCATGCGGATTGGAAGATATTAGCATTTGAATTGGCAAAGATCCTTTTTTTGTTCCTGCGAAACACAGGGCAGCTGCACTTCACAAGGTCACATTTGTATGAAAGAATGTCCAAAATGGTGGTGCTTCTTTGAATTATTTTTTCTAAACAAGTTGTCTACATGCTTAAAAAATTTCAAATCACTTGGAATTGTACAACATATTTAAAAAAAATAGTAAGTAGAAAGAAGTAGAGAATGATCCAAAACACTAAATTGTTAAGAATTTAATTATGGAATTGAAAATTGTGAATCCCAATGGTTGTAATATTGTAATAAACAAAATAAATCCTATAAAAAAAATTCTCAAAAAATATTAAAAATTGAGTTAAATAAACAACTTCAAAGTTTATTTCAAAGTAGAGAATCCGTAACTGCCCGCAAACTAAAAAACCTCATAACATTTGACTCATTTTTACTCACTAGTCGAAATGAAATGATTTAAAGCTTTCCACGTATATATAACTCTAGAAAATCAATTTCAAATTTTTATTTTTGAAAGAAGTGATTTTTTCAGATCTGCCCGGACTGCCCGCCGGTAAAAAAGTAACATATTAGGCCATAACTTTTGACTCCTATTTTGAAATGTCATGAAATTTAGTGCACATGAAAGATATTCCTCGTCTCCACCTTCTATTAAAATTTCAGCTTAAAATATGAAAATCTCTAGTCACACGTACCTGCCCCTATGTTGCTAAAAATAGCAGGCTGGTCCTTTAGGGGTTAATGAAGTAAATTAAATGTTTGTTGACAATAGTTTTATTAATATATCTATCATGAGGTATCCTTATGAGCATAGAATCAATACATAATACATCCATTTAATATCAGTTGTTTGCAGCTGTTTTCTATATATAGCCTTATTTTAATAAAAACATGGTGTTTTCATCACTCTCTTTGCAGAGATGAGGTTTTTGAAATAATACAAATAGCTTATATAAAGAAACATTGTATATTTTCACTATTTACTAGTGAGACCTTTTACAATCATATATACTTTCTATCATATCCTTTTGTCAATTGTTTTATTAGTTCCTACATTGAAACCTTATTGCATGTATTCAAGACGTTAATCTATATGTTATTATTGAAAATGCTATTAGAAATCTAAATAAATACAGCCATGCTATGGCATGCTTCATGAAGGTAAAAAATGATCAAAATCTACATACAATATATTGACCTAGAAAAGAATCCAGCTTAGTTACATATCCTTCCTTCGAAGATGTCATTTTAGGAGACTATTTACCAAACTAAAAATAAATACAATGTTTTTTGGAATTTCATTTGTGCCAGTGAAAGAAATGAAAAACATTAGATTTCCTTAGAATATAACTTTGATAAAGATGAACATGATTTTTTAAAATTCTATACTCATAAATCATGAATTCATGATATCTATATGTTATCAATCTATATGTTACTTTTATTTTTCATTGGGAGTTTAAAATTAAAAGTTGATCAAATGTTACATAATTACAATGTATTATAGTTGAATGCAAAGCTTCAAAGATTGCCGTAGATTAAAAATGATTGTAGAGATATTTTGAGCTAAGATAAAGATATCCCTAATTGGAACCAATATCTAATTAACCCTTAAACCTTTGGCCATTTTGAAGGTGTTTTGGATCTTGATTTTGTTAGTTACAAAGGGTCGAAGCTCAAAAGTACAATGAGTCATTTTTAGGTATAATTAACTGTAGGATCTTATAAAAATCTAAGTCCTTATCATCTCTACAAAGTTTGGTTTCAATCCAAGTCATAGATTGGAAGATTATAATATAAGAGTGAAGGATACAACATAACAAAGAAATCAATATTTTGGAGTAGTCGGAATTGTGCTTTGATTGGCTCTTTTGGACTCATAACATTTTAAAAAGTTGGCATCCTATGCTCATTCTCAAGGTAACCAAGTTCCACATGCATGGAAACAAGTCTTGTGTTTTTTTGACCAAAAATGAGTGAGAGAATGGTCTTGAAATAGTGACCACTTCATTGTTAAATTTCAAAAATTATGAGAGAAATAGAAGATTTGTTACAAATATGGAGCCATAATTCAAGATTGAACATGGTCGAGTTAAGGATCACAAGAAAAGACACACTATAGGGAGGAAAAAAAATTGAAAAACGGCTCAATTCCGAGTGCAAAATGTGTATTCCAATGGTTGTTGTACCCACAGACCGGGTAGAGTTAAAAAAAGGAAGAGGGCATTGCCACTCCAAGTCTAATCAACTATTGGGCAGCTCATTGAAAAGGGTCATGAATGGTCTACGCTAGGTATACATTACAATTCTAAGCCACGCATTGCTCTAAAAACGCCCCGAAAGTCTCCACCATCTCTCTCCCATCCCAAAGCTTGGGCCCAACCTTACTTATACCGAGCGATACAATTTTGCCCCTGCTCGCCCATAAACACATGCTTCTACCTCATTGGCTAGAATTTTCTAGCCCCCAGACCACCCAGACCACCCAGCCCCCAGACCACCCATGCTTTGGAATTTTTTGTAAATAGTGATTTTTCTTTTAAATATGAAAACACCACTAGGGAAGGCAACCCATTCCTAATCATTGCCCCCATTTTGGCTATGCATATTATTGTTCTCTTTCCGTGAACAGTGATTAATTATGGCGTGCTTCCCGACGCAATTGTGGCATATGATGATTGGCCATAAGACTCTCAATATTGCAACCACCCCTTGGGCAATTTTGTTTTCAGCCCATGGTCGGAAATAGCAAGCCCCATATCACCAGTATGGGAAGAACAAAATCTTCCCCTGAAAAATTCACAATAATTGTGTTTTGAGAAATAAAAATTTGAAAAATTATAGAAATCTTCCAAACTCTATTTCTACACACAAAAAAATTTTCCCACCAAAGAAACCCGCCCTGCATATATATGTAATTGCTTAAGTGATCAGAAACAAGTTGCCTCCCCTAGATAGTTAACTTGATCCTCTTGAGAATGAGCCCAAGTTCAAGTGACTCTTTACGTTCCTAAAATCAAGAAATGGACGTTCTAAAAATGGATCAACCCATTTTGTATGATATACTACTTCATTCACTACAATCCAATATCAAGGCCAATTAGTAGTCCATACCTTAATATACTCCCTCCGTCCCAAAATGATCTTCTTGTTGACCTTCATTTTTTGTTCCAAAATGATCTTCCTATTGCACTTTCTGATTTGCGAATTGGTCAGATTTGGCTTTGGATTGCTATCAAGGACCAACAAAACAACTCCAATTAGTAGTTTCCCTTCCATCTATGCAATCATCAATCAAAAGACAAATTAAATTATTAAAGGGGTCAATCATCGTTGTTCGTTCTTATTTTTTGCTTCTCTTTAAATATTGCCCAATTGAAGGATATGAAGCTTTGGAAGGCGGAATAGAGGTCCACACATGATCTTAGGTTCATACTAAATGCCTACAAAATGATGACTTCATACTCAACAATTAAGTGCCCACTGGTGTTCTTTGAAAATGCTCAAACTATTCCACTTTTCAATACTCCAAAACTACACTTTAAAAAGGGCTTTGGAACTCTAAATTTCTAGTAAGTGAAGAAAACCATGTACCCTACTTATAGCGCAAACCGGGTTTTAAAAATGATATTTTTAGCCTTAATCTAGAACATTTTGTCCAATAAGAAGATCATTTTGGGATGGAGGTAGTACTATATAAAACATATAACATTTATCCCTTAACAATGTAGAATTTTTTAAAATTCAAATGCTTCATAGCTCAAATTGATTTCCATAGTTTTTATTCCATTCTAAATTAAAATTTGGAATGAAACCTTAAAAAAAACTAGTCTTTAATTTATTTTACAAATCAAGTGACCTTCTAAGATCCACATGTCAAGCTAATCATATTGAATAGGGAAAATTCAAGAAAAAAACACTCAAATATTAAAAATTAATTTGAACTAAAGAATATCTCAAAAACATCATCATCTTGTACAAGTTAAAAGCCATGTATATATTGTTACATTTTAAGATATATAAACTAAAATCATTTTTTTCTATATATAATTTAAACCCATATATCTTAAAGTTAATGAGTTTTAGTGAATTTGACATTTAGATTCAATATCAGTATACTTCAAAGATTAAGGCATATGAGATTATTTTTAGAATTTAAAAAAATGAGTCAGAATTACATTTTTTATTGCCTAAGTTGAGACCAAATGCACATTTTATTGGATAATTCTACAACCAATTATAGAATAAATTTGACTTTAGAATGACCTATCTAATTAAAAATGCAAAAAAAACAAATAAGCCTCTAGTCCATTAGGAAATTATTGGTTTGATATAGTTTAATTTGAAAAACAAGAGAATCTAGTCTATACAAGACATGAAGTGTTTGGGATTGAATTCTACAAGAGGCTTTAAAGATCTTTGCAAATTTGAAGACCTCAAAGAATATCAACTTTCTACATGTATTGCACAAATAGAGGAGTTAGTGATGTTTCTACATTGTAGGGCTTCTAGTCTATTTTAGCTACAAATGATGACTAAATTTGAATTAAAAAAATTTGAAATGTCAAAATTTAAGATCTGAAACTTTTTAATTTGTGAAATTGTAAACTTATCATACAATCAAAATTTATAATCTTGTAATTTATAAATTTCTATCTTAAAATTTTATAAATCACATCCCCAAGGACTAGGAATAATTCAAATTTCCAAAATAATGAAGATGTATTCTAAAATGCCACTTAGAATTATTATTTAATCATAACTTTAAAACAAATATTGTAAAATATTGTTTGTTTATATTACTAAACCAATTGCTACACTAACCGATAGTTTTTAATAAAATTTGAAACCAAGAATTGAAAATTTAGTCTTTCTAAATTTGATTGTAAATTAAATAATTATATGTAATTCTCTCAAAATAATCCTTTGGTGTTCAAAATGTTTAATATTAATGCTCGTCATCAGCGATCTCATAACAAATTCAGGGTTTTTAGCCAAATATTTATTTATGAAAGATTTTTTTTGAATTTACACTAAGGGCATGAAAAAATTAAATAGCAACCAAGCAAAATTTATCCAATTTTGGGATCGTTGCTTGTCACTTTCAAAGATTTTTATTTTAGTTATTTATTGAAGTCGTTTTTGAAGGATCATTTTCTGAACTAGAAATAATACTTTATGAATTGTAACAAATTTGTGTCTTTTGAATTATATAATATTTGCACATAAAATATTTAATAATCTATATTGTAAAAATGCTAACAACTAATAAATGAATCTATAGAAAATTAGATGGATGATAAAGTGAAGATTGTTTGTGTTCATTTGTTGTTCAAAATTGAATATTTGGTCCTTAACCACTAAAGGACTAAGGCACATTGTCAAAAACTATCATTTTTTAGGGTAGTGAGAAAAAATACTTTAAAAAAAATTAAACTATACAAATTTGTACTAAACTACTATAGGAATGTGTAGAAAGAATTTTGGAAACTCTACTTCACATATTGAAAGGTGAATGACATTTGAAGTTAGAAGGAAAAAAATTCTAACCTTGCTTGAAAAGGCCAATTGACTTTAATTCCTAATAAAACTAGATTTTTGCACCACATATGGTTATTTTTTTTACATTTACATTTGCATCTTGTCTCATATTAATTACATACTTGCCAAATTCCAAAAGTAGAAGAGGAGTTTTGCAAATGCTACCCAAAGTTGGCCAAAAATTCAAGGCAACATTACTTTTGATCCATGCATCCAATTGAAAAAAAATTGAACTATTTATATCTACAATGCCCTCTAGAAAGTAAGGCAACCTCTATGAAGTTTTTGCATAAACAAAAAATTGCTAAATCCATTAGTTTATTGAACGTAGCTAATAATTTTTTAGCAAGTGAGTCATCATGACATTCTTCAAAATATCAACTTTCCAAATCCAATTTTTTTTTCTTCAAATTAGCTTGCTAATTTGAGCTAGGAGGTAGAATGTGAAAAGAGGACCATGCAGTATAATCAAAGGTGTTACCTTACTTTCTAGAGGGCATTATAGGGGGCATGTTCACTCCTTAATCCAAACAATTTGTGAACATGTGACTAAAATTGACTTTTTACACAACTACTTGAGATTTTTTGCTCACGTTGAACAATCACATGGTCCTTTAGGGGTCAAGGGGGGTAAATTTGATATTTTGTAAAATTTTAATTTTTAAAATTTATAAATGGCTCATATATTGAATTTCAATGGTGCTAGTATGTGAGCCCAAGAATGCGAGCTTGTGAGCATTGAGCCTACAATATAGGTACCTATAATATAGAATGATACCACACACTATAGAAGGTGTATATATCATAAAAACCTATAATATGGGTATTTATAACATATATATATATATATATATATATACTATAATCATAGACGGTTTCTATAGTATATACACCTATAACACAAGTGTATAGTATTCTAGGCTCATGGGCTCACACTCCTATGCTCACATAATAGCACCCCTCATTCAAATATGAATAATTCAATGACAAAAGAATTCAATGACAAAAATAGTTTGAATCATCCAATGAAAAAAGATTAGCACTAAGGGCAAGGACAAAAATAAATATTGGACCAAAGTTTACCACTATATTGGTAGTATCATTGAACATACAACATTAGAATTAAAAATTTATAACTATAAACAAAAACAAACAAAGAAGAATATCTAATGGATAGACAACTTTAAAAAATAGTTGATTTTGTTTTAACCCTTCATTGCCTAAGGTCCAAACATGCTTATAAGAATCCTGCCTTTGCAAGTGTTAAAAGTCTAAATTTCAGTAAGGTATGAAAATGTCAACCGTACAATCTTGTTGTGTGCATGTTGTAGATGGTGTGGAACAAATTTGGGGTCATTTGACTGTATAGATTGAAAGATTATAATGTTTTAGTGTTGGAAAAAGGTGCTGAAATTTTCTTAAAAACACATTTGGAGGTGAAATTTGATTCCTAAACCTACTCAAATGAAAAAACATCAAATTACCAAGTGATTCAAAAACAGAATGAAAACTCTTTGGTGAAAAAAATATCATTCAAATGACTCATTGTGTTTGCAAAATGGATTTGAAATGTTAAAAAACAGTGAAAAAAGTAGCAAAAAATCACATCTATAGCTGAACCTCCTTCTACTAAATTGCTTCTCAGTCACTCATAACTTCTTGGATCAATATGAAATTTTAACCACAAAAACTAGACTAGTATGCGCAACTTTTACAACAAAAATTATTGAAAACAGACCATGTATGAAGAAGTTATGAGCTGCCAAAGTTCACTATAATACAAAAAATGTCTGAATTTTGAACTTCGAATTGCTCGCAAACATTCAAAATTATAGCTTGGATTGACATGAAAAATTACCTCAATAACTAGACCTTAAGGGAAACAAAATCCAACAAATTTTTTTATTGAAAATGAACATTTGATGAAAAAAATACAAGCCCCTAAAGTTGCAGCCATGACATTGTAGTGTGGTGAACTCAAATTGAACCTGTGAACTTTGAATGGCTTTCACAAACTCAATTGGTCTTGGATTGATCTGAAAATTTTACCACACAAATTAGACTAGTATGCGCAACTTTTACAACAAGTTTTATTAAATTTGGACATCAAATGCAAAAGTTAGAGCACTTCAAATTAGATTGTTACAGTGTGAGGAGACTTTTTGTCCCCTTCGGCAATGAAGGGTTAATGATCACTTTATCGAGAGGGGTTAATTTCAAGACATCTCAATCTCACAATACATAGAATTTTTTTGTACCAACAACTAGAATTGTCTAAATAAATTTTTGAAAATAGTTTATCTTATTCAACACTTAAAAGTTTTGTTGGGTCTTGTTGATAGTCAAAATGATGATTCTAAATTCTCTCAGAATGTAGTGTTTGAACACTATATGAATAAATTATGAATTTTCAATGTATTGAAAATAGATATTACTAAAATTGATCCTTAGGTCTCTCTTATGAATGAAGTCTATATATTGTAGGCAAGAATTTAGATGGGCTAGTTGTACGAACATGTGACGATTAAGTGCAGGTATCTAAAACTGAATTAAATTAGTAGCATCTAGGATTGGAGGGAAACAAACAATGTCACTAAAATAAAAGGTTAAATAACTCACAATAAGGTCAAATGATCCATTGTCATCCCTTTGGTGAACACACATACCGGTATTTCAAGTTATCATATTCATAATTTTTGTTTTTAATAAAACAACAAATCAAATAATTTTTTGCATGTACTTTGTTCACCTCATTTTTAGATTAAAAAAAAAGACAAGCTATATGTGGTTGAAGCAAAAGCACATAACTTTTTATTGTTGTTCCTAGGAAGGAACTATTCTCATCCCTTTGCATTCTAATGTAGCTCTTTAAATTCCCTAAACATTTGCAATGGTTGAAAAGATATAACAACCAACATAACTTGGATTGAAAACATGATACCAGGAATCCAAAAGCATCCCTCGAGCATGATGTGATTTTGCCATGCGTAGAAATAGCATGGTGATATGCGTTGGATTCATAAAATGGTGACTTTTCAACCCAATTCCACACTAAATTGTCCAAATTAGAACCCTTGTACAATTTTCACTACATTAGGATGCCAAAAGGACAATTGAGTTTTGAACTAAGGGTTTGAGTCTCCCTCGCTTAGTTTGAGGGGAAGCTATAAGTTGAAAAGAGTATAAGGTAATGTGCTCTTAAAGCAACCTGACTCTAAAAGCAACCTCTAACACAAAGGTACATTTTGCTTTCTTCAATGTATCCAAAGTGTACATTCCAGGAGGGGATTGCTTTCAGTGACCACTGGGTTTCAACTTCAAAAATTCATAACTAATTCCACGAAGGTTCAAAAAATATGAAACGACTTGGGTTAGATGCCAATTCTATTTTTCTTCCTACCAAAATTTACTGAAAATTGTTTCAAGGAGTTTAGCTTCCTCCCAAATGCAATCAGCTCTTAAAAGGTCGCTTTAAGAGCACATTACCTTACCAGCCATCTAAGCTTATTTCTTCCAGAAGCAGATCATAATATATGGTACCCCTGAAATAAAAATTGTCACGTAATTGAAACACCGACTTCATTAAATTATGAGAATCCGCATTTAATATATTGTTGTGGAAATTAATATGATGAACTATTGGATGCAGATGCAGTTAGGAAATACTTAATACTTGTTTATTACTCGTAATAAATGTCTGGGTAAGCAAGATAAATCCCAGAGCTCAATTGTTACTTTTATTTATTTTTTATTTTAAAGAAATGGAAATCCATTCCAAATAATAAATCTCTCATCTAAAAGCAGTAAGGTAGAAGGCTCATAAACCGACCATTTAAGGGCTGGTCCGCCTTTTTCATGTATTTCTTTGGATGGGAATATTTTTAGCTCATTTTTCAGACATGGAGAAATTGATGAGGAATCTAACCCAAGTCGTTTCGTATTTTTCAGAGCATTTTTGAATTACTTATGAATTTTCAAACAAGTTGGGTCATAGGTCCCTATTTGTGACCCTAGGTCTTTCATAAATGGTTCACTTGCAATTCTAAATAAAAATGGGGAAAGCAAAGAGAGTGATTGGCTCTTGCAATTAATAAGTCTTTTTTTCTTGGTTCATTCAATGACTATAGTAGTCCATTTCAGAACCAACTCATGTCCATTTCACAGCCATTTATAGGGGCCATTCTTAATGCCCGAACTGTTCTTGAACCTTCTACCTTAACAGAAGATTGAAGCCAAATTTTATCAAAACTCAACCAAATCAATTGTTACATTGATGGCAACCGTGAGCACAATACACTAATTTTGTTTTAATGTGCCCCTTGATCCAAAGGGTCCATCAACATGTGGGATGGCAGGTTCCAATGTTTAGGGAGAACCCCTGCCCTGGCTAACTTAGTTCATTGTTAGTTGGTGGAATTGGGAAAAAATCTAGTTGCAATTTGAAAACATTGAAAAACAAAAGTGAAAAAAATCTATAAATTTCTATTTAGGATTAAAATTAAAGGAAGAAATTAGACTTGATACTTGAAAAAATAGTTTAGTATAGGAATTACCCCTTAAAGAACCAGGGGGTGTCCAAATTTTCAAAATTATAAAGTTCTATCATAAAATGCAACTTAGAACAATGTTTTAATGTTGACTCTCAAACAATAGTTGTAAAATATGATTTATAGATCATGTACATATATTTAGATCAACAAATACACAAACCAATATTTTACAATAAAATTTGAAGCCAAAAATTGAATATTCCTTCTAAAACCAATTGTTGATTGAATATCAATGATTTTTACTAGATTTTTTTTTATAAGTTCAAAATGTTAAAATTCTAATCATAGTGATTTTTGAAGATTATTATTTTATTTTTGATTCAAGTCATCCTTGAAGGATCATTTTTTGCGTTGAAAAAGTTACTTTTTGAAGCTAGACCTACCACTAACATCCTTTGAATTAGATAATATTTGCAAAACAAAATCTTCATAATCTATACCGTACAAATGTCAAAGAACTAATACAAGAATCTTCAAAAAAAAATAATGAATGAAAAAACGCAATTTTGTGAGTTTGGGATGTGTTTTTGTTCATTTGTTGTTCAAAATCTTCACTTGTGGTCCTTAACCCTTTACTTCCTAAGAAGCCCAAATTGGCCTCACATTTTTTTAGCGATTTTGAAGAATTTAAAAGGGAATTTTTGAATATTTTAATAATTAATTATTTAAAACCAATACATGCAATGTTCTTCACTTGAACTATTAGTAATGATATAATAAAGTTTTCCATTTAGATTATACTTTTTACTATATGATCAATCAAATTTGGCAACTTAAAATTATGAATTCTTAGGAAGTAAAGGGTCAAGGGATTTAAGGAAAATAGATGGTAAAATAAAAAATATCCAAAACATTGGTAGGTTCCCTTCAAGGTAGACCCTTCTTTATTATTTTCTAGGGTTTCTTCATACACTTGGGTAGTTGGATAATTGTTTTTTCCCACCCGCAAAGATTCATGCATTAGAAAAGCACATTAAAATTGTTCTAAAGGCATGGGCCTTAGAGCTAATCTTGGATCACCAATGTGACCGTTAAGTGGATGCAACAACAAACCAAGTAATATAAAAGGAAAGCCTTCTTACATGAAATAACATGCCGCAAGAGTGGCAAGGGATGTTATTTTTATAACAGACCTCTTTTTAATATTATAGGACATAACTTCTATGTTGTAGGGTTGGATCTTGGTCAACTGTATTCAATCAAGGATTAAGGAAAAGGGCATCTTTCCATATAATAAAAGACTTCCATTTGTCTTGAAATGACCTCCTTTGAGGTTATGCTAACCATGCAACGGGCCTAGCGGGAGCAATGAATATAGGGACCTAATGTGACTTTAACTTGCTTAATCTTTTTGGAAGACGCGATAGTCAGTTTGATCTTAAGCTTTTAGTTTTTTTCTTTCTTGTTGTATCTTGAACTCCGTGACGCACTACTGTTCAATCAATGGACTACACAAGTTAGGGTGCAAGAGGAAAAAAAATTATTACAGAGGAGGAACGTCAACTTTGTGGAAGCTCTTTGCTTGTGTTCCAAGATTTAATCCAAGGCAACGGAAATTGATTGCATGCATTTTGGAAGAGGATTGCTAAGCATTACAAAAAAAATCAACAAATGGAAAACGGAGAGCGTTCAACCAAATTGTTGGAAATGAAGTGGGGAATTTTCAAACTTGATGTTACAAAGTTTATAGGAGTTTAAGTACAAGGTGGTGCTTTCTTGCAAGGCCAGAGTTGGGAGCTTCTCTCAAAGATGCTCTAAAACACTTGCTTGAATTGTATAAAGTTAAGCATCCAAAACAATAATCATTTGTGGGTTAGTTCTTAATAGATTTTCCTAGGTAGATTGAATCCATAGAGGAGCATTTGGTAGAGTCGTTTAGTTGCAAATCTATCCATGCTAATTATGCCAAAGTGGAAGTCATGCCAAAGCTTATTGTGAAGGTCAATATTTCAATTGAGCCCCTCACTGCCAACTTTGAAATCATGGAATCAATGTACTACTTGGAATTAATATTGGAAGTATATTACATAATTTCAAATGTAGTCCAAATTATTTGAAATCTAAAAAAATTATATACTATTTTGTTGTACATAATACACCTTGCCTAGATCCCATTATGCCAACATGAAAGATAGCGTGCCAATAGTCAACGATAAACTTTGTAATTGGCTAGAAATCTAACCACACCAAGAACTTATTAGCTCCTAACCAATGGTGAAAAGAAAAAATGCCACATGATTGTGACATATGTCAAAAATGCAGCCAACCCTACAAGTAATGACAAAACAACAAAAACTATCCTATCATCACAACACTACAAGAGAATGGGGTGTTTAAAGTAGTGTCCTAGACATCACGTCTTTTAAGTAACATCTTTTAAGTAAGTTTTACAGTAAAATTTTACTAAAAAGATTGTCTTTTTAGTAAAATTTTACTTAAAAGACGTTACTTAATAGACGTGATGTCTAGGACACTACTTAAAACACCCCTTTCTCTTGCATGTGCAAGCACTAACACTGTTGACATCCTTAGCAAGTAAAGAAAATGAACACCTATGACACAAGCATACTAGGTGTAGTAAATGGGTTTACAACCATTCTTTTACTCATATCCTTCATTGGTGTCAAAATCCTTTTTACACTGGCAAATTTAGTAGCCTTCTTCAAAGAACCAATGAGATTCCAGTGGAAAATCCTACAAAGATGAAGATGCTTATCCATGCCTTGACACACATAAGGGACAAATCCACCGGCCGTTGGAATTTTGTGCAATGACAAACTCAAAAATTTGTGTACCACCTAGTAGAACAACATCACATAGAACTATAGTGGTAGGGCACTTGGTACTTCTATACAACACGCATTTTAGCCTAGCTAGAATTTGTGAACTACATTCTAGTCACTACAAAAGAAAGGAATATTTTAAGTATAGTCCTAGTAGTGTAGTCCTATAAATAATGACCTTTTAAGGAAATTTTTAGTAAATTTTACTAGAAATATAGTCATGTGTTTTCAATAAAATTTAACTAGAAATCTCCTTAAAAGGTCATCACTTATAGGACTATACTACTGGGACTATACTTAAAACACCCCTTTCTCTTGTAGTGAGTTAAAATATAAAATATCTATTTTACAAAATTTTAGGCATTACATTTTAAGAGAAACTAAAGTTCTATTTTGTCTACCAATAAGATCCAACAATTTTTTTTCTTGTTCATTAGTAGGAACCTTACTCAAATCCTTAATCAAATGTTTATAGGAAATATTATCTTACCACATTTGTCCTAATCAAATGTTTGGGTGCACATTCTGTTCTATATGTATAACTAAGACTTCAATTTTTTCAAACAATGTTACAATTGTTAACTCTTGACCAAAGACAAAGAGGCGTTTTGCAAAAGCAAAAGGTTCAAGAGGAAGTTTGAATAGCCAACTGACTTAAAAAGCAAGTCAATATTACATGGACAAAGCCTCTCATAGCGTACTTGTTTATTTGCTTTGGAGTAAAGAGAGGTGTTTTCTAGCTTTGCAAAAACTATCACACAAAGTTGGAGTACCTTCTTTACTTGAAGCGAACCTATACTATAAGTACAAAAACTCTCATAGTGTAGTTGTTTGCTATCTTTGTAAGATATCTAAGGTACCCCCCTATAACCGACTGAATAAGGAATTCCAACATGATCTAGAGTAGTGAAGGCAAAACAAATATTTTTTAGAGGTACATCAATAGAAATGACATGGATTGCAAAAAAATTGGTAATTTTATCATTTGAATTGAAAATACTATGAACTTTGAGAGGCAAAAAGTGTGCCGGACCCATGGCCAATGTCTAGATTCTTCCAATTCTGATCATTCAATATCTTTTTACCTAATCAATATTTCCTATTTTTTTTCACAACTTGGGACATGTGTCATATATTTATTAGTTCCAACCTTGAAAACGAAAAAAAATTGCATTCTAAGTGTGATAAAAAATACGTGCACCTATAGGTCAGGAATGGGTCACTGATTGGGAATGGGGGGGGCTACCTTACAACTAAAATTGACCAAATAAACATTGGAGATGGGTTTCCATTATTGAATAGTCTAAATTTTCGTAGGATACAATTGAAAGTCAAAAGTAGATTCAAGATTTTGTTTGCATGCTTATTTTGAAAAATAATATGAATAAAAATGTCCTTTTAAGCAAAAATCTAACAAGAATAGGACAATTTTGCAAACAAGTCACAAGCAAGGGTTATTTTTAATTTATTTTGGACTATGTGAAAAGCAATCTTGGCTAGAGTGATGATGTTGCTTACATCTATACAAATGGATGAAACATGTAGAATATGGATGAAATTTAAATTAATCATCCAAAGGAGTATACATTCATCCCCACAAGAGTGATATCATCTGAACAATTGTAGCAATTCAATGATGACATCCACTAAAAATGGAAAAATATATCGCCAAATATGTTAGAATTAATTGTAAAATGAACCCTAGTTTGTAGAAGCTAGGGATGTCAAATGAAGGTTTAACTAAGAATGATACTCCCTCCATCCCAAAATGATCTTCCTGTTGCAGTCTGTAACTTGCGAATAGGTCAAATTTGACTTTAGATTGCTATTGGGGACCAACAAAACAACTTTGAGTAGTAATTTCCTCTCCAACCATGCACTACAAGAGAAAGGGGTGTTTTAAGTAGTGTCCTAGACATCACATCTTTTAAGTAATGTCTTTTAAATAAGTTTTTAAGTAAAATTTTACTAAAAAGATTGTCTTTTTAATAAAATTTTACTTAAAAACTTATTTAAAAGACATTACTTAAAAGATGTGATGTCTAGGACACTACTTAAAACACCCCTTTCTCTTGTAGTGATGAAATCATCAATCAAAAGACAAATTAAATGAATAAAGGGGTCAATCAACATTATTCATTCTTATTTTTTGCATCTCTTTGAATATTGCCCAACTGAAGGAGACGAAGCTTTGGGAGGCGGAACACATGTCCACACATGGTCTTAGGTTCATACTAAATGCCTACAAAACGATGACCACAATTAAGTGCCTACCGGTGCTCCTTGAAAATGGTCAAAAAATTATAGTTTTTAATACTCCTAAACTGCACTTTAAAAAGAGGTTTGAAACTCAAAATTTTGAGGAAGTAAGGAGAATCCTAAATCCTATTTATAGTGCAAAATGGATTTCTAAGATGTTATTTTTAGCCTTAATTTGAAACATTTTGTCCAATAGGAAGATCATTTGGGATGGAGGTAGTACAAAAGAAACACAACATCAAACTCCATCAAACCCCAGATTTGGTACTTCTAGTCCTATATTTTTCACAAACTCCGGCTCCTCATCCCTCATTGCACACGGCACTTTGTAATTAAGGTAGGAGGTTCTAAAATTGCCCACCTCCTCAAATGTACACTACTTGTGCATGTATTTTTTTTGCAACCTTCAACAATGTACATTTGAGGAGGTGGGCAATTATAGAGCCCTATGCCATTTCAACTTCAAAATTTCATAACTAATTCCACAAAGCTCCAAAAAATATGAAACAACATGAATTAGATGCCAATTCCACTTGTCTTTCAAGAAAAGTTTACTGAAAATTATTTCAAGACGTTTCACCTCCCCAAAATTCAGTTTCAGCTCTTAAATGAGCGATTTATGGACCTCCTACCTCAACCCTATTTCCTCCAAAAGAATCTGTCGCGCTAAATATCACTAAAACAAATGCACAGACAGACTCATCCAAACTCCCACTCTCATCCATCTCCCCGCCGCAACCGCGCGTCCGCGGCTCCCTCCTCTCTGTCGCTCAGTCCGTCCCCATGCCTTCCCTCTCGCTCCCTATCCAATGGCTTCTCGTCCCCGCGTCGTCGTCGCCCGATCTGCTGCCATTCCATCGCCGACGCCCGCCCGCCGTCCCTCCCTCCCTCCCTCCCTCCCTCCCTCGCGCTCTCAGATCCCAGTTTCCGGAGCCCAGGCGGGGCGCCTCACCCCCAACAATTCCGAAAACGCTCGAGATCTGCACTCCTCTCGCATCCTTCTCTTTTGCTCTAACTCTTGCTCCACAAGCTCATTCCCGTTTCATTCCTGTTTCATTCGCTTCTTCTTCTCCCACGTCGAACAATCAAACCAAAAATGCGACATTACGGGAAGCAGTAGCCAAAAGGGGATGCATTTGTAGAACAGCACGGGTTTAGTTTATTTAAGTTAGATCCAGGGGAAGGGATCACCCATGGGAGTGTCGGAGGTCGGGATGAGCGCACGGTGCTGGAAGATGGGGTTAAGGTGGACGCTACTACTGCGCACAATGTGGTGACAGCCGTTGCTTTGGGAGTTCATATTTGAAAACGCCGGCATGTAATCGAACTTAGGGCAGGCAGGAGCACGGGAGGGAGGAGAAGACCAGCAGGTTAAGGAGTTTTTTTTTCAGATTCTGTTTTTTCGTTTAGAATGGACGATGCGGACTATGGCGGGGACTGGGATCCCTACGATGTGGAGATGGCGATGGTGTGAGGAGGAGAGCGTGTTTTTCGGACATGGTTAGGGAATGAAACCCCAGGCCATTATTGGCGAGGATGGCGAAAATGGCGTTTGGTTATGCGCATTGGTGTTGGATAAAGCTGCAGCAGGTGGAGGTGCTGTGGAGAGGGAGAATCAGCAGTGTGTTATAATGGTGGCGTAGAGTTTGTTTAGGAGGGGGGTCGGAGTTGCCAATGATCGAGTTTTAGGTGGAGTTTTAGGGGAGTGTTGTGCTTGCTTCATCGCCGCTGTTGCTGTTGTTGTACTATTTTTCTCTGGCGGCAGAAGAGATGTCCGCTGCAGTGAGCCCGACTCCATTTGACCGGCCTGCCAGAACGAGCAATCGCAGCAACAACTTGGTGAGTGGGACAGATCTGGTCTGCATTGGTCTGGGGGCAAGGGTTTTGTAGATCTGCAGGCGAGGGAAGGAATTAGGTCACAGAGGGAGGGATGCCCCTGGAATGTATGCCTTGGGTACAGCCTATAGAGACCTGACCTGAGCAGCAGTGTTCTTCGGTTTTTCGAAGAATATATACTTCAGCCTTCCATGCATATCAACATACTTAGGTTTTCTTTGGCAAATGGGAGTTCTGATGATTCAGAGAGTTCGGTTGATGAGGGAGATGGAAATATTTGTAGAAGACACTTGTGTTTTCAGAGGAGTGATGAAGCCCTAAATGCCTAATCAAAAAACAGAAGGATGTTGTTTGGAAGCTATTAGTGGATTAGAAGAACTTTCATAAAGTTGTTTTCAAAAATCTAGGGTATGATAATTTCTTTCTATTGGTATGTTTTGTGACTAAGGTTTCTAAATGATTTTTGATAAAATGTCAATTCCAACAGAGATGACTGTATGGACACTGAGGGGTTAAACAAGCTTAGGGTTTGATGTCAAATGGGAGTTTTAATCATTCAGAGGTTGGGATCAATTCTTCAGATGAATACATTCGTAGAGGAGGTAGTTTTAGAGGAGTGTAACGTGATATTAGTGCGTTGATTTTTTTGGTAGTACTTTGTGCGGCTTGTCTGGATGTACCGGTATTCGTTTGCTGGGATTTGAGCACATTTTAATAGTAAGATCGCTCTGCAGGTTTATAAGAGCGGGCCATTGTACATCTCATCGAAAGGTATGTTGTTGTTCTCTTCTCAGAGCGACTATCCTATTCTTCCAATTTTTTGAAGATTTATTGTTATCTTGTATGCCGCTGAGAGCATCAAAGTAATGCGTTTTTAAAGGAAGTTATGTCATTACTCTGCAATCCCCGTTTTTAGTCATTTCGCTTTTGTGCACCCCCATTGTTTTCCTTAATCAGATAATCTTCGCAAATAGCATCCATTGAGATCAGCTCGTTATGACTATTCAGGTTTAGGTTGGAAGTCATGGAAACGACGATGGTTCATTCTGACCCGAACATCACTGGTGTTTTTCAAAAATGACCCGGTGAGTTCATTACAGTCCCATTAGAATTGAAATTGCAGGCTAAATTGAAATGTTGCATAATATATATGCATCGTTCTTTTAATCCGATGTTGACTCATTATGTTTGTGAATTGCTAAGGTCAGTCCAGCTGAATGAACAGCTATCAAAGTCTTCTTTATGTCTGTTAGATGCTGGAGACGTAGTAGGACTGAGTCAAAGTTGCCTCATGTTCGAATCGAGGTGAAAATCGAATGAAGTATAGATGACTATTATGAACAGACAGTCAAAGGTCTCATTTGGGTATCGGAGAATCCTTATTACCAGCCGCAACCTTTGCCCTTTTGTCAGTGTGTTGACCTGTATTATTCTTACCTGTGATGATCTTTGCAACTGGGTGCAGAACACATATCCCTCGAAAGGGGGTGATATGAACCTGACTCTTGGGGGAATTGATTTGAACAACTCTGGCAGGTGATCACTGCATTTCTATGTCCTTAGTGAATATCTTAGCTCCTAGGATTTGGTCCTCGTTTTTCTCCAGGCTGAGCTATTTCCTTTTCTCTTGTCGCTATATGACTTCACATCTTTCTCCTTAACCCCCAAAGGACCAAGATTGCTAGTTTTGATTAGGTCATCTAGTGACTTCTTTTGTTCATTTTCGTTTATTTTTGACTAGCATGTGCAATGTTCTTCACTGATTCTACCGGTATATAATATGGTCGCATCTGAATTATAGTTTTCACAATATGATCAATTGAATTGGGCATTTTAAAACCGTGCATTGTTTGTCCTTAGGAGGTAATTGATCTTATTGAGTATTAGACACTATTCTCATCTGTGACGATATTTTGAGCGCAAATTAATTCCTAGGCGATGACAGTTAGAGATGAGCTGTGTGCTTGTTCGGGTAAATGCATGCAATGACAGAGAATGGGCAATATCGGGCAGTTCAATCACCAATAGTGGGCATGTGAGCAGTGTGCTTGTGCGGGCTGAGAAAAAGCTGCTGACGGTCTTGTTTCCGGATGGACGGGCCTTTACTCTGAAGGTGATCACTTTTGATATATTTCTTAGTTCCTTTGCTACGTTGTGGTCCAATTAATTGGGACTTGACCTAGCTGCAAATTCTCTAAGTAGTACTCGTGTATTTTCTCATCTGTGATTTACGCCACGCTACGTCATTAGCAGCTTTCTTTCGATTATTTGTTGATTTCAGGTTTCCTAAATGTAGAACTTGTACATCGTATATTCTTTATAGGCGGAGACTGTTGAAGACGTGGATGAATGGAAAGATGCATTGGAGCGGGCTCTTCAGGCAGCACCAAATGCATCCACTTTGAGTAACAGTCCAAGCTTCCAAACTGAGGGTCTTGAATCTATCGATGGGTCTTCAGAGCCAGGTGCGCCATTTGGTTTTGAAACATTGGCCATGTGCATTATGTGTATTGAATTTGTATTATTGATTTTGGTGGATCTTTTTTTCTTTTTTTCTTTTTTTAAGTAACTTGAATCCAAATACAATGCGGAAACTCTGATTTTGGAGTATGTTATTGTCTGCAATGAGTAGACCTAAACTGGTCTGATGTGTATTGACAGGTCTCACAGGAAGCAACCGGCGACCAGTCAGATCCATGGTCGTTGGTAGGCCAATCCTGCTGGCCTTGGAAGACATTGATGGAAGTCCGTCCTTTCTGGAGAAGGCCCTTACGTTTATTGAGACATATGGTATGTCATTCATATCTGAATTACGGGTATATCTGAAACAATCTACCTATGCTCCAGACATCAGTCTCGGTGAAAAAAACTCATTGACTTAATGCAATTATATGCGAAAACAGGTGTTGGGGTGGAAGGAATATTGCGGCAATCTGCAGATGTTGAAGATGTGGAGCGACGTGTGCGTGATTATGAACAAGGTTTATTTTTCTTGTATTTTTCTCTCTTTTAGAATGTGCACTTAATACACCATATACTGTCGTTTTCGTTTGCAGTGGGTCATAAATTAATTTTTCCCGCAACAATTATATCCAAAGAGACTACAAGCCACTCTGCAAGGTTGCGGCTTTCAAGGTGGTCAAGAGAGCCACACTAACTCTGAAAAATATAAATCCCTTTGATTTCATGATGAGAAGTCTTCAAAGCTGAGATGTTATACATTACTGAGTGCGTATTGAGAACGACTAACTTTATGTTTTTCTGCTCATGTCCAGGGCGAAATCAGTTTTCACCTGATGAAGATGCCCATGTCATTGGCGATTGCATAAAGGTTGAATATCTACACATGGTCAAGTTGATGTCGGAATTTCAGGATGTTGTAAGAGATGACTTCGTATATCTCTTCAGTGCGTATTGTACTAATATCCTTCACAAGGATTAGATGTCTAAATTACAGTTTGTTGCTGGGCGCAGCATGTGCTAAGAGAGTTGCCGTCATCACCGGTCCCAACACCATGCTGCACTGCGCTTCTCGAGGCTCAAAGTACTAACTTCCCTTTGCTCAATGATCCATTCTGTGATTCATGTTCATGCCCTGCTATCCAAGTAGCAATTTACTGACTTTCTATTTGTACCTGTGAACAAACCGATCAATCAACAGGATTGGAAGGGAAGGCGTCTCGTGTCTCATCGATGAAGTCAGCTGTCACTGATACATTTCCGGAGCCTAATCGAAGACTGCTTCAAAGGTAGTTCTAATGTCTATTGTGCCGTTCCCTTTCATCATGGTGATGTCTATCAGGAGTTCGATGTCTGAAGAACGTACACGCTTACAGTTGTTCTCTGTCAAGCTGATTATGGTATTCTAATCTAAGGTTTGAGATTTGTGAGATCTAGATTTGTCCGAACTTTGGATGTCCTGCATGTGCGTATTGTTTACTTCATCTAATGAGCCTTTCTTACATAACTGTGCACCTTTCAGAGTTTTGAGAATGATGAGATCAGTATCAGCACACACAGATGACAATCGAATGACTGCATCAGCTGTTGCTGCATGTATGGCTCCACTGTTGCTGCGTCCATTGTTGGCTGGTGAATGTGGACTGGAGGATGAGTCTGAAGTCAGCCCAGACAATGCTGCTCAGCTCCTGGCAGCTACGGCTGCAGCCAACAATGCGCAGTCCATTGTCACAACGCTCTTGGAAGAGTATGATCACATCTTTGAAGTAAGTCTGCAGATTTTGTCACTCTTGTGGGCTCTTGTATTTTCTTTAGATGCAATGCTGCAGTTCTGGATGTATCTACAGTATCTACTATGATATTATTAGTGACAAGGCTGCTCTGCTGTTTCAGGATTATGGTTTACAGCGTGCCCCACCTTCTCCTCAAATATATGGAACTCTTGAGGCCAGTGAGACCGAAGCCTCCTCCGATGACGAGGACGATGAAGGATTGCACGCAATGAATGAGGATGAAGGGAATTTCCACGATGCTGCAAATGATTTGCACGAAGAGGGTGATGAATACATCGAGCGCGCTCTTTCGGGCACTCTTAGTGAAAGTAGTGGCAACCTTGGCAGTGATGTGTTTGACTACAAGGTGGGATATTTGTGGAGAGTGTATAATTGCTCACGTCAATATCTTTGTTTCCTCATTGTTGGATTGTTTGTCTTTTTCTTAAACTGGCTAATTCACGAGCCGTTTCATTAATGATTTCTGAAAATGCAGGGACATGTTGGTGTATTCTCACCTTATTCTTCACTATAATCTCGAAAATTATTTAGGTTCTCTACTGGGATTAGAATATTAATAACTATCCGATTTAGTTGGGATCATTCGTCGGTGGTCTCGTCGATTTTTCAAATCAGGTCATATATATTACTGGCTCTAACAAGTAGTACTGTATTTCTTTAGGTGTTTGAAGGCGGGGATTCGGATAACGAGTGCTCAGGTGGTTTCGGTTCTTCCACTGTGCGACCCAAGGGAAGCACCAAGGCTTGGTCGCGCTCTGTGCAACTAGGCAGCGACGACCAGAATCATTTGCCTTCAGTTACTGTCGATAATGGTGTGTTCAATACAAATAATACTGCTAGAGGTCGGTCTTCTCCATGGAGAGATGGCAGATTATCGCCGCCTATGAACACTACGCAATCTGAGAAGACCAGCAACAACTCTCTCGCCAAGCCGCTGGCCTCAACTTCTAGCAGCAAGCGAACTTCACTATGGGGTCTCACTGCAGTATGTGATCTGCACACATGATAACTTCCTTGTTTATCGTGAATGTTGATTGAATGGCCATTCAATGCGATTATTAACGGCCAACTGCTTGAATATGCAGGTGACCAACAAGAGTGCTAATTCTGATGTTAACGATTCATCTGGGGAGGAAGAGTAAGTTCTCTCTATGAATGTCAGAATATGGTTATTGGCATTGTAGAGCCATGAGCTATTGTGGAACCATGCGCCATCATTTTAAGGATAGCAGACTTACACAATTGAAGAGCTTTGAGCTATTTGCTAAGGCTTATATGTGTTCACCTTGAACTGATACCTTCTCCTAATGGTGTGCTTTACATGGTGCCGCAGGTTGGCCATACATCGGTTGGAAGTGACAAGGACTGATTTGCGAAACCGGATTGCTAAAGAGGTAACCTTTCTTATGAAATTAATCTGAAATTTTGGTCCATATTTTATCTTCTTTAACGATTTTCACTCTTATTGAAGACTGATCCCAATATTGAGTGCTTTTGCTTCCTACTTGGTGCAATATTTGTCTAAAATCTTTTGTCACTTGTTCGGAGTTTTATTTACGTAGCAACCTTCATTTTCTCATTCAGAAGAGTGTTTTAGTGTATGATATCGTGCTTAGCGTACTTGGAATACCTTAGTGCCCCTCTTCAATGTAATGTCAATTGATACATGGCATTCTGAATACACAGGCGAAAGGTAATGCAATCTTGCAAGCCAGCTTGGAAAGAAGAAAGCAAGCTCTGCACGACCGGCGGCTGGCACTGGAGCAAGATGTACGTCTTTCGCTTCGACTCCATTGCAATGAATGATATATTTCAAGCATTCAGGTCCTCCAACAAAAGTCGTTTTGACGTGGGATTCAACACTGTGATCTCCATACTTTGACAATAAATGAATGATTTTGCGATCCTTCTGTATGGTCAGGTGGCAAGATTGCAGGAGCAGCTTCAAACAGAACGAGATTTGAGAGCTGCCTTGGAAATTGGGCTCAGTATGTCGGCTGCTCAGTTGTCTGGGGCTCAGTCTCTTGACTCAAAGGTATTTATGGTTCAGTTCAAGAGTTGTTCGAACGCATTTTTTTATCCATCTTGCTGGACAAGAAGATTCATGGTTTTGTTCCTTTCTTGATCATGCATCAGTGTCTGATTTTATGGCCACGTTTCGTTTGTAGACACGAGCCGAAGTGGAGGAAATTGCCGTTGTGGAAGCTGACGTTGCAAGGTTGAAGCAAAAAGTCGCTGAGCTTCACTTGCAACTGAACCAGCAACGTCAACAGCAACACGGGATGTCGCTGTCTGACTCGAACGAGCGTCATCAACGAGTCAAAAGTCTGCAAGCTCAACAGTAAGCTCCTGTGGGGGACCATAATATATTACTGGCACCAGATACGTCACTATGTACTTCTTGAAGCATTGGGGTACGACGTGACGAAGATTTCCTGTAGGGCTTTGAATTTTCTTTGAGATGTACTGATTTGCTGAGGTAATGCAAACGTTTGTGCAGAAAAATTCTTCAACAAGAGCTTGATTTGACATTAGCTCTTTGCCACCACGAAAAGCAGAAAAACGAGGTCTTTTCCCATTCCATCTAGTCCAATATGAAAACCTTTTACAGCTGTAGCTACTGTTTTTCCTCATAGAGACTTCTATGTTGGACAGTGATCTCTGCTGGCCACATCTTCTTCAGATTAATCTTCTTTAGCGATACTCGTGACTGTACTACTGATGGATTCTGATGGTTTGCCGGTTGCCGGGGTTTTGCACCGAATCAGAATATAGATGGCCTGAGTGGCCAAGACGACACAGCTGCGCTCGAGCATGTAGTGAATCAGCAACGTAACGCCCTTGCAGAAGCCAAGGTAGGTTATGGTTGGTTTCTTATTCCTGTGATGGTCCTGCTGAAGTCCTCTAGCTAGGTGGGAGTGTATGTGTGTAACTGTAAGTGTGTGCTTTGTGCCTTCAATTAATGTCACGATTGATTCATTGAAATGTACTGTTCGTGTGCACCCTTAGGAGGCGCTTATGGCCGAAAGAGCTCGAGGTCTGAGCATGCAACGTCGAAGCAGCCCTCCACATGAACTATCTGGAGTGAGTGACTGGAGAACCCTTCGTCCTCCAGCAGGGCCTTCCGCTGCGGGTCGCCAGTTCGCTTGGAGAAGTCAGCCAGACCCCTCCAACCTGTCCGAGGAAATGAAGCTTGAATTGGGTCTCATCGAGTCGTTAGAACCCATGCAGCATTCCAGTGGAAAACGCCTCCATCTGGACATTGAGGTACTTCATTTCTCAACTTGCATGTAGTGAACCTAGCTCTCGATGGTCCATTCTTATTATGTTTTAGACTTGGCTTGGGTTTTGGATGTGTCATAGATGTAATTAAGCAGTCTCTGGTGTTTGCAGAGCGGTAGTTCCAGGATACCCGTTTCGCATCGGCAACCCCCGACTGCTTCCGCCTCTCTGGTGGAGTTGACGACACGGCTCGACTTCTTTAAGGAGCGGCGATCTCAGCTGATGGACCAGCTCAATAGTCTGGATCCCAGTTTAGTGCCCACCCCACTGAGTGGCCATGACTCGAACCCTTCGTCCCCGCCCAGGAGAAGCAGCCCCTGAAGTCATGCCGATTCATTTTTCATTTTTTCTAATGTTCTGCTCGCTAGCTGGATTGGTAGCTAGGAAAGGATCCGTCAGCCAGCTGTAAAATGTTTAGGACTAACAGAAGTTGAGAGGGACATCCGCAACTGACCACGCCGTACTTAGGGTTGGGAGTGGATTTTAAGTCGGGATTCATGCAGAGTACTTCAAGGTCACTTCATTGAGTACCAGGCGGAGAGAGTGAGAACCTCCTTCTCCTCCTAGCCCGTGCGTCGGCAGTTTGGAGGTCACTCTCTTTTTCCATTGATACAGGCTTGGATGTTCACCAGTTGGGTCAGGATGGACATCATTCACCACATTAGGTCGGAGCACCTTGTATAGCATTGGAGAGGGGTGCAAGCCCTCTCGTCTCATGTTTGTGTCGATCCGAGCGGTCTTTCAAGGCTTCGTTCAAATCTCTTCATTTGCCAGGCAATCTCATAATTGGGAGCTATTGAGTTCGATCAATGGCTGTTGAATTTGTTGTTCCAGAAATATATGCGCTTGGACTCCGTGCTCACTTGGTTTTTATGGTATCTTCTTGTCTTAGGAAGCGAATCGAATCTCTCTTGGGTTGTTGTGCAGGTCTGTTGTCCAGTAGAACTTCTATTATTTATTTGCCGGCAGTTTATCTATTTCGGGAATGGAAACCCTATTTCTGCAGATGGTTCAATATGATGGTAACTTCAAGTGACCACTTGGATTTAAGTAGTAAGTTTTGAATTTTTTACAAATGATTTTGCAAGTTTTCAGCTGATGAAGTTGTGAATGAAAACACCCGTTCACTACTAAGAGCTACATAACTCTCTCATGTTTTTTCATCCATGTGTGAAACTTGGGATCCTATAAGGTCAACCTCATTTTTAAGTGAATTTTAAATTTGGCAACTCCGTGGATAAAATCTCTATTTTTTATGCAATTTTGTTTGGAGAAGTTCATTATGAAAATTTACCAAATTTTTTTTTTATGTTGAATCATTTTAATTTCTTAGATCCCATCATATCAGGAGCTGAATATTTTAGAGCTTGTTTCCTATCAAGGTAACTTCAAGAGCCTATGATTACTTTTCACAATTTGCAGATTTTCTTTCATGCAGTATAGGGGTTAAGCAATTCTTTTTCTTTCACTCAACAATTTTAGAAAGGCTTGTCAATGTGTCTTTAATGCATATAACATTGCTACACCATTCCTCCTTGAGATTAGAATAATACATTCCTAGATCCCTAGGAATGAATTTAGTTTAATTTGTAGAGAGTCATTAGTTATTTGGGAAGTTGCAACATTGGGGCCCCTACTTTCTAGGGAACAAAAGAGACTCTAGCATTGGTTAATAATGTTATGCAACTAGGTTCAAGGTTCATATCATTTGAAGGCATCTATAACATATGCATCTCGAACTTAAGGAGAGACTGATTTTCAATAGATATCGTACTGATGCAGCACCTTCATACCTACGTACCATAATCGCACTAATTACATTGATTTTTACGCACTGAATCAGTGCAAAAAAAATGAATATCAATAGCGTACAGTTTATGTACTTTAACGATTGCTGTGTTGTTTGCACTGATTCAATGCGTAAAAATCAACGTAATCAGTGCGATTATGGTACGTAGGTATGAAGGTGCTGCATCAGTATGATATCTATTGAAAATCAGTCTCTCCTTAAGTTCGAGATGTGTACCTATAACACAAATACACTATAACATAGATACCTATAATATAGACACCTATAACCATAGAAGGTATCTATAATACAGACATTAAGGCTCATGGGCTCATAGATTCTATACTCATATGCTAGCATTCCCCATAAAATATATCAAAGTGTCAGAAAATTATGAAACCACTTGGGTTGTATTTTTTTGAGTTCACTAATAATACATCATTTTTTTTGGTCATTCGACCTTTGAAGGAATAGAACTAGAAAAAGTGTCTTTTTCAGGTGTTGCTACTTTGGTGGTGAACAAAGGATAGATTTCATTTAGACTTTTAGAGGTTAATTAATTACAAACTTTAATTTGATTAGTAGTGAAAAAGGATAAATAATGTTTAAAGGTTGGTTACAAACTCAAGAAGATGCATTGTTTAAACTTTAATGCCTTGCACTACATACGTATAGCTTTCATATTGCTCACAACCAATTTTCATCCAATTAAAAGTTGCTACGAAGGTGGTATGGATTTTTTAGGATGCACAATAAAATTACCATTCGTAAAATGGGTATGAATTTTTCCTTACCTATGCTATATTTTGTATAGAATGTAGAAATCAATCAAAGGTCCAAATTTTTTATTAAAAAAACAAATTTACTATACATAAATGGTTGTAATGATTTTTTACAAAGTAAAAAAATGATGTGAATACTATGTTAGTAACCTCATAAATTCAGCAAATCATGCCAAAATTCTAATATGGCAAATTTCATTAAAATGGCGATATTCCATGTGCCATTTTCACACCCTAATGTCTAGGATAAGTATACATTGCTTACATCTAAGTCAGTTTTAGATTTTAGAAATCTAGGACTGGCATAGATATTAGACCGTGCAGTCTGAAAAATCTAGGATATCTATAGATTTCAGATATCAAGGACAGGTATAGATTTCAGATATCAAGAACTGGTATCGATTTTGGTTCAGAAAAAACAGTTCAGACTGTGCGGTCTGAACTGCTAAAAGTGCCAAATTACCGGAATACCGCTATTTTAATGAAATTGGCCATTAATGCTAAACATAGAAATTAGATTTTGGTGAATTTTTCAAGTTGAGAGTTTTTAAATTGGTTTACAAAGATCTAAAATCTTTTTTCAAATTTGACCCAATGTAGATAATTTCTAGACTTTATATTTAACATTGCCCCTTATAATGCAATTTTTTTTATTAGACAAGTTTTTTGTCAATAAGCCATACATTTTAGTACATCTACAGCTTGTTCAAAACTCTCCAACAATAACGGATCAAAGCTTTATTGACTATGGTAGGACAAAATGAAAACATGAGAGCCTATGAGAGCCAAGTGTTGGTTTTTGGTACATCTATAGACAATACTTTGAAAAATCATAATTTATTTTTAGGATGTCCAAATAATGCATGCTAAAGTGCGTTTGAATCCTCTTTCATTTTCCAAAAAGACATTGAAATCCGTTTAATTGTTTAATGTCAAAAGTCCATTTTTGAAATTCTGCACATTTTTACTAATGTTTTTGTACAACTATGTTATTTACTTCAATTTCATTGCATTTGTTGTAAGGCGGGAGGTTATATTTTGGAGATTCAAGCATTAGTTTGGATGTATAAGACATGGTCTTGAAGTCTTTATTCATCATCTAGAATGTAAACTTTGAAGTGCTTATGTAATTAATGCTAGAATCTTTTTTTATAATTTTGCACATTTTTGTTTATATCATAATAGATTGTTTTTTTGAAAGATTCAAATATTCCTTTGAATGAATGATAAGTTCTTTGGACAAACATGATTGCCTTGAAAGCTCTTTGTTCATCATTTGAACCTTGCCTTTTGCTTTTAGTATAAGATAGGAGGCTCCAAAATTGACCCCTTTCAAATTCCATCATCTACATCTTTGCCTATGAATGGCATCCTGTCTTTAGCTAAAATTGCTACAAGATTTCAAAAGCACCCAATGGAAGTTGAAGAGTTCTTTGAGGCTACCAATAAGCGTTGAGCATTTCGTGCTTTAGAGGTGTTTTGTTTAAAGGAAGTCGAGAAGGCATGAATAGGTATCCTTTGGTTTAAACTTAAAACTTTGCATAATATTGTGTATGTATAAAAAAATTACTAAACCACTTGGGTTGATTTTTTCTTGAATGGGCAAACATTCTTGTGAAGCAAAACCATCATTTAGACCACACACCTAATAAGGCCATCAAAAGTAATTCTAGGTTTTGGTAATTCTACTACAGTCGTGTCTAAAATGCCACCACCTATTTTGCGCCACTTGTATTTGGACCTTGAAGGGCCACCTTCATTTACTTGAAAAACCTGCAAGCTCTTATGATCAAAGGCTCAAACAATGGGAGCTAAAGAATTCTTTCAGGTAACCAAAGGGAATTTTAAGCATTTCACATGCATCAAGAATGGCCATGTAAGAGAATCTACTGGTATAAGTATGTGCCACCTTTGAAAATTCATATAATATTGTGTAAGTACTGGAAAATTATGAAATGACTTGCTTAGGTTTTTTCTTGAGGAGGCTAACATTTTCAACCCTGATTAAGCATTGTTTAGCCAATTGCGCATAGAAAATTTGTAAGATTATATACAAGAATTGAATTGCTTGATTGAAAATGTATCATGCCATGGCACGATATCCAAAATACTTGGCACAATATTTAGCTCAGTTCATTGTTTATTAAAATAAGAGCCTCCTTCCCTCACTATAAGAAACCCGCGTTTTAGGTAACGAGCCACAATTTTTTCAAACGGATTTTAGGTGATGTTAACGTTGACAACCCAATGTTTTTATGTCAACATTGATGTTATGTTGGACATTCTTATTGACTTAAAAACATTGGGTTGTCAACATTGACATCACCTCAAATCTGTTTAAAAAAATTGTGGCTTGTTACCTAAAATGCCAGTTTCTTATAATGCCTGAAGACCTTCCAAGCTTCTGCCCTAGCCTTTGCGGCAAGACCTTCACAACTTGGGAGGCCTTCGAGAGGGGACTTCCACCATACAAAACCATCCATCTAGTGGGGAAAAAAAAGTTGATTTTGGATGCTTCTATTGTACTAAAATATGCACTACGTGGGACGCATTCTACACTAAGTGAGCTCCTATATAAAATGCTCCCCATGCAATGCATTAAAAGTAGTCCACTGCCGTTCCTATGGCGGAATTGACCCCCCTTGTTCATTCTACATTCTAAGGGTCGCTTCACATCATAGATTGCAGGAAGTTAGAAAGGCAAATGGTCGTTCGGCCTCTCAACATTTGACAAGTATTCCACATATGCATTCTAATGTGAAAATTGAAGCGGAAGCGGAAGTATGACAAATTGGTGGAACGCTTCAAGTTTCTTGGAAATTTTCCAAAATCGTGTCTCTACATTAAAGTATCAATCGATTCTATGCGTAGGTGGAGATCCGTCCAGCCTTCCATACCATTCAATGGGTAGAAGGTGAAAGCAACTAGGGCGCAAGCCAATATTTTTTCTTCCACCATTTAGAAACGACCTCTGTAAAACAAACGCCAGCTAGAATCTAAAACCTTCTAGGAGAAGTACCGCACTTGCATCACCTTCTGGCCAAAATCCTTTGGAAGACTTCTGTTGCCAGTGGTAGGACATATTAGTGACTTTATCATCTGTGTTTGCCCTTCGTGCCTCTCTTGTGTGAAATCCCACTTGCAGATGCTACCACTGACACTATAAAAAATCCCTGTTTTAGGTGACAATTGCAAGCCCTAATTTTTTATGACGGATTTTAGGTGATGTCAATGATGACAATCCAAAATTTTTATGTTAACAAAAATGTCCAACGTAACATCAATGTTAACATAAAAACATTAGATTGTCAATATTGTTGTTACGTTGTACATTTTTATTGACATAAAATTTTTGGATTGTCAACATTGACATCATCTAAAATCTGTCATAAAAAATTAGGGCTCGTCACCTAAAATCCGTATTCTTATAGTTTCATGATAAAGAAAGTTAATTGCTACCCGTCTTCCTACCTCTCATGTGAAGCGATTCTAATCTTCCCTTAGAAACGCCTGAATCGGCGAGGATTGCTCTTAAATGTAAAAGTTGCAGAATTGTCATAAATTTCTTGGTCCGTTCTACAGTAGTTAATTTAGGGGCCTCTCTTCTCGTAGAGCATTTCCATCATGGCCCGCTAGAGCTGGCCTCAACAGCTCCTAGCGCGCCCTTGCAACTCTTTTCTCCCCATCATCACTCTTGCAGCGGCCCCTCCGAAGCAGCCACACCAAAAATCCAAGTGGCCACTCAACAATAGTGATCCACTTCAGTGAGACAGTGATGAGATGCGCAACCGCAAATTTTGGAGAATCTTATCGTCAGATTTTATCTGAGCATTGTTGAATATTACGCTCTTGATTTCCCACTTGCTCCACTACTTACCGCTACATGTACAACCGTTACCAACTCATCCCGTTAGTTAGTGGTTAGTTAGTGATTCATTAACACTAGTACTCTTGTTAGCCTATTAGTTCATCCTACTTTCATCCTTTCATTAATCCTACCTGTTTACTATTTAAACCATGTGTGGGACCTATAATGTTATCTTTGAATAATACAATCAGCTCTTGTCTAAGGCTTATTGTAGCATGACTCTTTCAACATGGTATCAGAGCGATACATCTTCTGAGTGGAGTTACACTGATCAATAGTTCTTCCAAGTGACAAGACCTATGAGAAGTAGAGAGTCAGATATCGATAGCACAGATTGACTTCGATAGAGTGATTACATGCAAATTGCAGTAACATCGAAATAGTGACTAGAAAAGAGACGGTAGAGATAGCTCCTAGCTACTAACCGCCTGGATAATACTGACAAAACGTGTTTGCCCAAGAGAGAGACAAACATCGAGTACTGAACGTGTCTGCCCGAGAGAGAGACAGGCATTGAGAGAATAGAGCAAATAGAGACCAACGAGAGTCTACTGCTAGATTGAAACTGTGACGAGGAAAACCGTTGAGATTGCTAGCAAAATGTCTGAGAACAAGAACGTATCAGTTGGCGAGACCAATAAGCTCATTGGTCTCAACAATTACTACGTGTGGAGCTTCAAGATGAGGGTCATCTTGCGAAGAGAGAACTGGTGGACCATTATTGAGGAGAGCTTTAATCCTCATATGTTTCTTGCCACCGTAGGAGGGAAAAAATTGACTGCTCTATAGCTTGAGCTTATGAAAGCCAATGCTATCTTTGCACTAATTTTTTCTATGAACAATGACTTGGTGGATACTATCGCTATCCACACTAACCTTGCACTCGCCTGGGCGTCACTTAAAGCATCTTACCAGTCTGGTGATCAGTCACAGATTCTAACACTACATGGGCAGTTGCAGGGACTGAAGCTTCGCGAAGGAGGCTCTGCCAAAGACTACCTAAAGCGAGCCTGGGAACTGAAGAATCGACTAGCGAGCATGGGGGAAACAATTCCGGACCGAACTCTCATTCAAATTATCTTCAATGGACTTCCTCGAAGCTATGAGAGTACTATTCAAACATTGACGCACCTTAACAATAACATAACATTTGACTAGATAGCGTCGAGTCTCTTCACTGAAGCTTACCGCTAGGAGCATTGTATACAACAATTTGGAGAAAATGCCGAGGAAGTGTTGGCCACAGTCTTCGATCAAAAATTGTTGATGCAACGAAACCACTATGGCCCGTTTTGTGGTCGAGGACGTGGAGGACGTCCAACGTTTGTTCCAAGATTGCCAGTCTGCTTCAACTACGGCAAATCTAGACACCTGGCGAGAAACTGCCGACTGCCAAAGACAAAGAGCTACTACAACTATGGACGGGCCACATTCGCAAACTCTGCCAAATTCTTTGATGCGGCCATCTCCGAATACTAGGATGGCTGCAACACCTGGTACATGGATAGTGGAGCGTTAGGTCATATAGCTTCAAACAAAAATGTCATGGAGAAAGGTTAGTCCAATCCCTCTAGTGTCAAGATACAAGAGGAGAGAACTAGCAGTGGAGAATCCCATGCCCTGAAGGGGTCAGGGTCCGCAAATGTAAAGACCACTGCTAGGAAAATAAAGTTAAACAACGTTAGTATGTGCTGAGTATGAGAAAAAACTTGATTTATGTTGGGTCAGTTATTGATAGCGGCTATCTTGTCACATTCTCTGATCAAAATTGTTGGATTATCAATAAAGCAAAGCAACTGTTAGCAATTGGGCATTGAGACCCATCCAATGGCCTATATTCTTTTGGACCAAGATCACTGGAGGCCAACATTACTTGTAGCAACGATCTAGCTACCATCTGGTACAAGCGTTTAGGACATCTAAGTTATCAAGGCTTGTTGCACGTGCAACTACGACAACGTGTGACTGGAATTCCTACCGTCAAGACTCCATCTGCAGTGTGTCAATAATGCATGTCTAGAAGGCAAACCTAGATCAGCTTTCCTAGCAAGTCGGAGAATCAAGCTTCACATCTAGGAGAGAAAGTTCATTCAGATCTGATTGGTCTAATGCAAGTATCCACGTTAGTTGGATCACGTTATGTCCTTGTGTTCACAGATGATTTCTCCAGGAAGAATTGGGTTTATTTCTTGTAGACCAAAGCTCAAACTTTTGAGAATTTTTTGCACTTCAAAGCAAGAATCGAAATGAAAAACAGACGCCGCTCATCAACTCACAGGACGGACCGTGGCGGTGAGTACATATCAAACGAGTTTCAAGAATACTACCTAATCAACGGCATTAGGAGAGAGCTAACATAGGCTCACCCCCCCAACAGAATGGAGTGGCAGAGCGCAGAAATTGCACAATCATGGAGCGCGCTAGAAGTTTAGTTGCAGAAAGTCAGTTGCCACTCAAACTCTGGAGTGAAGTAGTCCAAACTGCGAACTAACTTATCAACCGGAGCCCTACTAGAGTGAATCAAGGTATTACGCTAGAGCAAAAAAAAAATGGTAAGATACCCAACGTCTCTCATCTCATAATTTTTGGTTGTGTTGCCTTTTGCCACATCCCAAAGGACCAGAGACAAAAACTTGACAGCAAGAGGCTTCCATGCGTTTTCTTAGGGTATCACGAGTGTACAAAGGCATACAAACTTTACGATCCAAAGTGTGAAAAGTTTATTATCAGCCGTGACGTCACCTTTGACGAAACCAAGATATTGTGCTTCTAAAATGCATAAAACATAATACTAATCTTGTTGAAGATCATAATCAAATTTGATAACCAATAAGATAGGTTCCCACACTTGAATAATATCCCAGCCACTAGTTTTCAAGATCCTTTTCTAGTCCTTTCCTCTAAACCTTTTCATAAATTAGACACCACTTAGGATACAGACATTCACTTGCCGAATCCACTAGAACCATCTGATTTGGATTCAAGCATCTGTTCATTGAGTTCGTCACCTCACCAACACCCAGAAACTAACGACTCAATCAGTAAAACCGACCAACAGAATCTTTCGTTCCTTATGTCTACCGAATCTATACCTTCCAATTACACCCCAACTTGCACAGAACCTGAAACAAATTTTAGAGAACCATGTATCCAAGACTCCTAGGATTCACAACCTTCGACGTCTGCTCCAGACATTGCACCTGCACGGTCAACCTCCAGTCAATACCCCAAACGCCACAGGGCACCACCTGCAAAGTTCTGAGACTACTGGACTTTCATGAGTGAACTCTTAGAAGAGCCTATAAACTATAGAGAAGCATCTCAGGACCAGAACTGGCTCAATGCCATCAATAGTGAAATCAATTCCATTACCAAAAACCACACATGGAAAATAATAGACAGAACATTTGATATGAAATCCATTATAGCAAAATGAATTTTAAAAATCAAACAAAGCTCATCAGGAAAACCAACTTGATACAAAGCACGCATAGTAGCCCGAGGTTTCCAGCAAAAACCTAGCATAGACTACAATGACATCTTTGCCTTTGTCGTTAGATGGTCTACAATTAGACTCATTTTTGCTTTAGCAGCCAAATACGGTTGGCCTTTGCATCACATGGATGTCATTACGGCATTTCTAAATGGGACCATTGAAGAATATCTCATCATGGAGATTCCTGAGGGGTTTTCTGGAGCCGGTGACCCTACAAAAGTGTGCCTCATCAAACGAGCACTGTACGGACTGAAACAATCTCCCCGTGCTTGGTACTCCACCATCGACTGTTGGCAGGTATTTCAAGGCCTAACTCGTAGCGAAGCAGACACCAACCTGTACTACTGTTTCAACAACGACAAAACCACGATAGTGCTAGTATACGTAGACGACTTATTAATTATCGGTGATGAGTCCTCCACAATTTTTCGAATCAAGCAAGCTCTGCATGACGACTTTGAGATGACAAATCTGAGCTACACTAGAAACTACCTTGTTTTTTAGCTAGAATTTCATGACACAGGAAGATTTGTACATCAATACTCTTACATACAACGCCTTCTCCAGTAGTTTGGTGTGTCAACTTGTAACTCCACAAAGCTGCCCATGGATTCCAAACAACAACTATGTAAGGACACCAAAATCCCACCAGTAGATTTCCATTACTACAGATCTATGGTTGGAAGCTCGTTGTATGTTATCAATACTAGACCCGACATATGTCACGTAGTCAATTGTATTAGTCGATATCTCAACAATCCACAACAAGCGCATCTGCAGGCAGCCAAACAGATATTGCACTACTTAAAGGGAACCTTACAAATATGGCCTCTTCTTTCCATTAGTCAATCCTGGACTACTACACACATTTACAAATGTTGATTGGGGTCGGGATCTAGACACAAGACAATCCACAAGCGGAATTCTATACAAACTAGGGGATTTATGCATCTCATGGAGTAGCAAACTTCAACCCATTGTATCCCTTTCCACCACAGAAGTAGAATACCGGGTTCTGAGTGAAGCTGCCAAGGATATCACGTACATGTGGCAATTGCTAAAGGAACTTTGTGAAGACACCACAAATCCTACCATTATGTCTAGTGACAACCAATCCTCAATCAAACTAGTAAATAACCCATTCCTCCATTCTCGTACGAAGCATATCAGTATCCAAGATCACTTCATTAGAAAAAAAGTCAAGGCCCAAGAAATGTGCCTTTAGTACATTTCAACCACTGAACAGGCAACGGACTTCCTGACTAAGCCTACCACTTATCCTAACTTCGTAGGCAACAAAGCCAATGCTGGATACAACTTGCTACCCAACATCACCTGACCTAGCCAGTAGTTAATTTCTCTCTCACCCAATCTGGCATATGCCACCCGTCCAACCACAAACCCTTTCCTGAACACTTGTACTTGAAATTTGGTGATTTTGCACTTCGTTTGTTACTTCGGTTATCCCACCAAGCTTTGGGACTTCCGAAATACTTTGCCCAGTCTTGCATAACTCTCTCCCGAGCCTGCTGAGCTCTACCACTGACCAAAATCCTATCCTCCCTTAGACTCTCAACACTACTTGCCATCTCCTTGGGCTAAACTCTGTTTAGATCGATCTCACGCACCTGTAAAAACCAGTAGAAACAACCAAGAATTATGTCTACAATCCACGTGCTTAGTCAATGCAATCCGATCGCCACTAGCCACAGTATTAATAGCACCAACCCGAGCTGCACCCAATTTAATACCCCACAACCATTACACTACAAGAAAATGGGGGAAAAAACGACTTCAATAAACGACTAAAAAACAGTCGTTGTGGACACAATGACTGCAATACGACTTAGAGGCCTTGGAGTCGTTGTGGATAAGTCGTTTAGGACAACAACTACAGTCTATTATCACCATCCATTTCTACCTTGGATGTAAACATGGATGAAGTGATAAAGAAAGTTGGGCTTAAGGAAATGTCTGTAGAGCTGCCATGTGGAAAGTATCTGACATGGACATCTAAAACATCTGACGTGGACCTCTAAAACATCTGACATGGACATCTCAAATATCTGACATGGACATCCATGTGGCCAGTCATTTTTTAGTCATTCTGAAGTTATGACTGACCCCTAATGAATCTGATGTGGACAGCCATGTAGGAAGTCGTTTTTGAGACATTGAAAAGTCATTTTGCAGTTGTTTCGGAGTGCCGTTTGTTTAGGGTTTAGGTGATGTTGCCGCTGATGTCTCCAATCATTTTAAAGTGAACATGACATTTGCAAAAAGGAATGTGGGGCCCATTATTTGGGAAGTAGTCATTCTGTAGTCACATATCAATACATTCAAAGTTTCACAACAATATACCATACATAATACACCATATACAATACATCATATACCATGTATAATACATCATAATCATATACTATGTACAATACACCATACATCGTATACCATATATTGTAGTTGGCATGTGTCACATGGCTTTCAAAGCCACTTAATGTGTGAGTTTGAAGAAGTGAAATGACAAGCCTTTTATACAAGTGGGGTGGTAGGAGGCAAGACAAACCATGTGGGATATATAAAATGCAGGAATTGTGTTACAAGTAATATTTCAAATCTCATTTAAGCATAGTAGATTAATTTTTTTCAAAAACCTTTGAACTAAAAAAAGTTGGGAAATCAACCCCACTTTCATCTCCAAAAATCCATTTTATATTTTGAGCCTCAAATAAAAAATTATGGACAAATTTGAGAAAGAGATTGGAAAGGATATTTTCTTTTGGCATTTTCTAACATCCTCTCTAAATTTTGTCTTGCCTTTTTGTATATAACCCATGATGAAAATGTGTTGTAGATGCAAAGGAAGTGTGATTAAAGGTATGCAAATGTTTGAAAAGCACACAATGCATTACATTGCACAAAACAACGAAGCAGTAGTTGATTAGCTGCTCAATAATCTGAGATGTTCAGTCCATTTTGCAGTCTTAAGAAGTCATTTTGCAGTCGTAGGAAGTTGTTCTGCAGTCACAAGAAGTCATTTTGCAGTTGCAGAAAGTCATTTTGCAGTCTCAAGAAGTCATTCTACAACGACACCAGAGAAGCAATGTTGTTGTCCATGTAAGAGGAAAACGGGACTTAACAATTGCTTTTAGGACTATGAAAACACCTTCCAGCCTTTATGTTGGGACCTCAGGAATATCTATTTTGAATCATATGAAATGTCTAGAAATATTGCGAAGTTACTAACACAAATGGACCAAAATCATAGCTATTGTCCTAGTAGGAGTGTAAATGAATCTTAATGTGGACCCCAACAAAGAAAACAATAGACTCCAACAAAACAAAAAGGCCATTGGGGATGCATGATTTATAAGAGAAGAAAAGAATAAGTTTTTCTTTTTAAAGAAGGTCAAAGAAATAAACTTAAAAAGATAAACAAAGAGTAGAGAAAAGAGAAAGTAAAAGAAAAGTTTTAAAAAAATGAAGAAGAGAAGAGAAAAGGGAAAAATTGAATAATAAAAAAACAATGTGGCACATAGAAAATTGTTTTTGAAAAAGGGAAGAAAATGGGGTGAAAAAATGGAGAAAAAAATGGGGCACAAAATAGAAAAGGTATTGGAAAAAAAGAGGGGGGAAAATAAAATAGAAAATAAAAGTGGACCCAAAATTGGGAAAAAAATAGGAGGAAAAAATGGGAACAAAATAAATAATTTCCAAAAAAATTGACAGCTGAAGAATACAACAACAATAGAAAAATAGAAGAAAAGAAGGAAATAGAAAACTAACTCTTTCTCTTTTTGGAAAAAGATTTACAAATCATTTTTGTAATTGAATTATTTTTTGGAAAAGGGAGAACAAGAGATGACACGACTGCAAACCATTTTTTCAAAAAATGGGAAGGAAGACAATTGAATTAAAGGGACAAAATTTTGGAATTTTTTTAAAAAGGGAATTTTGAAAATCAAAGTGAAATGAGTAAAGAATAGGAGAAGAATATAAAGAAGAAGGCAAAATGGAAAGAGAGAATGATCTACAATTTTTTTAAAAATTGGAAATGAACTCGTCCGTGCAAAAGACAATGTAAAGTGTCCGGTAAAGAAGGTGGCTTTTTCTTTCTAGCTCTTTCTATGAAAACTGCGAATGACTTCAAATGACTCCTGCGCAGTCATTTAAAAGTCATTACGGAGTCGTTCCTAAGTAGCACACAGTCGCCCCTGCAGTCAACTCTTTACTCTTCTGCAACTAGGTCCCATTTGGTAGATTTCAGGGAGTCCACGTCAAAAGTTCGACGACGCAGTTGACGACAAGCTGCGGATGAAGAGTAGCAGTCGTCAACTTCTCATCCCACAGTCACGCTTGCGACTGCAGCACAACTCGGAGGCTGTGAAGCTAACATCGCTGGTGCAATTAGGGAGCCGTAATCGTTCTCTAGTCATTGTGGACAAGAAGTCGTTCTTTCCCAGTCGCATATTGGCCCCTTTTCTTGTAGTGTTAGTTCTTCAAATTTTACCTCATCCTTCCACCTTGATCTATGTTTGCAAAACCCTAATTTGCTCCCTCTTTTCCAACCCGACAGTTGGTATACCCGCAACCCTAATCAATCCAAAGCCATGTAATGACCTAATTTTACCCCAATAATGCATCCGTTTGCCCACGGAAGACCACCAGCTCTTCCTTCGGCAGCAACACAAATCTCCTCAATATGGCATTTCATTTCTCCTTCGACCTGCGTCGTTTCTACACTGTGATCGCATTTGCTATAGGGAAATCGAAGAGCGAGGGGGGCTATTGAATATTACGCTCCTGATTTCCCACTCGCTCCACTACTTAGTGTTACTTGTACAACCGTTACCAACTCATCCCGTTAGTTAGTGGTTAGTTAGTGATTTATTAACACTAGTACTCTTGTTAGTTCATCCTACTTTCATCCTTCCGTTAATCCTGCCTGTTTACTATTTAAACCCTGTGTGGGACTTGTAATGTTATCTCTGAGTAATACAATCAACTCTTGTCTGAGCCTCATTGTAGCACGATTCTTTCAACAAGTATGACTTTGCGTGGTAAGGTACCCCCCTCCCATTCCCTCCCATTGACCCATTCCCGACCTATAGGTGCACATATTTCCGAGTACGCTTAGAATGCGTTTTTTTTTTTCATTTTCAAGGTTGGAACTAATAAATACATGACACATGTTCTAAGTTGTGAAAAAAAAAGTGGGAAACAATGATTAGGTAGAAAGTTATTGAATGATCGGAATTAGAAGAGTCTATATTGACCATGGGTCCGGCACACTTTTTGCCTCCCAAAATTCATAGTAATTTCAATTTAAGCGATAATATTACCAAAATTATGTACCTCTGAAAAATATTTGTTTTGCCTTCACTACTCTAAGATCATGTCGAAATTCCTTATTCGGTCGGTTATGGGGTACCTTAGTTTGGGTCGCAGCAGGGTCGCAGCAGGATCGCAGCAGGGGTTAGAAGAACTACAAGACGACACGTCGCCTGCCAGAAAAGCACGGAGGTGGGGTCAGTGTGTTGCGAGTGGGAGCAGAGTGGCCTTCACGGCGCAAGGGCCTGCTCAATCTGCACTGCACTGGCGCGACAGATTGAGCGGGCCACGGTGGGAATGCTACGCGGGGCGCTCCTCACCCATTCAGCAGACACGGTGGAACTCTACTGTAGTATCCAGCAGACATTTCAGCTGAAGCGAATGGCACCGGCTACGGAGCTTTCCTTCCGCTTTCCTTCCGAGAAGCAGTTGTGTGAGAACGAAAGAATTCTCTTCAGCACTGCTTCTGTAGTAGAAATTCGCTTCTCAGCTAATGTTTCAGTAGTTATTGCTGCAAATCGTTGAATTGTTTCTGGGGTGAATTGCGATGGTGACGACGGGGACGGAGACCACGGATCGTGCGAAGGCGAAGAGGATGAAGGACACCACGGATCGCGCGAAGGCGAAGAAGAGGAAGGAGATCCCGGATTATGCGAAGGCGAAGAAGATGAAAGAGACTTCGGATCGTGCGAAGGCGTGGTTGTGCGTTCGTTTCAACGACAACAATGGGTTGGCTATCAAGTTCAACAAGAGCGGATTTCCGGATGAGTCGAGGAAGGAGCTCTATTACCTCTGGGTGAAGTATGTAGAGCAACTGGCGCGGGGATTATCGCCAACCTCTGTGGCGAAGATGGAGGAATTCCAGATGTTTCAGAGGGTTTCAGAGGGTTTGAAGCGGAAGACTTTGCCCGACGACTATCGATCCTTTCCCCGTGAGAGGAAACTAGAAACGGTGAAGAAGCTTGTCGACGAGCTTTACGGCGAGTTTTACGACGAGCTCGCAGCAGCCACGAGCCATGGGCCAGTCCAGGTTTGGTTTAAATTTGCATGCGCTTTCTTTCGAATTAGGGATTTGTTGTTTTTTCTACGGAAGTGGCAGAAAGCACCGTAGAGGCTGTGGTGCTGTTATGTTGTCTTTTTCTGCTACAGAATGGTTTTACGGAAAATTTTTATTGGTTTGAATTAGAGTTTAGTTTCCTTCTTTTATCTGACTGGCAGGGCATTATAGAATGTGAAGTCGTAATGTGTACTATATAATCATGGTCTTATGCAGGGTGATGACACTCGGGAGGATTATCCTGATGACATGCAAGTGGGCGAGGGCAGTGGACCAGATCCTGCCTCGGAAGGCGTCGCCAACACGTCGCTTCCCACGGACGACTCCTCCTTGCAAAATGTTCCGCTCGGGAGTGTACGCAGCGTGCGGTTTCCTCCGGGGTGTACCGTTGATCTGGGAAGTTGCACATTGAGTCAGCTAGGTAAATTCCCGTCCTCCTGCTAGGATGCTTTTTTTAAGGCAGTGCAGACAAATGGCGCCCCCTGATTTCTGCCTCACACATGCTTGTTCCGTTCGTATGTTCGAAGAGTGAATTTGGGACATTGAGACGTTTTATATAATTCGATAAATCTCGTATGTTGGGATGAAAAAACTGAAGATATCGTTCTTTCATTGTAGTGCTCATTTGGCCATCCTCGCAGATAATCCCGAAGGTCTCCCACCTCCCAGTTCGCGTCAATGTCCTGATGAACTCAATCAGTCAATGAGCGATATGGAGTGCCGGGCATCCAGATATCCCGATATGTCGCCGGAGATTGAGCGGTTGAAGCAGCAGTTCATTTTATGTGCAGTCAAGTTGAAAGGTACAAAATCATCACATAGTTTACATGATGTCGGTGGAGAAGAGCTCTTTGCATGCCAGTTTATTTTCTTGATTGTGTTCGTTGGCAAAGTCCGCCCTGCATTGGAACTGTCAATTGATGGGTGCACTTGGATAGATTGCTAGTAGGTGAGATTCATCCAAAAGAAGGACCTTGTCCTTGCTCTTTTCCTGCAAATATTTTGGCTCATGATATACGTAGCGAGCTGTTGCAACCTTCCTCTTGCAAGTCCGTGAGCTGCCTTTTTAATTTGGCGCTGTGTTTGCTTTCAGATCGAGAAATGAATGAACTTTTGTCGCTCGAGTCGAGAAGCAATCTGGAGGAAATTCCTTCACGACTGCCCGAGGGTATATTGGCTGAGGATCCGCAGAATCAACTCAGGAAGGCTTCGATGGAGGTGAATGGGTGCTCCTAAATTTATTTTTCTTCTTCCTGTTTTCATAAGTTCTCGTGCTTCTTACTCTGTGTGTGCAGCATGTGTAGATTCTCAGTAAGCGTTCTCTCATCATGCACACAAGTTCTTTTAACCTCTCCGTTTGATGTTTATGGCGGCTTTTTGGGTTTCAGGATGCTGGGTTCCAGAATGTTGGATCCATTTCTGAATCTTTAGAAGAGATTCCGAGATTGACTGGCCGGTTAAAAAAGAATGTAGAAGACATTCGCCCAGCAGTGTATGGTGGCAGTGCGGATGGGAACCTGCCAAGCAAATCAATAATGGAGGTCAGTCTATGCCACTACCTTTATAATGCACGTGTCTGCTTTAGCTCCATTTCCATTTGTAAAGAAGTTCGTTTGAAGAGTTTTTACGTCTCGATTCGGCGCTCCATTATCTTGCAATATCTGTTTACATGTAAATTACAGGGTTTCAGCCTCCAGGCGAGCGATCTTCAACTTAGCGATCTTTGCAGTGGTGGGGAGAATTTCGTGATTATGACTAATCCTGGGAACAACACCTTGCAGAGTGTTCCAATAGATCGTTTTGTTTCAGCTGAGCCATCTGCTGATGGACGAGAACAGTGGGCTGAGTGTCTGATTGACATGCCTGACGACGAGGTCAGTTCCTGCTTCTACGTTTCTTCTTGTCTTGTTTTAAATAGATGTATTTCTTTGACGAGCTGGTCGACAAGCTCGCAGCAGCCATGAGCCATGGGCCAGTCCAGGTTTAGTTTGAATTGGCATGCGCTTTCTTTCGAATTAGGGTTTTGTTTTGTTTTCTATGTAAGAGGCTGTGGTGTTATTATGTTGTCTTTTTCAGTTACAGAATGGTTGTACGGAAAGATTTTTGGTTCGAATTAGGGTTTAGTTTCCTTTTTCTATCTGACTGGCAGGGCATTATAGAATGTAAAGTCGTAATATGGTGTACTATAATCATGGTTTTATGCAGGGTGTTGACACTCGGGCGGATCATCCTGATGACATGCAAGTGGGCGAGGGCAGTGCACGTCAATTTGACACGACTGCCAGGGAGGTCAGTGCCTGCTACTACGTTTCTTCTTCTCTTGTTTCAATAGCTTACGAAATGCATGACTTTCACTTGTACAAGCTTTTGATTGCGCTCTTTCTTATTTCCCTGTTTGTATTGTTTTTTGTTCTGGCACATGTGGAGGAGCATAGGATATAAATACGTATTCGAGAGAATGTTGTCCTTTGCGTGTCAGCGTAGATACTCAATGTTGTCTACACAGTAGCACCTGTGGTATCAATGGATCCCGAGACGCCAGCTACAGATGGTTATGAAGTCATAGATGGATAGAAATGAGTTCCTAAGTTCATTTTGTGCGACTGGGAAGTGGTTATGTAAGGTAGCTGGGTTTTGGTCGGAGAGACATTTGTGATTGTTTTGTATCAAATTTCACAATATTATCGATTGAATTAGTCATTTTGAAACCATGGATCCGTTTTGGGGTTAACAAAATGTCGCGCAACCTGGGGCAGGGGGTTGACATGCAGGTGAATAATCCTGGTCCTTTCCAAGTGGACGACGTGCCGGCAGCAGCTCCAATTCCTTACTTATGCAATACATTGTCGAATGACGCTTCCTTGCAGAATGTCGCTTTGAATCAATGTGGTATATTCTTACCCCCTGTGAGAGGCTAGTTCTTAGCAGTCATAGATACTCTCATTGAATGCTTGATTATGCACATGGGGTCCCGTCCCATGAATGTCAGAAGGATACTTCTGGTATATTACTTCGTCTGTGAATATGGATATTCTTTTCCGTCGATCTTTCATTGTAATGCTTAGTTGGAATTCCTTTCAGATAAGCCCCAAGGCCGGCTTCCTTTGCCGGTCGAGGAACTTGTTTTCTTTTGCAACGAAATTTACCGCCGGGCGTCGAGGTTTCCGGGAAGGTTGCCGAAGTATGAGTTTAAGGAGGAGGACTTCAGGTCATTTCTTAACCGGTTGGAAGATTTGGAAGGTATGCTGTCGTCACGTGGTTTATTTTACATTTGTGAGGAAGGGCAACATGTTTAGGCCGTGCATGTTTGTGCTCTTTGGGAATGTTTGATATGTATTGGGATTAATTCATACAGTGGCATAGGTTTCTAAGAGGTGAAAGATGGACCTGATTCTCGTCGTAAACCCTGCACAAACGATTCGCTTATGTTACATAGAGTATTGTATTAATCGTGCACGCGCAAGTTTTTGACCATCTGCTTAACTGGAGATGTCGGCTGTGTTTCAGGCGCCTTGGAGGATGATTCAAACACTAGTTTAAGATCTCGGCAGGAGGAAATTCTCGCACCACTACCAGACTTCTCATATGAGGGCCTGCAAAATGTAACCAGCATGCCAGAGGTGTGTCGTTATTCCTAGTTTTCCATCACCCATCTGCTTTTCGGTTCATTCATGCTCCTATGTTTCGTTCTTGAAATTTGCAGCTTGCTATGAACAAGGTTTTTATAGATTCAGATTATGTCCAGGAGTTTTACGCAACATCATAAAGAGAATCGTCTCCTTGATTAACTTGGAGGTATTCGTATGATCACAGTAATTATTTGGACCATAGATCATGAATCATGAAGTTGATTTCTTGAACCATTTTTTGTGCAAAAATTCTTAAAAACAGTGTAATCTTTTTGAATGTCCTATTTTAGATACTCGATGAGGATTCTTTGAAACTCAAGTTGCTAAGATACGATATACCGTGCTTTGCATAATCCTCTCTGATTCAACAGTGCCACTAATGCTATAACCAGATGTCATAATTGTACCTGATGTAAAGAACTTCATTCTTTGGAATTTTAGGCCCCAACATAATCTATTGCAATCAACATATCTCATTTACATTGGACACCAAAAAAAATTACATTTTAACCATTGCTTAGTCTCTCCTCTTCGGGTTGAGACGACCAATATGTGATGGAGAAAGCTGTCCTGACGAGTTTTAGCGCGCAGAGTATTGTAGTGTTGAATATGTTCAATACTATTCTGGCATCAGTGACACCGAGGTCTCCAACTCTAGATGATGATGAAACCATGTGTAGTGAAATGAGCTCTGGCTTTCCTTTGTGTCCATTTTGATTTTGTTATGAGTGGAGCTTGGGAAATGGTGATGCATTTTTGCACGGTTTTAGTTAGTACATGAGTGACTTTTGTAGCATACAAGGCTGTTAGAGAGGATGTTGTTACAAGGATGTCTCTTGGGGCACTAACATGTGGTTTTTATTTATCAGAGCTGGGCAGACGAGGAGTTCTGGAGCAATCTCCTTGCTTCCCGAGACCCTTGCACAAGTCCAAATTTATGTACAGGGTAGGCATATAGAGTAGAACTTCTAATAAACAGTAATTTCTAAAGTAATAAACCTCTTTATAGTAATGTGTCAAACTGGTCCCGACCCGGCTCTTATTAGAAGTTCTATTGTACCATAATTTGTGTACAAGGTAGGCATATAGAGTAGAACTTCTAATAAACAACACTCTCTAAAGTACAAAACCTCTCTATAGTAATGTGTCAAACCAGTCCCAACCCAGCTTTTATTAGAAGTTCTACTGTACCATATTGCAGTAAGGCACCTAGAGTAGTCTACAAACATTGAGATTTTTTGTTGTAAGGACATGGTTGTATTTTGTAAATGAAAGAAAAAATGCAATAAAATCTTGTAAGATATGAGCTCCTATCATTGACCTTGAATGAGTGTCTTAAGTATCAACACCTAATATGTAGGCATGAATGGTGAAAGAAGGGATGGTAAACGACCTAAGGTAACAACACCTAAAATTGTCCAAATAAGCATTTGAGAATGATTTCTAATATTGGTTTGTCTATATTTTTGTTGGATCTTGTTGGGAGTGAAATGAGGGTTTGAGATTTTTTTTGCTTGCATTTTTGGACATTGGGATGAAATAAACTATAAATTTCTAAGTGTAGTCTTGAAAATTGGGTGTCTGAAATGAACCCTAGGCTTATATTTTAGGAACGAATCTACATGGGACAATTTTGCAAAAGTATCTCAATTAGATGCAATTACTTTAAATACAAGTCATTCATGGAAGTCATTGAACATGTGCCATTATCTAATTTCTAATTTCTAATTCTAATTGCCAAATTTAGTTAATTTTTTAAAGTTTAATGGTTTAGAGCATTCTGAAGGTAAATTTTTGAATGACCATAATATATTACAAAACATATTTCTAATTTGAGTATACAAGTTTTAGTATATTATTTGTTCACCAGTTTCCATAGAGCCGCTCATTACAATCTACATTTGTTAAATTTCAGTATTTGTAATTTTGTTTTGGAATTGATTTCAATACATATTTTATATAAAAATTCCTTATAATTTTGTATAAAAAAATAAATATGGTTGAAAATGAATTACTGGAACAAAAACAAAAGTCGCCACTTGATGTAGAAATAGTCTAAAAATTGTGTTTTTGACATTGCATAAAATCATTTGACATGCTTCAAAGTTCCCCCTTCAAACTTTGAAGGCTACATGAAGAAGTAGAATATTTTACTGATGTCAAGTGTTTGAAATTCATTAAATAAATCAAGAAGGTAAGTCAATATATTGAATGTGACTTAGGAAAACAACTACTAGTATAATGAATTCAAAGGCAATGGCAAGGGGTAGAGAAGAATATAGAGAAGAGTTTCTAGCTTACATTCATTAGCTTAGTATGTAAAAATACAATGTGAAGAGTAAAAGTGTTATATTAGCCCTTTAAAGATTACACATTCAAATTTGGAACAACAAATGAATGCAAGTACATTCCAAGCATCAAAAATGTATTTTTTCATCCATTTGATTCTTTTAGAGATTCTTTTTATCAATTCTTTAACATTTGTATGGTATATATTTTGAAGACTTTGCTTTGCAAATATTCTATTATGCAAAGGATACTAGTAGATTTGACCTCAAAAAGTAACTTTTCAATTCAAGAAATGACCCCTCAAAAATGAATTGAATAAAAAAATAAAATAAAAATCTTCAAAAAACACTATGATTAGAACTTAAAATTTTACATGTAATGAAAAAAAATCCTTGTGAAAATTGCATATATTCAATCTACAATTGATTTTAGAAGGAATATTCAATTTTGGCCTTCAATTTTTATTGAAAAATATTAGCTAGTAGTAGTTGATTTAACGATATGAATGTAATCTATGGATCCTATTTTAGAACAATTGTTAGATAGTCATTATTATATTATTAATTTAAGTTTCATTTTATAATACATCTTTACAATTTTGAAAATCTTGACTACCTAGGGGTAAGGTAACTACACCCAATTTTGACCCCTTTCTAGAATTAACCCCTACAAATTCTTGTCTAAAATGTACTCCTACTAATCATGAGAATTTAGGGTCGGTTTTAGAAACACCTAATTTTCAGCACTTTGAATATTCATAATTTATTCACACAATGTCCAAAAAATGCATTTTCAGAGAATCTAGAATCCCCTTTGGACTACCAATAAGACCCCACAAAAAAATTTCCAATATAATAATGAGAACCATGCTGAAATCAGCTAATTTGTTTGAATGGTCAATTTTAGGTGTACGGGTGGAAGCACCCAAAACCGTCAATATTAGCAATTCAGCATAGTTGGAGGCACCTTTTTGTAAATATAATATTTTTGTAGTATTAGCAAGTGAAAATGATGAATACACAAAAAAAAAAATTGATTTTTCGGGTGTGGTATGTAATTTCTATGATTTTTCAAAGTGACGACTCACTAGACCACTGAAACTGTCACATAGGTGGACCCAAAACTGAAATCTACAAAACTAGTAATTAGCAAATGAGAATTAGATATGTGTACTTCAATTGCGTGAGCAAATCAAAGCTTAGCATTTCAAGGACACATTAATGGAAAGTCTAGGGACATATTTAGTGACAGTCTAAGGCAATTTTTTTTCCGTATAATTTAGGCAGTACAAAAAGCGATAATCTCTAGAAGGATGAAGCTACTTACATCCTTAGAAATGGATGAAACTTGCAAATTGTGGATGAAATTTCATTTATTCATCCAAAATGATGTACATTCATCCAATTTTGAGCGATCCCGCCCCAAGATGTGGTAGCAAACATGCGATTTCTGGATTCTCAAATTGTGCCATTTCTTTATACAAGAATTGAGCGGATTATTTTTCATCGCTTTTGAGCGATTTTTCGCTCAAAACCCCCCCGCTGGTCTAAGGTACAGGAATAGGAACAAGGACGCTAATGGGTGTTTCTACCTTATTAGTTACCTTAAGTGGTCAACAAGGGCAAATTTTTGGGGAGCTCCAGCTTCAGCTGACACCGTGGATTTCATTGCTGCCTCACGGGTCGGGTCCCTGTGAACAACGAAACCCGTTCTAGGGTTTAGGGAGCTCCGAGCAGTGTTTTATTTTTGCAGCATTGCTGCGTGTTTGTGAAGAAGTACAGGAGCATGGGGTGCTAAACAATTCACCTTAAGGAAGACGAGGACGCCAACAGTGAAGCGCTTCAACTAGTTTAGCGATTGATGGTACGTGTGCGAATTCGTCGGTAATTTCGGTTATCAATTTGATCCCGTCGATTTATAATTCAGAGATTCAATTCTAGGCGAGAGAATGATACGCGATGGTGATTTTGCGTGACAGTTTGCTTCCGCTAGAGAAACGTGTCTCAAGTATCGGTGTTCTAACTGAGGTTGAAATTTTGGAACCGCAAGTGAATTAGGGTTTCTTGTAGGGGTATTTTTTGTTGTCAATTTGACCTCGTTAATGTATAATTCGGAGGTCTTATGCGAGAGAATGATGCGCGAAGATCATTTTGTGTGATGCATTACTTCCACCAGTGGAAATTGGATTTGGTGTATTGGTGTTCTAATGTAGGATAGATTTGAACTGAGGTCTTGGTCGGCAGTGTCGGTGTTCTGTTTTAGATTTGATTTGAAATTGCAACGGCAACTGGGTTGAGTTTTCGTGTGAGGACTTGTGGTTGTGGAATTCTCTGCTTTAGTGCCTGCAAATCACTCTATCATGGAGAATTTCTTTCGTTTGTTAGGGAGAAAATGGAGGTCACGAATCAGGGCTGAGCTCTGTCTGGCGGTTTGAAGTGCTGTAAAGTGGGTGAAATGTGTTACACATGGTCACAGGACGCAACGATTTGATCGAGGTGCTTGTGGTCGATTAACATGTTTAACATGCATATTGCAATAGCATTATGTTGCAATCAGAGATCTAGAGGCGTTAGTGTTTGCGAAGTAAGTGTCGCTCTTCTTGTACTTTGGCTCTCAAAAATGAGATCAATAATTTCATGAAAAATATTACTACAATTAATTGCATATACGACAATCAAGGCACATGTGTCTTATCCCAGCGTGAAAGAGTACTCTTTGTTGATTCTCTCGGCCAAGAATATCTCCAAGGCATACGCTGCACGGATTTACTCGAGATGGCACATTCTTTGTGCATTGTGTCTGCACTTTGCTTGGGAAGATTTGAGCGTCAGGTCTGCGCAATGTTATATGCATTGCAGTGTTCGATCAACTGTGGATAATCGGTCGTATAGTCTGGATGAGCAGTCGCTTATCATAGTGTCCATCCTCTGGAAAGCAATGTCGGGCTGATGATTTTATAATCTTCTACTATTCACTCTGTTAGAGCTCTCTCTATTTGACCTGCCGCATGCACACATATGTGTCAGTTTAATGAGATGTCGCATAAAGCTTCTACAGTATAATATGTCCCTACTGCGCTTCATGCCTTGATTGTCTTAATCTAGAGCATTATGCTTAGAACCAGGGGATCGATTTGTTAGGGCTTTTGGGGTAGGATGTGATTATGCTACCGTATCCATACAGATCTTGTTAGTTGAAGTGATTTTGATAATATCTAATCAAACCGGTGCATCTAAAGGATTTGTGTGGAGCTCAATCCAATCTGGCACAAGATGAAGGTAGAGAATGCAGTAGAGGATACGGGGGAAGCTGGAAAGGTTTTCTAGGTGACACTAGCGCCTAGCAAGAATGGAATTTGAACACACAGACGTGCAAGTGGAGTTTCAAATTCTAGATGATTGAACGAATCTGTTGGGCGTGATTGCTGCTGAACTGTCGTTAATTGCCGACTGAAGTCTCCAGTACCATAAGACAAATACACATTTCAATGCTGGTACTGTCACTCCATTTCGTCAAATATCAGAATTCTTGAATATGTGTATGATCATATTCCTTAATATGGCGTGTTTTAAACTGTTCAAATTCTGACGTTCTAGTGCCGAGAGCTCGAAAAACTAGAACAGGTATAGATGTGATATTTCATTTCACTGAAATCCGCCATTTTTTTCATTTTGGACAAGGAGTTCGGAGCATGGAAAACCGCAATTAAGGATCACCTGTCAGTAGCTTCGCTGCAAACGGAGCCACTGTCGTTGGAGCTTTAATTTGTAGAGGCTCCAACAAGGATTTGGTAGAAACATGGTCAATGCGTCTCCCTCAGCTCGTATTTAAGTTAGTTTTTTCGATTGATTATGGTCTTGAGTTCAACTGGATGGTTTCGGATTAATCTGATTTTGCACAGTTTCGTTGCATGGAGGCTGCTGCGATGATTTCAAGTCCTGCTTCAACTCGTTTGCTTGAAAGCTCGTTCCTCTGTATCTTTAGGTCCTTCATCAAAAAGCATTGGAATTCCTGCTCATTTTGGGGCTTACTTATGGTTTGGAGATTTGTAGCGATCGAACATTCATGATTGAAAGAGGTGCAGCTACTGACACAAGTGGATTCACGTTCGAGAGCTTCGTAATTTGTGCGAATTGTGTGGAGAATGAGAATGGAGAATGAGATTTACCCCCTTCTGTTTTTTCTTCTTCCGTTTTGATGCTATCTGCCCTGCAACTGGTCCAGGTGTGATGTGCGTTGCTGAGGTATTCTGTTGAGGTTCTCTGTTGAGGTTTTGACTCGTGTGCCATGTGGACAGTTACAGTTACAGTTACAGTTTAGGATTTAGGGTTTAAGGTGAGTGAAGGAATTAACTTTGTCTGGGATGTCTTTTCCAGTAGTTTGGGCTTCATCATGTTGCATGGAGCTTGAATTGGTGGTGAGACTTCTTGGATGAACCGGGGACTTGGAAACATGGTTAGTACTTGAACTTAGGAGTTTTGTGTTTTTTCTGTTTGTTTCGTTGTAGTTTTTATTAAATTTAGATTGCTTTCGTATTGATGCGACTCCAAGAGTTTTTGTAAAGTGAACTTCTTGCCGTCTTAATGGGGAGTGTGCATTGTATCTGACGCATTTTTTTGTATTGAAAAGGAAGAACTGTCCAGTATCATTGACTTCCAAAGCCATTCGATTATGAAGTGAGCAAACAAACCTCTGTACAAATTCTATATCAATGAAACTAAGTACTCCCTCAGTCTCGAAATAAATCCAGGGGTTTCCAAATATTCTCGTTTCAAATCAAATTTGAAATTGGCTCTCCAAAACTTAATGGACAACAACTAAAGCTAGTTCAAACACCCTAAAGCAAAAGAATCTACAAATGTCACACTCCAAAGACTATATCAGCAATTTAATCTTTGCAAAGGGAATCGAAATGCAACCTCTAACCAACCAAAGGCGAAGAAACTACTACTAACAAATCTCTTGTTGAGAATTTCTTGGAGTTGAATATAGAGGACATCAATGAATGTCACAGCACCAACATTGCTCGAAGAATGATCAAAATTAACAGCACTAGAGCAGTTCCAAAAAGGGCAAAAATTCGTCACTTTTGTTGCTTGTTTTCAACATGCTCCACTTCACTTTTGACTTCCATTCTTTCACACCTAATGGGGTTTGGTAGAAGCTACAATATCTCCACAATCACTTGAAAATAGGAACAACTCACACATTAATCTAGCCATTTCTAGGAAACCCCAAATTTATTTAGAGACGAAGGGAGTAGCTTATAAGAGTGCCTGAACACACAGAAAATCTCCGAGTTTGCCATGTCTCTAAATCTGGGTGGCACTGGATTAAGTCGTGGAAAAAATGTGTCTACTTCAGTTGGTGGACTTCCACTCGATAAATTGAAAGACCTGAAAAACTGACGGGAGCAAAATGAAAATCTTTCAATGTTCCTTGAAACTTTACTTTCTTGAAAAGGTGCAACAGAAGCATGTCTGCATTTCAGATCCATCAGAATCTACTTACCCAGATTTGCCTTTCCAATCAACACAAAGAAAAAAAATTTTGACCCTCCGAAATACCTCCTCCTGTACATCACCTAAACCCCACAATCTATGCAAAAACAAACTTCCACGCAATTGACAACCCATTGTTCGCTGCGAAGTGTCTAAATTAACCAGAAAATCTAACAAAATGTCTACACAATTTCAGATGACTAACGGCCATCCTGCACCAAAGAAGAGACCTTTTTAAAGACAGGAATGGTCAACTGGATCATTGTGGCTTCTTGAAGTCAATCTTGTCGACCTTCACCTCACCATCTACAAGCTCGTAAACGTACACCACCACTCGAAGCCCATCGATATCCATCAGCACAAAGCTGGGATTCACATCGTATGTGATGCTGCTGTATGCTCCTGTTGCGGACCCTGGATTGATGATCACTCCTCCTTCGTGCTTGTAAGCTTTGAATTGATGCGTGTGGCCAGTTATCAGGATGTCCACATCCAGCTGCCGTTGCAGCATCGCCAGGGAATCCAAATCTCCCCATGGCACAACCTGGAAAAAAAAACCTAAGATTCAGAACACTGGCAAGGCCATGGAAACTGAACAATGCCCTAGACACATTTTCTTCGAGACACTGATAGATATAAATTATCAGAGACAATATCTTGGAGACATTTTCTTAGAGTCAACAGGTGCGTGTTGATCAAGATGATGAACACCACCCAACATCTGATCAAGTGGCGATTTTAGAACATACACCAACAAAAATTTGAGACTTAAAAAGAAAATTAATCCAAATCATGCATTCTTTGATGCGTTGGAATTTGCCAAACAGACCATCAATAAAAATTAGAGCTGTCTAATAACAATCTTAATACGATAGAGAAACTAGCTTACAGACATTTCTTGAAGAGGCATACACCATCTCAACACATCTACTTAAGCGGCAACTTCAGAACATCCACCAATAAAACTTCGCCACTTCATATCATTTGCATACGGTATCCAACTAACGAATTCTTTGGCGCGATGGAATCCTTCACCTTCGCCAACAAGAACATCAATAATTTTTTGAAACAATCTAATAGAAACTACGCTCGGCAGCTAAGTTAGGACGATCTGATACAACGAAACCCTAATCAAAAACCGACGTTCGATCGTAACCACGACCGCGATACAAATTTTGCGCAAAACGGCGTCTACGAGGAGCAGCAGCAAACCTGATGGCCATGGCAGATCCCGAGCTTAAAAGCCCCGATAATCAACTGCTTCGTCTCCGGGTAGCGCGTGTCTTCGTCATACTCCCCGCGCGTAATTTGTACATCCGAACACAACGACTTCAAGTAATCATGCACTTCCTACAATTCCCACTCTCAAAGTCACATTCTCGATCCCAAACCAAAAACACGAAACCCTAATTCTCGATCCCAAACCAAAACATGTGAAAAAAACAGGCACGGCGGCGGGTAAACCTTGATGCAGAGGTTTCCGGGGCTGAGGATGTGCTGAATCTTTCCGGGGACCAGCATGGACTTGAACTTGGCAGGGAGATCCGCAGCACGGTGCGGAATGTGGAGGTCCCCGAGCGCCAGCACCAAAACCATCTTGGCTTCACGGGGGGATAGTGGAAAAAAAAAATTACTCTAAATGGTGCTACTACTCGGTAACGATTCGCTCCGCCATCAGCAATGAAATGAAAAATTCTCACGATCGCAGACTTGGTGCGCAAACTTCCATGGCGAAGACGCAGATGCTCTCTCTCTCTCTCGTGAACTCGACACCAGTATCCTCTTTCTGCCGCCGTCTGCCGCCGACGCCGACGCGCGTCACCAATGCTTGAATCTTGGCTGTCGACTGCTGTGGGTTTTCGCCAGAAGGCAAAAAATTTAGTTTTGATTTTGATTTTGATTAACCTCATTTGCTGGTCCAAGAAATTGTATTTTGGTAGTCGTAGAATGGATGATAGATGTATGGATTAAATTTAACAATATTGAATCAGTGAAGTACAAATATATAGATGAAAAATGATTTCTAGCTAGAAATGATGCCACGTGATAACATACCTTAACCCTATGAATGTTGTTGCAGTTGGGCACTAAGTGTCTGATGGATGCTAGAGAATCCTTCTATAGAAGACAGGAGTGTAGATGTTCTTTTTTGAAATTTTGTGTGAAAAAGGGAGGTCTTGATGCATAGTAGTTTGACATCCAATGAGTGCTTTTGGGGTTTTTTAAGCAAATGATTCACATTGTACCCAAAAAGATGATTTTCACAATGACTAGACCATTGTTTTAGGATTAAAGGTATCACATCTAATTGCATCACATTGCATATACCATCTTCATTCCACAACCGAAATGTAGAGCTATCATTTTTCTCTTATTCATGTGCCACAAATCTCATAAGAGAAGAGATGACTATCCTAAATTTAGGTTTTGAAAAAATTAAGGGGTGTACACGTACAGTGACACAATTAGGTGTACTTACCTTAAAGCAAGGTTAGGTCATATCACTTGTCTTGTAGGTTGTTGTAAAATCAACAATGGATCCAATCTTCTCACAATGTCTTGTTTGCATTCATTAAAATATGATGATCTAAAATTGTTGAAAATATTTTATTGTTGAAATATTCTAGGAATAAGAGATTTTGAGAGATTTTAGATTGGCATTTTACAATGACATGTACTTCTAAATTATGATGGAATTAGGTCATGGTTTTACAACAATCTATCTTAATTCCCCAAAAAATCCCTAGTGGAAAATACATGAACATATTATTTACTATAGATGACCAATTAGAATTACAAAACCAAAGTTTGATTTTAGAGATCAAGAAAGAAATAAACAATCCACTACAAAATATAAAGCAAATTTTTGCATTTATTTGTCAAGGTGAAAACAATTGCTTTATCAGGTAATAAAAAAATTTGTCATGTAATTTGCATACCACATTAGAAATTCACATGTTCTATGATCATAACATTTTTAATAGGCCAAAATCAAGCCCTTCCCCAATCCCAAGCAAAAGGGGTATCTTCTCCCAGAATACCTCATTGATATATGCAATGAGGTGACATATGAGTCATGTATGTGCTATGAGTAAACAAGCCTATTGGTTGCATAGAGTTTATTTTTATTTTAGGTCAATTTTCATTTTATGTACTATTTGAAGAACTTAAATTCTATTTGCATAGCCCATTAGCTATATGGAGTTTAAAACAAATTTAAATATTATTTATATAGAAATATATATATATATATATATATATATATATATATATATATATATATATATATATATATAATACTTTAGGAGATTATGCCAATGATCAGCCTAACTTGTAGAAATTGTTTGTAATGATTGTTTAAATTGATGAAATTCAAAGAATTTTCAAAAGAAATAATTTAAAATTAAAAAAATTAAAAATGAATCATCAACCATCTATTTGAGAATATTGAGTGGGCATTCACTTTATCTCTTTACTATCTCCTGAAAAGAGAAGCAGCCCGCCTTGGCCCCCCCCAACTGAAAAATCTACAACCGAGCAATTAGTTTTAAAAAAAGGAAGACCACCCTTTGCTGCAATGCGATGTGATAAATAAAAATGTTGCCGAAGTAAAAAGAAGGAAGACCATCATTTGTCCCAAAAATTCCCCCTCTGAAAAATCAACGGTCGTGAGATTCGAAAGAAAACAATAACCCCTCTTCCTTTGAAAAATCAATAGCCATGCAATTCAAAAAAAAAAAAATCCTTTTTGCAAAATCAACAACCATGTGATTCGAAACAAAACAATGCCCTTAGTGCCGTGCGGTTAGACTTGAAGAAAAAACCATTAGTACGAATGGAATAATAGACACATGCACATGTATACCCTTGCGCCTTATAGTAAATTGATGCAAGTGCTTGAGCGTCTTGGAGAATTTGGACAGAGTCCATGTGAATAGATAAGATGATGTGTATAAACAAGAAATTTTCGCGCTTGTGATTTGAAGAAATTGTGCAATAAGGTTGTTGAGGAGATTACACCTGGGTTTGCGCCTTGCCTGCAGATTTTCTGAATTTCATAAGTCTTGATAAAGTTCAGAAGCAACCAAAACAAAGAAATTTTCAAGAAACTTACGAATGGGGTCTCCAGTGATACAATCTTGCAATCTTGCAGCGTAGTCAGTGTATTCAATTCCATCATGTTGCTTTCTGTTGCTCCGAAATTTGACAATGATGGACAAGAGAGGATGGTGACATTGATTGTGGCATTGTCATTGAAGATCGAAGGCACTGAAGATGGATACATCCAGGAGTGCAAGCAAGTGCTTTCCATGAACAAGATTCATTGGCTTAAATTTTCCTATTAAGGTTTCATCTTTCTTCTTCAATCTTTTTCAATTTGGATTTCTGTCAGTTTCAAGTAGCTACGGTGAGGCTAAAACTTCTTTATATTGTAAATTGTTTATTAAAAACTTTATACAACAATTGAATAAAAAAATAGATTGGATTGAAGCATGAGTGACTTAAAGACATGGATGCATTATTTCTTTTGATTCTTTATCTTTTAAGAGAATTTTTTTAGGTATTGGTGCTTGTGATAAAAAAAATTAGGCACAACTGGCTAGGGTTTGATTGTGGCTTTATGGAATTTTGGTAACTAAATGTTGGGCCGACGGAGTCCACTGAACTTAATTGTGGCAGATGTATTTACCTTGTTGCAATGAACTTGAACAAAGCAATGAAATTCAATTCCAAAATATTGAAGTTTTATTTATGGATTTGCTTCAACAACCAATAGACACATATGGATATTAACTATGATTTATTTTTCTGTCGATTTTGAATTTTTTGCTTTATTCAAAGCTTTCCTTTCTTGAAGAGGGATTTGCAATTCTATTTGCAGAGAGGTTTTATGAGTGACAATTCTACGGACTTTTCCACAATCAGACTCAAAAAGACTTGAGAAGAGCGGAAAGCACTGAATGCGATGAAGATTTGAGCACGAAGTTTGAGTTGAGATTCTTTCATTTGCAAGAATTGTCGCTCTCATTGGGCTCTAAGTTGCAGTAGATTGCTCAATAGTCTTTTAGTGTAGTTATGACCATTGAAACACTTCTCGTGTTTCGTGTTATACGTGTAATGCAATATAAGGAAATGAAAATTATTTTCGACCAATTATAGTGTGCCACATGTACAGAAGTTATTCTCTGACTACCGTATTATTGCATTTGTACATGGTTTTACACTATCACCTCAAAAGAGGCAGTAACTGCTATCACCTCAAAAGAGGCAAAAAAATTGTCTGTACTGAGCATAATACCTTATAATACATATTCTATTTTATATAGATTTGAAATTTGAAAAATTGCTTGCATAGTATGAAATGCCTTTTACTCTTGTTGATCCTCTTTTATGACTTTAATAAATTATTAGGTAGTTGGATGCCCAAGTTGTTTGTAGTGTGTACTACATCAAAAGTTAAAAGAAAAATTAAATAGAATATTGATTTGGTGATTGGACAACCTTAGAAATGTACAATACCTTGTAAAGCCCAACTCCAACCATTCTAAGATTGTTTTATTTCATAATGATTTGGAAAGTTACTTACATAGCATAAACTTTTTAAACTCTCATTAAAGCTCATTTATTGATTTTAATTAATTATTATGCATTTGGATGCCAAAATTGCTTGTATGAGATAATGTGTCGAATGATAAAAAAAAAGAATCAATATAGCATGTGATTGGACAATTTTAGACTCTACCTCTACTTAAGCCTACCTTGTGAAAGCGACACTATCATGTTCAATTGAAAGTTGCTTATATAATATGAATTTTTTTTTATTCTCGCCAAATTTCCACTAGAGGTTTTTTGAGGCCTTTGGAAAAGTGCAAGTTCCCGACGAGTTCTCGGACTATGGGAAACATGAAAACTCTACCACATTAGCAATTTGACATAGTCAAGAGAATACCACTCAAATGACATTATTTAAATATTATTTTTGAAAAAAACGTGATTTTTATTTTTTTTAAATTAATTTAATGTTTTGATAGCACTGCAATAGTTCACACCAACATGAACAACCTTGAAACGGTCTTTTGGAGGCTTCAAAAACTTCTAATGCATAATTTGATTTTAATTTATTTTAGGAAGTTGGATGTCAAAGTTACTTGTAAGGTAAGGCATTACAAATTCAATAGGGCTCTACTACACTCTTGGCTACTAGTGATGACCCAACAAAGATTTTAATTTTTTGAAAATATCATAAATATGGTTCAAACTGATGATATTTTCACATTTTTTTCTTTGTTTGTAAATTTTCTCGCGCACATTGGAGCCTGCAAAGAATAGTCATTGGGCCCAATTTTAGGAAGTGGGTGAATTTCCTATCATCGATGCACTATTTGTCCTTAAGTTCCTAGTGGCTCTTTTTCAAAAGATTTGGTATCTTTCATAGTTGATAGTCATTCTATTCACTCATTTGCATATCATTGATAAAAAAACATATACTCCTTTAATGTCCATTTTGTACTTTACAAAAACTTGCGAGGTTTGAATTTCTCCCAATGGTGCCTTTTATACAAAATATTATACCCCATGAAAGTTGACTTGGTATTGAAAAGACTTGGCATAATTAGACAAGACAAGCACATGCCTATTTTCTTTACAACCAAAATAATGGTCATGCATCTAGCTGTCTATAGTTCCTTGTAGTACCTTTTTGAAAGATTTGGTATTTTTTAAATGCGAAGATCAATCTAGTCCATTTAGTTTAATCTATCCAACTAGTCTATCCAAGTCAATCTATTTAGTTTAGTCTATCTAGCCTAGTCTATTTTGCCTCCAGCTTATTCTATCCAATCTCGTCTATTCAGTTCAATTTAGTCTATTCAATCTAGTCAAATCTATCTAGTAGTTTATTCATTTTAGTCTATCCAATTTAGTTTATTTAATCTAGTTTATTCAACCTAGTCAAATCTATGCAGTATAGTCAATTCAAGCCATTCGAATCTATATAGTCTAGTCAACCCAGTTGAATCTATCTAGTCTAGTCAACCTAGTTGAATCTATCCAATCTAATCTATTCAACCTAGTCAAATCTATCCAATCTAATCTATTCAACCCATTCAAATCTATCCAGTTTAGTCTATTTAAGCCAGGCAAATTTATCCAACGTAGTCTATTCAACCCAGTTAAATCTATCCAACTTAGTCTATTCAACCCAATTAAATCTATTCAACCTAGTCTATTCAACCTATTCAAATCTATCCATCCTAATCTATTCAACCCAGTTGAATCTATCCAACATAGTCTATTCAATCCAATCTAGTCTATCTAGTCTAGTCTATTCAACCAAGTCGAATCTATCCAATAGTCCATTCAATCTATTGCACATCATTTGATCGGACACATCCACTCTCTTTATATTTGTTGTACATGCTACAAGAACCGGAGAATCAAAAGTTTGAATCTCTTCCTAATGGCACCATTCCTACAAGGTATTGTAGCCAAATGAAACTTGACTAAATGTTTAAGAGACATGACTGGTGATTAAACAAGATGAGGACAAACATGACATTTTGTTGTAGAGGACACAATTAATGCTTCGAGCACTACTAGAAAACAAGACCAAAATCAATAATGTTCATTTGATTCACTTGTCTTGATTTGGACAATTTGAACATAATTGTGTTGATTCAAATACATTGATTAAGGTCATGTTTTCTACTAGTAAGGAGTTATGCATCTACTTCTCTATAATTACTTGTAGCTCTTTTTTAAAAAATTTAATATCTTTAAAACTTAACAACAAACCAACTCAATTCCACATGATTGATTAGACCCCTCATATCCATTGCATACTCTCTAAAAAATTGAGATTCTATGAACTTATACCCATTTATATGAATTACTTTTAAATATAACCCTTGGAAACCAAAAATACTTGAAAGGGTAGTTACAAAGTATAATTCATTAGTTTTTAATATTGCAATGCCTTTCTTTAAAATGAATTTGAGATTTTTGAATTTTCAAAAATCCTCCTCTAGATAGGATAAAAAAATATATTTATATAGGTAGAAGATCATGATTATTTATTTGACATTTTTTTTAATAGTATAAATGAATCCTTCAATGAAAACAATGCACAATTACACTACCTCATCAATGTGCTCCAAAATTCAACCTTGATGTCAATTTTTTAGATAATATATACCATTTTGAATACTCCCCTTTTTTTCATTTTTCATCCAAAAGTAGGGGTCTAGGTTCCAACCATTCCACACAATTCAAAGTGATATTAATCCTTGAAAGGCCCTTGAGGTCCCTCTATATGATGTGTATTTAGCCTCATAACTCTTCAATTGTGGTTTGATATATGAATTCTAATACATTCTAATTTATATACTATCATAATCATTAATTTATTTTGTACTGAACAATATTTGGGCAATATTTTTGGATCAAATACCATGGAATTTATAATATATTATACGGCCGCAAAGGTCTTTCAAGCCCTTCAAGACTAGGATTAATTCATAAATGTTCACTTTGGAAACTATCACATCATCATAGTAATTTCCTAAATTTATTTCTTTAAGTAAAAAATTAGAGCATGATTTCTCTTTTCATTGATAGATTCTATTACCTTCTTTAAAGCTTCCAAAATGATCATATCAAAAATAGAAGTAGCCACTTTTGGCCACATAGGAATGAATAAAAGATATCCTAATCCTTAATAAAAAAAATATGGTCTAAAATGCTTTCTACAATAGTTGAACTACTTATTATCACATTTGATTGTATACACTTATTGTGATTTGATTTTTAAAAAAGACTCACAATAATACAATGAAAGTTTTGAATTGGTTGCATTCTAATTAATCTTCTTGATCTAATTTGTTTGACAATCATATCAACAAGGAGAAAGTTTGAGTGGAACAAGTGTACCATAATGCACAATAGTGCGGCAAGTGAATAATTTACAAAAGTGCTACAAGTGTAAATTTGTTTCCAAAGATTTGGTGAGAGAAAAGAAGATATTATAATAGGTCATTATACAAGAGATGTAGTATATATAGTGACTATATAGTATTTGTATCACGAAATTGGTGTGCAAACATTCATGGTGAAGATGCAAATGCTATGTCTTTCTCTCTCTTTCTATTGTATCGATTGCAATGGGTTTTTCAATGCCGACATTTTGCCCAAAGGCAAAATTTTAGATTTTATTTTTATTTTTTAAAAACCCATTTGCTGATCCAAATTGTATTTTTGTTGTCATACAATGGATGGTAATCATATGGATTAAATTTAACAATATTGAATATTGAATGAGTAAAGTATAAATATATAGATGAAAATTTATTTATTTCTAGAAATGATGACATGATGGACTCTAGCGCTACCTCTTGATAGAAATTTTAAAAATCTCTAGAAATGACATTGATTGTGTATTGCTCAAGACCATGTGTATCCTTCTTCCAACATTAAATATATTAAGGTCCCCCCCATAACCAACCGAATAAGGAATTCCGACATGATCTGGAGTAGTGTAGGCAAAACAAATATTTTTCAGAGGTACTTCAACAAAAATGACATAGATTGCAAAAAAATTGGTAATTTTATCACTTGAATTGAAATTACTATGAATCTTGGGAGGCAAAAAGTGCGTCAAACCCATGGCCAATGTCTAGACTCTTCCAATTCCAATCATTCAATAACTTTTTACCTAATCATTAATTCCTATTTTTTTCCCCACAACTTTGGACATGTGTCATGTATTTATTAGTTCCAACCTTGAAAACGAAAAAAAATCACATTTTAAGCGTGGTCATAAATACGTGCACCTATAGGTCGGGAATGGGTCACTGGTCGGGAATGGGGGGGTACCTTAGTCCTAGCATTACACTCTGATCTTTTTATTCAAACCTTGTTCTTCAATGGCATTTTGGAATAATTTGCACACTTGACATAATATCATTGCTTGTTGTTCACTTGTCTCTCATGCAAACTATTTGACTTTGTCATATGATGGACTTCAAAGCAGGCAGATTAAAGAAATGAGAGTATAAGAACAAGGACAGGGCTAGCACCAAATTTTTCAACCTTGCTACATACATGTAAAAAATAGTAAAAACTATTCCTACTTTGGAGAGATTAATTTTTTATTTTGCGAACTCACCAAGCATGTTCTGGGATCTTTGATTCCAAAAATGAATTCAGAATTTTCAAATTTGAATCATCCATTGTAAACATATTGATTTTGTGTTCTCCTTGAGTAAAAAAATTTGGAATGGTCCCACCCATGCAAGCTCAGAAAATATGGCTTTCTATCATATCTCATTGCCTGCAAGTAGAAAAAACTTCGGCCAAACATGTAACCAGCTTGCAAAAAAGGGTTTGTTTACTTGATGGAACTCCTAAACTAAAATATTTGCAAAGGTTGTTTACTTGATGAACCTCCTAAACTAAAATATTTGGAGACAACAAAACAATGTACCGGTATCCACTTGTCTGAAAAAATTGGAAATTTTCAGTTCAATGAACAACCTCTTCTTTGTTAATGAAGAGCAAATTCCTAATCATGTTTGTTGGGGAAATAATTTGAAACAATCAACAAACTCTTTAAGGTTTTGCAAATCCCTTCTGAGCAGACCTGCCAATTTATGAACACAAGAGTCACAATAGCACACACAAAACATTCTTGAGTAGTATGTCAGTCGCATGACAACATTAAGAAATAATGCTGAATCAGAGAATCTGGCATGCAGAGCAAATTCATGCCAAATCAGAGAAAATCACGCAAAACCAAAGCTCCGACATACTCACACGTGAAGACAATGGAACCCTGACTTGAGGAGCTCTCAATTGTTCAAATCAAGCTCAACTTTGAAAAATGAGTTGAGAGCGTTCTCAAGATATATTACGCAAACTGGGCTTTAACCCTTCAACGCCGAAGGGGTGAATCAGTAGCCTCCAACATTGCAAAAGTACTCATTGTAAGTCAAACTATTGTAGAAGATCTTCCCTTTCCACAACAAATTTTGAGGATGAATAGTTGCACTTTTGTCCTATACAGTTTGATTCTCTGTCATCCATCGGACACAAAACGTCCACTTCAGCGTTCAAGGGTTAACTTCATCTAGAAAGCACTGCGAAAATTCCTGAGTGAATAAAATTGTGTGCTCCGTCTATCTACAGCGGTTGTGTGCACATCCAACATGTTTTCAAAGGTCTTGTCTGAGACGATAGTCAAGTTTGCAGTCCATAACCTTGACTACGTTGACGCTAATGAATAGCAGCAGCAGCAGCCGTCAGGATCAATCAAGAGCTGGTTCTCTGCAAAGCATTGTAAGTTATACCATGTGCATGGGTCCCCAATTCACTTGTTGAAAACACAGAAAAATTATCCTCGACTGAACAAGGGAAGTTAGGACTCATCCGAACATTCTTTCCTAGAGACACTTGGGCCCTAAAAGTTACAACTGGTCCGCAATGTTATCCAATTCTGCATCGAGTCTTGCCCAAATGCCCAGAATTATTAAAACAAACCTCTGCACAGCCCATGTCACCGGCATATTTGCATTAAAATTTTTTAGGGCACTACACAAATGCAAGAAATATATGCCATTACACCCAAAAATAAATCCGCACTGCAAAATTGCTCCATTAATTTCCAATTACACAAACTTCGTACCTCCGGAAACAAATTTCAATATCTAACGGTGAGTAAAACATAGGATCGAAACATTTGAAACAGAAGCAGTTGTCATCTCATATTCCGTAAACGAGAGCACGATGTACTACTACAATAGTGGCCCAACCATAACGATCAGATTACAAGCTTGCCTGAAACTATCTAAGAATGCTTTCTAACCAATCATCTCATGGTACAGCCTGATTTTCCACCAGCAATATCGCATTATACCTTTATTTACAAGGTGCCAGACAATCACCCTAGCTACAGTATAAACTAGCAATTCGTGATCTGCACACAAGCTGCACATTGTGAATAGCAGCAACTGCCAAGAGCAGCCATAAATTAGTGCTTCAGGTTGAAGAACAAGGCTAATGAGGTGGATAACCAGGCTTGGCAGCTGGCGGGTACCCTGCCGGAGGATATCCTGCAGGAGGGGGCTGAAAGTGGTTGGACTCCGCGGCCGGTGGATAGCCAGGCCGGTCGGTGGGTGACGGAGGGTACGCTGCATGTGACGGTGTATGTGACGGTGAGGATACAGGGCCATATGGAGCTGCTCCACCTGGCATGGCTCCTCCAGAGAGGTTACCTTGACTTTGAGCCAACCGAACAGCCTCCTGCATGTTTTTGATTCCCTTATCATAGTTCACGAAGCCCATGTACCAGAACTCATGTCCGTCTTTGGTCACGACCTGGATGTACTTGTCGGTCGGCTTCTTCTGATTGGCAACAGGAACCACTTCCCTCACTTTCTCCAAAGGAACGATGACCTGCACTCAAAATCATGGCCATGGCGTCGCATGTTTAGCTTCCTTATCATAGAAACGTGAAGAACTCAGAAAACAGAAAGGGCAGATCAGTAAACCCCCGAGTTTAACCCCAAATGGCGGCTTCCATATCATTTGGAGTTGAAATGAATTTCATTGGGAAACTTCAAGGAAGGGGACAAAATGTATCAATAGAACGAAAAATCCGCGATGAGATGGACGACACTATTATGACACGAACCTTGTAATAGCTGCTTTGCTGCTGACCGGGAGTAGGGTGGTACGTCAGTTCCCGGTCACTGCAGAAGGCAAACTTCAGATTGGTGATGTAGAGTGTGCCACTAACTGCGCCATTTGATGTAGAAAGATGGCATGCATACGTTTTCTTCAGACTCTCGTTCGCTTGAAATGGTCCAAAAGTTTGTTTATAGACGCCTTCGAACCCTCCCTCCCTCAACAGCCTAGTCCCATGAGTTATCCTCCCGATAGCAGCATCTGGAAGAGAGCTACTTGTTTTCACTGCCAAACAAAATCCCAACACAATCAATGCCATGCTCAACTAAAGCATTCGAGTTCACACACACCAAATGCTCGAGCAGGATTAGAATTTGAAGCAAATAGCACTACACCTGACTCAACACTAGAAAGAGGAATTCAAAACCAAAAATGCCAAGTTGTAAGAATGACTTACTGTGACCCCAGAAGCTCCCTGCAACACTCTCGGCCTGTTTTCCCCACTTGCTCAAAGTCTCCATGGCACCTCCTGATACTCTCCAACAAACCAGTTAGACACACATTCACCCTAAACAGCTAAGGAAATATATATACATATTTTTAAGAGCATCCCAAGTTCAGAAACCTCTACTTTACAACCAATCCACTACTGATAAGCTGCAACCCTATAATTCGTACAAAAATAAGTAATCTAAAGCACAATCAGCTACCCCAGACGCAGAATACAAGAAATACTGTAACAGTGAGTGAAGCTCCATGGCAGCTCCCTATAATTCCAACAAACCAGTTAGACACAAATTAACCCTAACCTAGCGAAAAAAATAAAAAATTCCAAAAGAATTCTATAAGGTTCGTTTAGAAAAAGTCCAAGGCTCAGAAAACTTCAGTTTACAAACAATCAACCATTGCTAACTTGCAACCCTATAGTCTCCGGATGTTCATAAAATATTCCAAACACATATGCTCTACTGCACACTCAGCTAAAACTAGACGCAGAAAACAAAGAAAAACCACAAAGGTGCCTTCATTCACGCATCACAAACCGGTTAGAAAAATGATCACCCTAACTAGCGAAGCAAGTAAACATTCCAAAAAAAAAGGTCTTACAAAATCCATTCTAAAAGAAGCTAACTTAAAAAAACTCTAGTTTACAGCCAATCAACCACTGACAACTTGCAACCCAAAAATTTCTGACTCTCTCCAAATGCTACATCAAATACTCCAAACCTAAAATCCTCAACACACAATCAGCTAAACTAAATGAGCTACTAAAAAAACAAACCCACAAAGAAACTGTGCCTTCACGGCCATGTATGTTACACCAAATACTCCAAACCCAAATCCTCAACACACAATCAGCTAAACTGAATTTCAAGCTACTAAAAACACAAACCCTGTGCCTTCACGGCCGTGAAAGATACCTTTTCCAGCTCCCGAGGCGTTCGGACTGACTGCCGGCTTTCCGGAATCGGGATACGCCGACGTGCCTGCCGCGCCCGCCACTCCGCCGGGCACTCCTTGATTGTCATAGTGCGCATACGGATTGCCACTCATCCTTCCTGCCTTCCTTCCTTACCAGTTCTTCAATCCAAGCTCACACTCTGCTCGGTTCTCACGAACGCAACCTCTGTGTGAGAAGTTGATAAGATACTCTGAACTTAGAAAATGCGAATCACGGCAAGATCGGGCAGCACTACTGTCAAGAGCATGTGAAGAAGCGCAAGGTGAAGATGAATGAAAGGGTTGTGAGAGTGGCAGAACTGTTAAGGGACGGACTAGCCTAGGGTTAAGCTGAACTGGGTGGAACAAGTGGTCGGTCTGTCACGCTGCCAGCGGCGCCCGGCGCCAGGCGCGGGCTGAGTCGTTCTGCCGACATGGCGCCTTCCTGGCACGGGCGGAGTGCTACGATCTTTGGTGCTCTAGGACGCTGTTCACTAAGGTAGGAGGCTCGAACTCCGACCGGGCATTTTGAACCGAACAGGACACAGAAGTACATTTTGCTTTCTTCAATTTATCAAAATGTACAAATGATGTACATTCTAGGAGGTGGTCGCTTTTACAGCCCTTTGGCTTTTTAGCTTCAAAATTTCATAACTAATTCCACAAAGCTCCAAAAAATATGAAACAACTTGAGCTAGATGCCATTTCTTCTTGTCTTTCAAGGAAAATTTACTGAAAAATATTTCAAGATGTTTTATCTCCCCAAAATTCAGGTTCAGCGCTTAGATGGTCGCTTTATGGACCTCCTACCTTATTTCTCACCCTTGTTCCTGCGGCTCATTATGACCCCGACCTCTTAATGACCGGCTGGCCTCGTTAGTCGCGGGGCTGACATGCAGTTGGATTGCCTTGAACAACGTTTCACCATGCGGTAACTCCCTGTGGTAATTCCGTCTGACAGCTAAGGTAGCAGGCTTCCCATGTCCATGATGCATGTGTGAATGGGGTAGCCGGTTTAGGATGTCCATGTATGCATAGTGGCCATGGCCCATGACTGCCCACACATGTCCCATACATGAGTGTTGTGCTCAGTGTTTCGACTCTACACCCTGGTGGCCCAGTGTTCCGACCTCGTGTTCTGTGCCAACGTTCTATTAAAGGACAACTAGGGTTTAGGCGGCGATAGGGTTTGGGTGCAGGGAGGGTTCCACTTTCGGGGTGCTACAGTGTTTTCGCTTGTTTTTTGGGACTACGGTGTGAGGTCGACGATGTTGCTTTCAATGGTGTACCTTGCTCCTAATTTTGGCAGGGTTAGTCGGACTACGGTGTAGGGATAGCAATTTAAGGGTAAATCGTATGTTTGATTGGGGGCCTTCAGAGTTCCAAGGCTGCACATTCTACTATACTGGATGACGGTGTGTTCGTGCGCATTGTTTACTCGGTGTACAGATTCACACGTTCTTTGTGCGTCATACGGTTCAGAAAGAGTGATGTTCGGATGAACATGACTTTCATTGGGGTTTAGGGTTTTGGGTCTGTACACTGTACTCTACGGAGGAGTTCAGGTTCTTTTGCGGCGATTGCACATTTCCAGAGCTCTACACATTCATGTAGACGATCATACAGTCTTATAGCGTTGAAGTGAATATGGAAAGACCGCTTTCCGGGTCCTCCTGTAATTGTACATGCGACATCGTGGTTTTAGGGTTCACCTTTGCACCGTCTTAGGCGCTGCAGACGTGACGAATTTGAGGGCTTCATTGGGACGACTTCAAGGTTTCAGGGCTCTACATTCTACTGTACGGGATCAATAGGGTTCCCGGTGTTCAGGGTGCATGTTGTACTCGCTTCACGTAGTGCGATATAGTTCCACATCGTGTTTCATGGTGCCCACCTGAACAGTTAACCCTGTTGTCAGTTTTAGGGTTTACCTTTGTCGAAACCTTGAGGTCATTTGGCAACTGCAGGTGTCCTCTCGCATTCAGGCATGGCCGATTCACAGGCTCCAGGTTCAACCGCATTCGCTCTTATCAACGCAAACGCCAAAGACAATTCAGCTGACAGTGTTTCGTGGGACCAATGGTATAGGAAGCACTTCCAGGTGCAGCTGCAGTGCATCGAAGCGAAGGTGCAACATCCCCCCCAAGGAGCCATCTGCAAAGCTGATTTACTGTGGGAGATGCGCGAGACACATTTAGTCCGACGTTTGGGTGCAGAGCGCCAGAAAGACCTCATCGTAGCTCAGCAGTGCTTCATCCCCAGTACTAGGGTAGAAGACTTCATTTGGGGGATGGAAACTACCGATGGCGGGGTGCACTGCAAATATGTGAAGATACGAACGAAACCGGAAAAGTGTGCCGGCACTTTCAGGGTTACTGCCACTGCGTCTAAGGAGGAGACCCGGTACATCTTCCTCTCTCTAGCCCTCAGTGTGTACTATTTTGTGAATGTGTCAGTGTTCTGTTAGAGCCCAGAGTGTTGCCAAGTCTTGTGCTCACCTGTATTTTCAGATGCAGCTACCATTGCCAGTATGGTCCGAGGGACCACAGCGGGAAGGTGAAGAAAGTAACTTCGGTGTTGCTGCCGAAACAGAGAGTCAAAGTGGCGGTTTCAGCTACTGGGACGGCACTATGTTCGCGGAAGAAGAAAGATGTCACCATTGACGCCACCGACCAGCCGGGGCCGGTTTAAAATAAAAGAGGGAGGAAGAAAGCGGCAACAGTGGAACCTGGAGGGCAAAACACCGACGGCAAGGACCAGCCAGATCCGGTGAAGAAAAAAAGGGGGAGGAAGAAAGCTACCCCCGTGGAACCTGCAGAGCACGACCTGGGCAAACCCAAGCGCACCCCGCGAAAGAAAAAGGGTCAGCAACCAGATGACGTTGGTAGTTCCGACAGTGCTAGTGTACACACGTTTCCGCTCACACCGCAGTCGGTCTCTCGAAACACTGCACGAGCGCAGTCACAGCCCGGGAAGCCGCCACGTCCAAGAAAGGGCAAGCAAGTTGAAGTTCATGCTCCATCACCTGCACAACTTATAGCCTCCTTGTCTATCAACGCTGCATTTAACCCTGGGCTTGGCCTTGCAGACTTGGCCTTGCCGGCAGAATTAATAGCGAGTCTCTCTATCAGCGGTAATTCTAAGTCCACGACTGCGGACATAGACCTCAACTCACCCGCACATGACTGGGACGTGCAAGAAGATTGCCTTCCTCTGGATAACGGCAATACTTTAACTACATAGCATACAAAAACTCGCGTCCAATTCAAGAGGAAAAAGGCAATGCCATGCAAGCGACGTCCGACTCACACAAAACCTGCTAAAACACTGGCAACTATGGCCATAGACCTTAATGTTCTTCCTCCCCAGAGGGACGACATGGCTGCAGAAACGACTGCGGTTTTAGGCAGTGACGCGGTCCTTGTTCCCACCGTGGCTGTTGGGAATTGTAGTGCAGTGGAAATGACAGCGGCATTGGAAACTACTGCAGTGGGAAAAACACTACTGCCCCTGAAGGCAGCTTTGCCACAGCGAATGCAACGAACACGGACAACGGTGGTCACGGTCTACCACATTCCGGAGGGCAAGACCTTGGTGGCGAGAGGGAGACTCGTGCAGCGGAAGCCAATGCTGTGGTGCACCACCGTACAGACACAAGGAACACTGGCAACGAACGTGCCCGCACTGAAGCAAACGTTGCCGACAAGAAGCCGCGCGATTCCTTGAAGCAGTGGAGAGGCTCTCTGAAACGGGGATGCCTGGCATCATTCGCCGTGAAGACTCTGTATTTATTACCACACGTCACTGAAGTCTGCATTTTTGAGGCGGAGCACGTGAACGCATCCCGTGTTCAGTGCCATGGCTTCCCGGAAACAGGCGACCGCGGCACATTTTCGTGGCATTTGTCACAAAATATAAAGGACTTCGTCCTTAGGCTTCTAAGGGACGGCCACAGTGTTCCGCAGATCATGTCAAAGCACATTGCCGTTGTCAAGCAAGCACTGCGGGACGGCAGTGACCTCACCCGGGATATGTTTCTCCACGAGCGCAATGTACGAAACTTGGCTACTAAAGTTGCTCGAGAAACTTATATGCTTCACAAGCACGATGCGAAGAGTGTCCAGCTCTGGGTACAAGAAAACAGAGACAGCGTTTTCTATTACAAGGAAACAGGCGTAACAGTCCAAGGAGAGCTAAATCCGGCCAACATCCCCTTCACTATCGGAATTCAGACGACGTGGCAGCGGGAGATGATGCTCCAGTTCGGTCACGAGGGAGCCGTCTCGGTTGATGCCACATTCGGCACAAATGAGAAGAAGGTACGGAAACTCACTTCGTAGCACTGAACTCTGCTCTCATGTTTGTTACGGAGATGCGGTCCCTAACAACTGACCTCTTTGCCGGCTTCAGTGACAAACTCTTCCGTTTCGTGTCTGTAGTTCCCTCTGTACACCTTGATGGTCTTTGACGAGTGGCACAACGGGATACCGGTGGGCTTCGTCCTCACATCACGTGCAGCTCAAGAAGACCTTACTCCTTGGATGCTGGCGCTACAGAACACAATGAAGAAGGAAAGTCCGAACTGGAAGCCAAACGCTTTCATTGTCGACTGTGCGCAAGGAGAGATAAATAGCCTACAGTAAGTCCTCTCTGCTCAGTGCGACCTAACTGTTGTCTAAGATAATTAACGGCATGAAACACTGTGTGCAACACAATATTATGCAAACCATCAGCGCATCAGGCCGCCTAGGAAAACGGACTTCAGAAAGCACCAGAAACGCATGCACTGCCTTCACTTACTGCAGCGCAAAATACTAACGACTTCATTCTGCAATGTTGCAGGTCGGTGTGGCCTGCGACTGCCATCTTCCTCTGCTTGTGGCATGTGCATAGGGCATGGCAAAAGCAAGCGTGCATAAAAATTCAGGACATCAATGTCAGGGCGGAGATCATGAAGGGTCTGGGGGCTATTATGTACGACCGCACAGGACCTGCCGGAAATGATGCCACACTGTGGGCTATTTTGAAACTGTAGGAACTTCAGAACCAGTACCCCGCTGCAAACAAATTCTGGAACTATGTCAGGCAGTGGTGGCTGCCAAAAGTTCACATGTGGGTGGTCGGTTACCGCAATCTCCCTTACGCCGGACAAGACACTAATGCGGCGGTGGAGAATTACCATGGCTACATGAAGTCCGTCCTGAATGCCGAAAGGAGCTGACTCACTGATAGACGCGTGGATTGGTGCATCCATGTTCTCACCGGAGACGTCCTCACGCACTACTGGTACCAACGAGTACGGAAGCAATTCAGCTTCGTAGACAACCGGAAGGAGCGCGGCATCGTAGTCTCCGCTCTCATCCGCGAGTGAGACATTCCCGACACCGACGTAACACTGCCTCTTACATCCGGTGCTCCGGCGCTTGTTACGTCTACGACTCACCGACATCTCCGTTACATGGTTTACAATCCAACTGAGTTATGGGCGACCTGCAACTGCGTACACTCTTAGAAAGGAAATACCTGTAAACACAAGGTAAAAGTTCTGAGGCTTCTACATCCTCAATTGGTTGAGGGTACAGTGGCGAGGTACTACGGTGCACTGAAGGGGACAGCTGCAGCAGGGCTTCGGCATTTGCTGAGTTCGACAACGTAGGCACCGGCGACATCTTTCTCCAGTCCTGGGGATATACAAGCAGCTAGTCCATTCCAGAGTACGCCGCAGTCACAGCGGGAGCGGCCCGCGATAGATCTGCACAGCACGCTGCACGGACAAGCGACAGATCTCCTCGACTTAGTGCAAGGAAATACTACGCTAATGGAGCACCTGCACGCGGACTTCAATCGATCCCTGGGGAAGATTAGGGTCTTGGCTGCCGAAATCGAGGCCGGCAACGTACACCCTGTGCAGACCAATCCAGTGTTCCACACCATTCAGGATGGTCTGGGCATGAGCTTGGGTCGTCTCAAAGACATGCTCGAGCGAAACACTCGTCCTCGAGCATCAAGACGATTAGCCATGGGGGGTGTCGTACGCGTAATCTAGGCGTAAGTATTTTTAACAACAAAACGTGCTAAAATGACACAAGTTATCGTCCCAAGAGATTCCAGATGTTGATTCAAAAATTAGTGTTTCTAGACCTCTAAGTTTCCGGACTTTGACCACCTCGAGAAGGGTCCTTTCAACACACGAACTCTTTTCCGGAACTACTTCCTTTCCGGATTCTCTCCCGGATCCGGCTCTACCCAATCTTCCGGTTCTGTCTTTCTAACAAGTTGGTTTTCGATACCTCTGTTTTACCCTCAGAGGGTTCCTCACTTGCTCTTTCCGAGGGGTAGGGAACTGCACCACTCCGTATCTGACATAAACTCTATTAACATAAAACAAAACACAACCCAAGAATAGATCTAGTTGAGTAAACAAGGTGGCATCCTCACAACATCCCGGATGGCCTATCCGGAAAGCTGGTCACACAGGGTAGCGTTAGGTCCTCCTTACTACAACGACGGATACCGGACTTCCGGAACGAAGGGAATGACTTTCTAGCTCTCGACCGCTCATGAGGTTGACTAGCCTTCCGGATGGGTGGAAATATTCCTCTGGCGGTCGCCTATCTCCGCACGGAACCGCCCCTGCGAATTCCGGACTAGCTTCCGGACCACTCCTTGGTCTCCACCGGATTACCGTACCAGCGATTTAAAGGCGCCACTTTCTCACTGCGCAAGTCTAAAAACTCATCTGCAAGACACACTTAGCCTAATCCGGCAGTCCACGAATCCGGACTCCTCCTCTTGCACACTCTCACTTACACATCCACACAAGTGACTATAGATGCGATACGCAAGAGAATTATCCGACGAGTGCTTTCCTGAATGCCTCAGATTGAATATACAAGGAAAAGGAATGACAGGCCAATAAGCCGGCCTGCCCTTAAAAACCCACAAAAAGGCAGCCTCAACGGCCACTAGAAAACCGGCCAACGGCCAACCAAAAAGCAAAAAGGCAACGGCCTTGAAGACCGTTCCGGGAATACCGGGAAACCGTTAAACTCCTAAAAGTCCGGAACTACTGGCCCCACATCCGGACAAACCGGTTCCGGAACTACTATCCTGGTAAGAATCCTAACTATTATTACGGCTACCCTAAAAATAGTCACCTATTCCTCTTAGCTTTTTTTACAGAAGTGCCACCCTGAGATGGCGATCCACCTGTCTTCTTGGGCGGGGTGGTCTTCGTCTTTGACCTGGTCCGGGGAGGCTGCAACTCTTCTTCCTCCGATTCAGTCGTCTCCTCCTCCTCTTCCGATTCCGGATCCGCCTCGTTCAGTAACTGTCGTCCCCTTGGTTTTGGAACAATAAGATCGATGAGCTGGGACGGCGCTGGTGTCTCTAGAAGGGGCTGGAGCATGTGAGTAAAACTCACCGGATCCGTCCGAGCCGGATTCAACACCATTCCGGGTAAGGCTAGTTCCCGGAAAGTGGAAACAACCGGTCTGTCCGGAAAGAGATTCGCCACCGATGCAGTTCTTTCGGCTAGCACGATTGGAACAACGTCCTTCACCGGAGTCGTAGCCGCAAACTGCTTCACCAACGACCTCCGCTTCTGGGCCGATGCTATTCCGGCTTGCGCCGTTCCGACGATTGTTCTGCTCTTTGCCGAAGAAGGCTGATTTTGTGCCCTTCCTTCTTGGAGATCATGACCCAGGTCAAAAAGGCCTTGGTCTAACCCCTCAAGCGGATCCAGGTTGCCCAACAACTGCCGGACTTCCTTTAGCATTCCTTCGATCCGGACTTCAAAATCCACGAGGATGTTCACCACCTTCGATCCGACCACGTGACCATCCTTCACCATCTGGGAATTCCAGAGTGTAGCTCTGGCAAGAATATCCGCCGGATTATCAAACAGGCCCCAAACATTCCGGACCAGATCAAGGGCTTCTCCCTCCTTTGCTTCTGCAGCCAACCTCTCTCTATCCAACCACGCAGCTTGCTCTCGAAACCGGTCTCATTCTTGCTCCACGGTCAGAATCCGGTCCTCCAGCTGCTTCACCGCTTCCGGATCCGGTCTTTCCGTTAACGCCACCAGGATTTGGGCTTCTTCCGTCACACCCAATTTCCCGCACATATCCTGGATCAGCGCCGACATCCGCTCATTCTGTGCCCGGGTAGCTATTAGCCATTTGATGGTGGCTTCTAGCTGATCCGTGTCCGGAAGTGAGTCTCGGGGCTTTTCCACCTCCTCGGCTTCTTGTTTCCCCCGAGCACCCTAATCAGTCGACTTCTGACGCGTCCCAGCAATGTTGGGTGACGCATGCTCCATTTCTGGTTCCTCTTCTTCCGGCTCGAGCTCATCCGGTTCATCCTCTGCGGGAAGTTCGTACTTCAACAGATTCTCGCCCTTCCGGTACACTGTCATTTTCGGTCCGGCCAGTGCATCCTCTGAGTGATACAGATGGAAAAGGTAGGGGCTAATCGGACTCGATTTCTTGTTCGCGATATTAATCGCTAACTTTTCCACTATAGAGTGAATGATCACTCCCCAACTGACCGGCCTGAGAGCCAGATTCTCTCTATCTCCCAGCGCTCCAAAAATAGTATTTGCCACAATCATTGTAATCCAGGTGGGCTTTTCCGGATACAAAATAGGGATGAGAAATGCTAACAATTGCCCATCCCGGGGACTCCTACAGTCACTCGCGGCGTTCCCTTCCTTGGAATCCGCATGACTCCGGAATACATCCGCGGCGTAAGTGTCCGTCCGGGCTGCCATTCCGGATCCCCTGGTTGGCGTAAAGTACGCCTTCGACCACAACTCCGGAGTCCAGGCCCTAGAACGACCCCTAATCGTCAAATCAAACTGATTGCCTACTTCGGAAACCAGCTCGTCAATCATTCCTTCACTCCGGACGTTCCATGGACGTTTAATCAACCCTAGACACCCCATGATTTCTAGGTCTCCCTCTAACTCCTTAAGGCGCTCCGGATCCGATGGGATAACCGGTCGCACGCCCCTGGCTGTCACTACCGACCTCCGGGATCGACTCGCTTCCGCCATCTCACCGACTGTTAAGACAATCCGGTGCAATCGACACCTTCCTCCCTTTCTCTTCCTAACACGCCCTTAACTCACCACTCTTTCTCTCTTCTAACGCACCGTGGAGGAGCACGGGGTAAAAAGATTGAATGAGGCTGGCGGTGGGGTTTAAGTACTTGGCGGAACCCTAAGTTCCCGCCGCCGAAAAAGTTCCCGTAAGTTCCCTAGCCGGAACCTAGGCAGTAGGTCCCTACGTTCCGGAACTTTCTGGCTTTCCGGCTACGGTTTCCAGAAGACTGCGTAACCTAATTAGAGTTTTATCTTTTTTACGTAAAGATTAATTTCTAATTCTAAAATCTAGGTCCTAACTCCGTATTCAAATGCAAAAATTAAAAAAGTTCTACTACTTTTACCTCTACTAAATTGTTAATTGGAACTTTCCGGATGATACGTACTCCCACATTACCCCATTTTCAAGTGTGAACGTCCTCGCGAACATCCTCGTCTTCTTCTTCTGAATCCAGATCCGCCTCGTACTTTTTGACCCAGTTTTTATTAACCCTTGTGTCAAACCATACGCCTTGCAGATCCGTCAACTGTAAGGATCCCTTTGGGTAGATAAACTCTCCCCTATACGGCCCCATCCATCTGGTGTGAAACTTACCCGGAAAATTCCGGTAGCGACTGTCATAGAGTAAAACCAGGCCACCTACCTTGACTCCGTGTTCCTTTGGGAGTTTCCGGTCATGGTCTTCCTTTCTCTTGACTTGCACCTCCTTATTTTGTTCGAGCGCTACTTCACGAGCTTCTTCCAGATTTTCGATAGCCATTAGTCAAATTTCCGGATCGCAGTTCCGGATTGCAGTTCTGCAGCACAGAGTAAGTGAATTCCCTGTTATACTCCCAAAAACCACTCTAAAGCATAACAAAATGACTCTAAAGATCGAACCCACGAGATTCTGTGAAGTGTCTAGCACTATTCCCAACTTAAGCTCAGCCAGTATCCAATTTCTACTTTCCGGTCCAAGATCTAAAACCGGAAACACCAACACACGGAAAACTACGACCAGACCTCTCTCTCTACCTCTTCCGATCTGTCTAGCTATCCGGTCCCATGAAACTACCACAATCCAGGATCCTACAACTTCCGATCCTGGCACTCCTCTGGATCGATCCGTTCCGGTCCGCTCACACGTACTCTCACTCCATTCCGATTTAGTTTTGCCTCTATTTCACCATCAGAGGGTTCGCCGCTTGTTTTTGAGAGTGGCAGGCCCGCCACTCCTTCCGTGACTTATAGTGGCTGAAGACCCACTTCTCTAATCCACTACTTCCTACACTAGCTCGGATCCGGTTTGATCTCTCACAGCCAACCGGATAGCGATCCGGTTTGCAGGTCACACAAAGACCCCCCGTACGATCCTCTCATACTACAACGACCTTGACGCTATGTTCCCTCCGTGCGAAGTTAGGTGGTTACAAGTGAACCCGTCCGTTCCAACATCAACCAAATTCCTTCCGTTTACCAACTAGGGCAGCGAGACCTCACGGGAGATCGGACACTCAACCGGATTTCCTATCCAAGAGTTCTAGCGCGACTAAGGACTCCTTCCCTATCCGCCTAGCCTAACAACGGCTTTCTCGCCCGGAATCCTGAACTTTAGAGGTGTTGAGGAACTGAAATCCACTCCCAACACTTAGAATACCCACTCTCATGCACATAAGAGCAAAACAACACCACCAAGGGGAGAAATCTCTCTAGAATCTGCATGCATCTTCCTAACTCCTCACCAAACAGCCCTGCCACGCGCGGGAGAGACGTACAACAAGAAGTCAATAGAAAACAAAAAAAAAAATCAAGAGAAAAGACTCCCAGTCTCCTTCGCAGAGACTCACTTATATACATTTTAAAACTCAAAGTCAACAAAAAGGGCCCCAAAAAGTCCGCGCGGAACTTTTGGTCCCTGCCGACCCGATTAGACCGGAGAACATCTGATCCTAACCAGACAGACCGGATCAAATCCGGTCCGGTCCATCCTAAAAAATATTTACAAAACTAAAATCCTAACTATCCTATCACAACCGGATCTACTCCTTGATCCGTTCCTTCGTCTATAACTTGGTCCACACCTTGGTCCACGCTCTGATCTAGACCTTGATCCGCACCCTAATCCGGGGTCACATCCATACTTTGATCCTGTCCCTGGTTCAGTGTGGGACTCCTGGACGTTTCCGTTCCAAGCTGTTCGAAGACGTCCGTCAGATTCCGGTTCCGCTCCCCGGTTTCACGTTCTGGGAGATCCGGTGACGAATCTAAATTGATGGTGTTCGCGAGTTTCCTCCCACTCTTCTTTGATTGGGGAGTCCGATCCTTTCCCTTCGTCTGAATGCCCACGTTTGGAAAAGACCCTGGCATCGAAAGGTCGGAAAGATGGAACGACCTTGACAACGTCACTCCGTTCAACTTTCGACTGCTCACCTCCATCCGATTTGCTGCTTCTCGTGCTTCCACCATCACCAATTCTACCTTCTCAGAGTAGTCCGTCAAGATCTGGACCAACCTGGTTCCGGATATTTTCTTGTCCTTGAGTACTCCCTCGTCAAACAGCTTTGCCTTGGTGGCGGCCTCTCCGGTTGCCCCAAAAGTGGCCTTCACGTCCTCAGCTACTTTCCGGGTAGCCTCCGCCATCTCACGAGTGGTGGTCATGTCCTCCTTGAGGAGTAAAAGTTCCGTCTTCAACGCATCGACTTCCTCCTGAAGTCGTCGTATCTCCGCTTCTTGCTTCTGGATCTCATCCGGGCTGGAGATGTATTTTGCAACCAGTGCCGCGAGGTTGCTATTCGTTGGTGCGTCCACCAGCTCACTGATCTGGGTCAGAACCAGCTTCTTGACCGCCTAGTCTGCTGGTACATCACTCAAGATTTTGATCAGCTAGTTGAACGGATCCGTCGGATCCGATCCGGAAGAACCCGGTCCTTCAAATTCCGGTTTCTTTCCAGGGTTGGATGTCTCACCCGGAGGGGTTGGGGTTCCTCTCCGATGAGGAGGCGTCGTCTTCTGCCGCTTGTTCTGCGGCCGGTGTTGCTCCTCCTCTTCTTCTTCTTCATCGGAACCGGATACTTCCTCCTGCTCTTCCTCCGATTCTGATTCCCCATACTTCAGGAGTACCTCCTGAGTATTCCACTTCTTCTCCTCCGTATCCGTGAGGAGGTAGTTATGCTTGTAAAGATGGAAGAGGTAGGGGCTCAGTGGTGTCGGCCTACTTCCTCCGATCTTTGGACCAGACGGCTGACCAGATCGGAAAAGATTCGGGCTCAGTCTACTTTCCGTTCCCCGCTTAGGGCTCCGAAAATCAGATTCCCGATAGCTATCGTCACCCTTGTCGGCTTCTCCGGGTGGATGATCGGAACCAGATACTGCAAAAGATTGCGATGCCGGTCGTCTAAACAATCCGCGACTGCATGCCCATCCTTCGAGTCCACGTTCCTCAAGAACTTCCCCCAAGTGTATCCTTCCTTCGAGGTGGCCATCCCTCGACCTCCTGACCAGAAGTCGTATACGGACCTCCACATCTCTTCCGTCCAATTGCCCGGAATTCCGCGGATGGTCTTATCGAACTGATTCGAGAGTTTTCCCAACAGCTCTCGAATCATCCGTTCCTCTCTAAACCCCCAGGGTTTATCTATCAGTCTCCCGTAACCCATCATGGCAAGATCCTCCATGAGGTTGTCCTTTTCCTTCTCTCCTGAAGGAATGATCGGACACACCTTCCGGAGTTTAACTTCTACTACGGAGGAACTGGACGGTCCTGCTCTACTCTTGCAAAGCTGAGGCATGGACACGAGCTGTCCTAACCGGATTCTCATTGAGGCTACCTTTCTCTCTCCTAGCCGCACGTCCCGTTTCCTCACTTCTCTTTTCTGATTGTGAGCTCCCAATTCGTCACTTGGGACTCATAGTCTTCTTTTTTCTTAGATTGTGCAATTTATGTCGTAATTATACACAAAAAACCCTAAAAAGAGTGTAAAACCAGAATGGACATGTTACATACCAATATGCCCTTTGGTCTTAAATAGCCTTTTCTCCTTACAATAGTCCTAAAACCCACTTGTAAATAGGTTGGAGCCATAGAGGTAGTAGGAACTAGAAGGTTTGAGGGTTCTTACCCAAAATAGGCTAAAATCACTATGCAAGTGACTAAGCTGGGCTAAATTGGTCTAAGGGAAGTCTAGGGAGATTCTTAGGTAGATTCCCCAAAGAGAGGTTTCAATTTCCCCATCCCATCGACGAATAGTAGAAACCCCAATTGTTAGCTTGCAAGGGTCACTTTCGCAAGACAGGCCAGTGGAGGAATCTACGGTCACCGGATTGTGATCTTGGTTCTAAACCATACCGGGAAGTCAAAAGCGAAATCCATTCGCCAAGATTCCCCCGTATGCGGAAGATTCCCTGACTGCCGATAAACCAACGAAGGTATCTTTTTGCCCTCCATACCAAGACATGCAAGATCAAGATGTGAACTTGCAAATCTCTTGGGAAGCCCCATGAGAAGTTCCCCAAGAAGTTTCGGAATTTTCTGGATTGAAGAAATACTCCTTCCGGACGGTCAACCGCCTAAAATCACGATGGAAAATTCACGATGATTACCCAGGTAGCGGTAAAATCTCACTAAAAATTAGGATAGTTTCTTTTATGCTAATAACGCGCCCCGTCGAGTTTCGTGGTATTTCGATAGCGGGAGACGGCCGAATCACCAACATTCCTTCGAATTATCCACGTGGCGGGATTTATGTGGAGCTGACCGGCGTCCCGGGAGCACACGAAGTCGGAACAAAGTCAACGAAGGGTCTTTTCTTACTCCCTAAGACCTCCCAGACCACCCTGGCTAGTCACCTTTGTCAGAAAAGATAACCTCCAAAAAGTAGATTTTTACCTCTTTTACTGACTCTAGTTGGCGATAGTTTACGGTGGGATTTTGGCGTTGGAATAGGGGGTAGAAGGACTCCAAGACTAAAAATGGCCTTCTGAATCCAATGGCACAATCGGTTTTCGATTTGGAGTTAATCTCCAATAGTTAGAGTGTTGGACCAGCGTAAAACCCAAACTACGTGAAAATCCTAAAAGATAAGGATGAAAATCCAAGTTGATAGGGTTACCTAGGTTAAAGAGGGGAGGTGAGGGCCTTGGAAAACCTATAAAAGGGCCCTTATTTCTCTCCAAAACCACCCCCATTCATGTTTTTGGTCTGTGGGTCCAACTTATGTTGGATTTTTTGGCGATTTTAGCCAAAGGCACTTCCACGGTGTTTTGAGCACGTGGTGCTCCGTTGTTGTTCTATTTTCAGCTTTTTAAGGTCTTGGGGGTCCTTCTTCTTTTGTGTCTATGAGTTTTGAGTAGTCTTGGGTGTTATTTGGCTTATTTTTGAGTCACTTTGGTCACTAACTTGTTAGTTGAGGTACTTTTGCTTGAAGCACTAACTTGCTTGGGAGCTCTTTGAGTTTTGTCCTGATCCTAAAGCTCCCCCCGCAGCGCCTTGGCTTTGCCGCCCACTGGGGGGTCTTTAGTGTTTAAGGATTGTGTTTTCCGATCCGTGTGTCTAGATTAACCTCCGAGTGTCTCTCTCTCAGTCGGGGAACTTTTTTGCTTTCTCTAAGAACCCTTGGCGTGTGGTCCTCCCCCGTACGGTGGAGTTGTGGGCCCCCCAGGGTGGTTATGTCCTAACGGTTTTTCTTCCTCTTTTGAAATTGCTTGTGGTCACGTGAGCCCTCCTTGTTGACGACGAAGCTTTGACTATTAATCCCCCTAGTCCTAGAGTGCGTGTTAAAAACCCGCCATACGGCGAAGCTTTGAACCTACGGGTAGGGAGAAATCCTAGAGTTGGTGTTAAACCCAACTCGACGGCGAAGCCTTGATCTCCCCAGAGAACTCGGTTCAAAGTTTAGTTTCCAAGAGATTCTTGGAAACCTTCAAAGTTTAGCATCCAAGAACTTAGGAAAAACGTTATAGGTAAAAGTTCATGTAGTACTAGAATTGGTTTTGGCTTCCCCTTGGTTTAAGTGGCCTCGGTCATTATTTTTTGGCATTTACCAAAAGTTCAGAAAAGCGTCCAGAGGAAGGGAAAAAACCCCGGCCGAGCCAGCCCAGCGAGAGTCAGCCCCAGCAAGAGCCGGCCCAAGCGGGAGCCAGCCCAAGCAGGAGCAACCCACGCGGAGCAGCCAATAACCGCAGCCCGTACCTGCAGCTCGGTACCCGCAGCCCAATACCCGCAGCCCGATACCCGTAGGCCCATACCCGCAGCCTGTACCCGCAGCCCGATACCCGCGCCCGGTACCCACGCCGGTCCCGTGCTTGCAGCTGCGCCTCCAGGCCGCGCCTCCGACAGTTCGTGTTGGTTTTTTTTTTATTCCTTTTGATTCTCCTTTTTAGGAAGACTAAATGGGGGAAGGAGGGGTAGAATGAATGGAAAATTAGGGTGGTAGAAGTAGAGAAGAAAAGGGGTAGAATGAATGGGAAATTAGGGTGGTAGAAGTAGAGATATTTTCGAAATAGAAGGAGGGAAATTAGGAAAAAAGGATTCGAGGGTACGCCTTGTAGTAGGAATTATCATTAAAAGCACACAAAAACCTGCAAAAGCTCACACAATCACTCCACGTACAACTCACCCAAGCTCTCCACACACCATAACCAAAACCTTGAGCATCACAAGCAAGGAGGAAGATGAAATAGGAGACGGGGTGTGCTAGTGGATGGATTGGAGGAAATCTCAACTAATTAATCTGGGCCACTAAAAGGGCGAGTGTAAGAATAAAAAAGAGCGTGCCTTGGATGTAAGAGAAAGGTCAACCGCATAAGCACTTGGGAAGGGTAAAGATGTAAGAGGTGTAAGAACGAAGTCAACACGTAAGAACTTTGGAAGACAAGTTGGTTGGTGGAAAGAAGAAGAAGAAAGGAATTCCACCGCCTCTACCACTTCGTTCCTAAATCTTCCCCGAGTCAAGAATCACTTAAGGAGCCGCGAATCCAAGAGGAAGAGACATGGCCGAGGGGGGGAACCTCGACCGGTTAATTCAAGACCTCCTAAATGAGGTGGGCCCCTAAACACCCCACTCTTCCATGTTTAATTTTATTTTATCAAGATAATTAGAAGGAGGCCGAGAGCTAGGGTAGGGAAGAAGCAAAGTCAGGTTAGAATTAACTTTAAAATCTTATAGTAGAGGGCTAGGGGTTTCCGAAAACCTAAAACACGTCCGGATCCGAGCTAAAACGAAGGAGTTATGAGCGGATGAAGTTAGGGAGTCATGTTGGATGAAACCTAACAAATTTCATCCAAGAGGAACAAAAAAGCTAACATAAAAAGAGGAATTCATTTAGGAACCGAAAGTTAAATTAGAATTTAGTTTTGAAATTAGGGTTAGCCCTAATTAGCGGATGAAGTTTGAAGGACCAATTAGCGGTCAAACTTCATCCATGGATAACTTTTGATAGGAAAATCCAAACCTAATGTGATTAGTCAAAGTAGAAAGCTAAAATCAGGATCTCCTCGGAACAAGTCTTAAGTTTCTAAGATTAGTACATTAGTAACCACACTTAAGATCCTTAAGTAAGATTAGAAGGCGGATTAGGGACGTTTAAGATTAAGGTTAGGTTAAGTATAGATTTAGAACATCTTAGAACAAGTTTAGGGTAACTCAAAACTAAACCCAGCTTAAGGAAATACCTAAACCCCAAGCAGTTAAGAAGGGATGAAGTTTGGAACAAGTAATGGATGAACCCTAGAAGATTTCATCCATTTGAGTCAAGACTTAGTAATTAGGTTAACATTAGGGGGTCAGGCCCATAGCCCAAATCCCAAGTCAAATCGAAATCCAGAGTCCATAGAAAAGCATGGATGAAGTTTGAGGGACCGAGTAGCGGTCAAACTTCATCCGTCCATAACTCTCTCGAGGAGAGTCCAAATCAAACAAGCTTTATACTTTTAGAAATGGCATGAGGTACTCTTTCATTTAGATAGATAAGCTTAGACTAAAATCAACGCTTCTCCTAAACCACCAAGCCCTCTTAGACTTTGATTCAAACTTAGCAGTTATAGCAATTCCAATTAGGGTTTTGTTTTGTTTCTTCATTACCCAAAATTAGCGAGTCTTAGGAGTTTAGAAAAAATCCATTGCTTGGAAGGCACAATGGATTGGCGCTAGACACCCATAGATCGAGTCAGAACAATTAATTATCGAGAGCCTGGTTGTACTCGCTTCTTTATCAAGGGTGGGTAAACAAGCGCTCACACCGATCTCAACCGGAATACCTCTAAACCAGCTACACACACTAAAGCGCTGCGCACTCTAATACACTAATACGCGCGCACACTCACAAAACAAGAAAGCAAAGCGCCTGGGAGGAAAGCTAAGTACGCGCAGAAAAACACTTTCCAGCAAATGAAGTTTGAAAAAGAGTGGCAACTGGATTGGTCAGCCTATTTATAGTCTGATCTGTCATCATGACCAAATCCGTTCTAGACCTAATCCGTTCCAACTCAGATCCGCTCCAACTCTAATCCGGTTTAGATTCAGATTGAATTCGGATTGTCACCTCTTCCGTTTCGTAGTTAATTTCCGGTTTTCCGTTACCTCTTGCTTGAATCCGGATCCCAGATTACGGTTTCCGTTCTAAGATTTAGATAACTTACAAAAAACTAAAAATTCACACTCCGACAGATCCGTTCAACTAGCTGATCAAAATCTTGAGTGATGTACCAGCAGACTAGGTGGTCAAGAAGTTGGTTCTGACCCAGATCAGTGAGCTGGTGGACGCACCAACGAATAGCAACCTCGCGGCACTGGTTGCAAAATACATCTCCAGCCCGGATGAGATCCAGAAGCAAGAAGCGGAGATACGACGACTTCAGGAGGAAGTCGATGCGTTGAAGACGGAACTTTTACTCCTCAAGGAGGACATGACCACCACTCGTGAGATGGCGGAGGCTACCCGGAAAGTAGCTGAGGACGTGAAGGCCACTTTTGGGGCAACCGGAGAGGCCGCCACCAAGGCAAAGCTGTTTGACGAGGGAGTACTCAAGGACAAGAAAATATCCGGAACCAGGTTGGTCCAGATCTTGACGGACTACTCTGAGAAGGTAGAATTGGTGATGGTGGAAGCACGAGAAGCAGCAAATCGGATGGAGGTGAGCAGTCGAAAGTTGAACGGAGTGACGTTGTCAAGGTCGTTCCATCTTTCCGACCTTTCGATGCTAGGGTCTTTTCCAAACGTGGGCATTCAGACGAAGGGAAAGGATCGGACTCCCCAATCAAAGAAGAGTGGGAGGAAACTCGCGAACACCATCAATTTAGATTCGTCACCGGATCTCCCAGAACGTGAAACCGGGGAGCGGAACCGGAATCTGACGGACGTCTTCGAACAGCTTGGAACGGAAACGTCCAGGAGTCCCACACTGAACCAGGGACAGGATCAAAGTATGGATGTGACCCCGGATTAGGGTGCGGATCAAGGTCTAGATCAGAGCGTGGACCAAGGTGTGGACCAAGTTATAGACGAAGGAACGGATCAAGGAGTAGATCCGGTTGTGATAGGATAGTTAGGATTTTAGTTTTGTAAATATTTTTTAGGATGGACCGGACCGGATTTGATCCGGTCTGTCTGGTTAGGATCAGATGTTCTCCGGTCTAATCGGGTCGGCAGGGACCAAAAGTTCCGCGCGGACTTTTTGGGGCCCTTTTTGTTGACTTTGAGTTTTAAAATGTATATAAGTGAGTCTCTGCGAAGGAGACTGGGAGTCTTTTCTCTTGATTTTTTTTTTTGTTTTCTATTGACTTCTTGTTGTACGTCTCTCCCGCGCGTGGCAGGGCTGTTTGGTGAGGAGTTAGGAAGATGCATGCAGATTCTAGAGAGATTTCTCCCCTTGGTGGTGTTGTTTTGCTCTTATGTGCATGAGAGTGGGTATTCTAAGTGTTGGGAGTGGATTTCAGTTCCTCAACACCTCTAAAGTTCAGGATTCCGGGCGAGAAAGCCGTTGTTAGGCTAGGCGGATAGGGAAGGAGTCCTTAGTCGCGCTAGAACTCCTGGATAGGAAATCCGGTTGAGTGTCCGATCTCCCGTGAGGTCTCGCTGCCCTAGTTGGTAAACGGAAGGAATTTGGTTGATGTTGGAACGGACGGGTTCACTTGTAACCACCTAACTTCGCACGGAGGGAACATAGCGTCAAGGTCGTTGTAGTATGAGAGGATCGTACGGGGGGTCTTTGTGTGACCTGCAAACCGGATCGCTATCCGGTTGGCTGTGAGAGATCAAACCGGATCCGAGCTAGTGTAGGAAGTAGTGGATTAGAGAAGTGGGTCTTCAGCCACTATAAGTCACGGAAGGAGTGGCGGGCCTGCCACTCTCAAAAACAAGCGGCGAACCCTCTGATGGTGAAATAGAGGCAAAACTAAATCGGAATGGAGTGAGAGTACGTGTGAGCGGACCGGAACGGATCGATCCAGAGGAGTGCCAGGATCGGAAGTTGTAGGATCCTGGATTGTGGTAGTTTCATGGGACCGGATAGCTAGACAGATCGGAAGAGGTAGAGAGAGAGGTCTGGTCGTAGTTTTCCGTGTGTTGGTGTTTCCGGTTTTAGATCTTGGACCGGAAAGTAGAAATTGGATACTGGCTGAGCTTAAGTTGGGAATAGTGCTAGACACTTCACAGAATCTCGTGGGTTCGATCTTTAGAGTCATTTTGTTATGCTTTAGAGTGGTTTTTGGGAGTATAACAGGGAATTCACTTACTCTGTGCTGCGACAAGATCCGTCAGATCCGATCCGGAAGAATCCGGTCCTTCAAATTCCGGTTTCTTCCTAGGGTTGGATGTCTCACTCGGAGGGGTTGGGGTTTCTCTCCGGTGAGAAGGCGTCGTCTTCTGCCGCTTGTTCTGCGGCCGGTGTTGCTCCTCCTCTTCTTCTTCTTCATCAGAATCGGATACTTCCTCTTGCTCTTCCTCCGATTCCGATTCCCCATACTTCAGAAGTACCTCCTGAGTATTCCACTTCTTCTCCTCCGTATCCGTGAGGAGGTAGTTATGCTTGTAAAGATGGAAGAGGTAGGGGCTCAGTGGTGTCGGCATACTTCCTCCGATCTTTGGAACCAGACGGCTGACCAGATCGGAAAAGATCCGGGCCCAGTCTACTTTCCGTTTCCCGCTTAGGGCTCCGAAATCAGATTCCCAATAGCTATCGTCACCCTCGTCGGCTTCTCCGGGTGGATGATCGGAACCAGATACTGCAAAAGATTGCGATGCCGGTCGTCCAAACAATCCGCGACCGCATGCCCATCCTTTGAGTCCACATTGCTCAGGAACTTCCCCCAAGTGTATCCTTCCTTCGAGGTGGCCATCCCTCAACCTCCTGACCGGAAGTCGTATACGGACCTCCACATCTCTTCCGTCCAATTGCCCGGAATTCCGCGGATGGTCTTATCGAACTGATTCCAGAGTTTTTTCAACAGCTCTCGAATCATCCGTTCCTCTCTAAACCCCCAGGGTTTATCTATCAATCCCCCGCAACCCATCATGGCAAGATCCTCCATGAGGTTGTCCTTTTCCTTCTCTCCTGAAGGAATGATCGGACACACCTTCCGGAGTTTAACTTCTACTGCGGAGGAACTGGACGGTCCTGCTCTACTCTTGCAAAGCTGAGGCATGGACACGAGCTGTCCTAACCGGATTCTCATTGAGGCTACCTTTCTCTCTCCTAGCCGCACGTCCCGTTTCCTCACTTCTCTCTTCCGATCTCAACCGGAATACCTCTAAACCTGCAACACACACTAAAGCGCTGTGCACTCTAACACACTAACACGCACACACACTCACAAAACAAGAAAGCAAAGCACCTGGGAGGAAAGCTAAGTACGCGCAGAAAAACACTTTCCAGCAAACGAAGTTTGAAAAAGAGTGGCAACTGGATTGGTCAGCCTATTTATAGTCTGATCTGTCATCATGACCAAATTCGTTCCAGACCTAGTCCGTTCCAACTCAGATCCGCTCCAACTCTAATCCAGTTTAGATTCAGATCGAATCCGGATTGTCACCTCTTCCGTTCCGTAGTTAATTTCCGGTTTTCCGTTACCTCTTGCTCGAATCCGGATCCCAGATCACGGTTTCCGTTCAAAGATTTAGATAACTTACAAAAAACCAAAAATTCACACTGCGACAGCAGTCCGGGATGCCATGATCCGTTGTGTTTTGACTTCCAGCTCGATGCCATGAACAGCCGTCTGTCCAAACACTAGGAAGAAGGGACTCCTTCCGGTTGTGCTTTTGTCTGACATATTATAGGCATGGACGGCTGATGGGTGCTTCAAGTCCCAATCCGTCTTGTTTTCGGAAATCGTCTTGTGTAAAGCTTTCTCCACAATGCCGTTGGCCCGTTCCGTCAATCCGTTCGCCCTAGGATTATAAGGTGTGGTCTTCCGGTGCTTAATCAGGTACTGGTCCGTAATGTCTTGGATGAGATCATTGAGGAAATGCAGTCCCCTGTCACTGACCAACTCCAACGGATGCCCAAATCGCATCATGATTTCCGTAAATAGGAAAGAAGCGGCCGTTTTGGCTGAATTATGTCGGGTCGGACGAGCTTCTACCCATTTAGAGGCATAATCCGTGGCTAGGATTATGTATCTCTTCTTCCTGGCGCTCACCGGAGAAATGGGACCTATAAAGTCAATCCCCCATTTCTCAAATGGAGCTAACGGAATGATAGGAGTTAGTGGCCAATGATTCCGAAAGGATGGCGCTCCCGCCCGTTGACATTGGTCACAACTCCCAACATACGCTTTGACATCGCGTATCAAATATGGCCACCAGTATCCGGCGCCCCGGATTCGGTTTACCATAGTCATGGTGGCGAAATGACCCCCAGATAGTCCGGAATGTAAGGCTCTCAGTACCTTCTTCCGTTCCTTGACCTCCAAGCATCTTCTGAGTTGGTCATCTGCCCCCATTTTGAACAAGGTTCCCTTAATCAATGAGTGTCGTACGCGCAATCTAGGCGTAAGTATCTTTAACAGCGAAACGTGTTAAAATGACACAAGTTATCGTCCCAGGAGATTCCAGACGTTGATTCAAAAATTAGTGTTTCTAGACCTCTAAGTTTCCGGACTTTGACCACCTCGAGAGGGGTCCTTTCAACACACGAACTCTTTTTCGGAACTACTTCCTTTCCGGATTCTCATCCGAATCCGGCTCTACCCAATCTTCCGGTTCCGTCTTTCTAACAAGTTGGTTTTCGATACCTCTGTTTTACCCTCAGAGGGTTCCTCACTTGATCTTTCCGAGGGGTAGGGAACTGCACCACTCCGTATCTGACATAAACTCTATTAACATAAAACAAAACACAACCCAAGAATAGATCTAGTTGAGTAAACAAGGTGGCATGCTCACAACATCCCGGATGGCCTATCCGGAAAGCTGGTCACACAGGGTAGCGTTAGGTCCTCCTTACTACAACGACGGATACCGGACTTCCGGAACGAAGGGAATGATTTTCTAGCTCTCGACCGCTCATGAGGTTGACTAGCCTTCCGGATGGGTGGAAATATTCCTCTGGCAGTCGCCTATCTCCGCACGGAACCGCCCCTGCGAATTCCGGACTAGCTTCCGGACCACTCCTTGGTCTCCACCGGATCACCGTACCAGCGATTTAAAGGCACCACTTTCACACTGCGCAAGTTTAAAAACTCATCCGCAAAACACACTCAGCCTAATCCGGCAATCCAAGAATCCGGACTCCTCCTCTTGCACACTCTCACTTACACATCCACACAAGTGACTACAGACGCGATACGCAAGAGAATAATCCAACGAGTGCTTTCCTGAATGCTTCAGATTAAATGAACAAGGAAAAAGAATGACAGGCCAACAAGCCGACCTGCCCTTAAAAACCCACAAAAAGGCAGCCCAAACGGCCACCAAAAAACCGGCCAACGGCCACCAAAAAAGCAAAAAGGCAACGGCCCTGAAGACCGTTCCGGGAATACCGGGAAAACGTTAAACTCCTAAAAGTCCGGAACTAACGGTCCCACATCCGGAAAATCCGTTTCCGGAACTACTATCCTGGTAAGAATCCTAACTACTATTACAGCTACCCTAGATAGTCATTTATTTCTCTTAGCCTTCTTCACAGAAGTGCCACCCTGCGATGGCGATCCACCTGTCTTCTTGGGCGGGGTGTTCTTCGTCTTTGACCTGGTCCGGGGAGGCTGCAACTCTTCTTCCTCCGATTGAGTCGTCTCCTCCTCTTCTTCCGATTCCGGGTCCGCCTTGTTCAGTAACCGTCGTCCCCGTGGTTTTGGAATAGTAAGATCGATGAGCTGGGACGGCAATGGTGTCTGCAGCAGGGGCTGGAGCATGTGAGTAAAACTCACCGGATCCGTCTGAGCTGGGTTCAACATCGTTCCGGGTAAGGCTGGTTCCTGGAAAGTGGAAGCAATCGGTCTGTCGGGGAAGAGATTTGCTACGGACGCAGTTTTTCCGGCTGGCACGCCTAGAACAACGTCCCTCACCGGAGTCGTGGCCGCAAACTGCCTCACTAACGACCTACAGGATCGACTCACTTCCGCCATCTCAACGATTGCTAAGACAATCCGTTGCAATCGGCACCTTCCTCCCTTTCTCTCCCTATCACGCCCTAACTCACCAATCTTTCTCTCTTCTAACACACCGTGGAAGAGCACGGGTAAAAAAAGACTGAATGAGGCTGGCGGTGGGGTTTAAATACCTGTCGGAACCCTAAGTTCCCGCCGCCGAAAAAGTTCCCGTAAGTTCCCTAGCCGGAACCTAGGCAGTAGGTTCCTACGATCCGGAACTTTTCGGCTTTCCGGCTACGGTTTCCGGCAGACTGCGTAACCTAATTAGAGTTTTATCTTTCCTACATAGAAACTAATTTCTATTTCTAATTTCTAAGTCCTAACTTTGTATTTAAATGCAAAAATTGAAAAAGTTCTGCTACTTTTACCTTCACTAAATTGTTAAACGGGACTTTCCGGATGTTACGTACTCCCACATTACCCCATTTTCAAATGTGAGCGTCCTCGCGAACATCATCGTCCTCTTCTTCTGAATCCGGATCTGCTTCGTACTTTTTGACCCGATTTTTATTAACCCTTGTGTCAAACCATACGCCTTGCAGATTCATCAACTGTAAGGATCCGTTTGGGTAGATAAACTCTACCCTATACGGCCCCATCCATCTGGTGTGAAACTTACCCGGAAAATTCCGGTAGCGATTGTCGTAGAGTAACACCAGGCCACCTTCCTTGACTCCATGTTCCTTTGGGAGTTTCCGGTCATGGTCTTCCTTTCTCTTGGCTTGCACCTCCTTATTTTGTTCCAGCGCTACTTCACGAGCTTCCTCCAGATCTTCGATAGCCATCAGCCGAATTTCCGGATCGCAGTTCCGGATTGCAGTCCGGGATGCCATGATCCGGTGTGTTTCGACTTCCAGCTCGATGCCATGAACAGCCGTCTGTCCAAACACTAGGAAGAAGGGACTCCTTCCGGTTGTACTTTTGTCTGACGTATTATAGGCATGGACGGCTGATGGGTGCTTCAAGTCCCAATCCGTCTTGTTTTCGGAAATCGTCTTGTGTAAAGCTTTTTCCACAATGCCGTTGGCCCGTTCCGTCAATCCGTTCGCCCTAGGATTGTATAGTGTGGTCTTCCTATGCTTGATTAGGTACCGGTCCATAATGTCTTGGATGACATCATTGAGGAAATGCAGTCCCCTGTCACTGACCAACTCCAACGGATGCCCAAATCGCATCATGATTTCCGTAAATAGGAAAGAAGCGGCCGTTTTGGCTGAATTATGCCGGGTCGGACGAGCTTCTACCCATTTAGAGACATAATCCGTGGCTAGGATTATGTATCTCTTCTTCCTGGCGCTCACCGGAGAAATGGGACCTATAAAGTCAATCCCCCATTTCTCAAATGGAGCTAACGGAATGATAGGAGTTAGTGGCCAATGATTCCGAAAGGATGGCGCTCCCGTCCGTTGACATTGGTCACAACTCCCAACATACGCTATGACATCGCGTATCAAATACGGCCACCAGTATCCGGCGCTCCGGATTCGGTTTACCGTAGTCATGGTGGCGAAATGACCCCCGGATAGTCCGGAATGTAAGGCTCTCAGTACCTTCTTCCGTTCCTTGACCTCCAAGCACCTTCTGAGTTGGTCATCTGCCCCCATTTTGAACAAGGTTCCCTTAATCAATGAGTAAGGAGCCACTTTTTTCTGGAAGGTACTCTTCTCTTCTCGATTCAGCCCTTTCGGATATTGTTGTTCCGTTAGATACGTAATGATATCTTGAAAGTCTGAAGAGTCTCCCTCTTCTAATTGGAAGACCATTTCCTCCTTCCTTTCCGGAAATTCATCCGGAAAATCGGCGGAAATGTTTCCCAGTGCACTAGTCCCTCTCTGTCTTGACAAGAAGTCAGCATTCGCATTGGACTTTCCGGATTTAACCATTACTTCGTAATTGAACTCCTGAAGCAACAGTACCCATCTTGCGATTCATCCGGAAATATCCGGTTTGTTGACTAGGTACTTCAGAGAGTCGTGATCCGTATGGAATACGATCCTGTATCCGAGCAGGTAATGCCGGAATTTCTTGCAAGCATAAATCACTGCCAAGGCTTCCCTTTCAGTGGTGGTGTACTTTCGTTCCGCCAAACTCATATGTCGGCTTGAATAGTACAATGGGCACTCCCGTTGGTCTGTCATATTGCCAAAGAATGGCCCCTAGGCACCATCCGGAAGCGTCCAAGGTTACATGAAAATCCCTGGACCAATCCGGTGAAGACAAGATCGGAGCTTTTACCAAAGCTGCCTTCAAGCTTTCGAACGCTTGCTGTCTTTCCGGATTCCAAGTAAAATCCGTATCCTTTTTCAACAGTTCCGTTAAAGGGATTGCTTTTTGGGCATATCCTTCAATGAAACGTCGATAGTACCCTACGCATCCAAGAAAACCACGGATCTCCCGTACACAAGTTGGAGGGGCTAAGGCGATCATAGCTTTTACTTTATCTATGTCGACCTCTAAGCCTTTCCAGCTTACTACGTGTCCAAGCAAAATTTCGGATTGCATACCGAAAAAACATTTTCCCGGATGTAGTTTGAGGTTTGTCTCTCTACATCTTTGAAACGTTTTCCGTAAGTACTCAAGATGATCTTTCCGGGACGAGAATACTGCAAAATTGTCGATGAATACTTCCAAGAAATACCTAAGAAAGTCCCGAAAAATATCCATCATGAGGCGCTGAAACGTTCCCGGAGCATTGCATAACCCAAACGGCATTTGGGTGAAAGCAAAAGTTCCCCATTCTGTCGTAAAGGTAGTCTTCAGTTGATCTATCAACCGGATGAAGACTTGATTATACCCTGAGAATCCGTCCAGAAAACTATAGCACTCGTTTCCGGAAACATGATCTAAGATAATATCAGTAAAAGGTAGAGGAAAGTAGTCTTTCCGGGTAGCTGTATTCAACTTCCGGAAATCCTGACATACCCGGATCTTGACCTTCCCTTCCGGTCCTGCCTTCTTTGGTACGACCACGATTGGGGAAACCCATTCCGAGTTGTGGACTGGATATATGAATCCGGCCTCTAACAAGGCGTCGATCTCCTCTTTCACCATGATTGAGTATCTAGGATTCAGCCAGTACTGGCGCTGTCGAATCAGAACTGCTCCTTTTGTGAGGTCGATCCGGTGCTCTTCTAGTTCCGCCGGAATGCCCGTTAAGTCGAATGCTACCCAGGCGAACACATCCATATAGTCTTTGAGAAGGGTGGTGTACTCCTTCTTTTCCGGTTCCGTCATAGAGTTGCTGAGAAAGAAGGACTTTCCGGAAACAACTTCGACCTTGTCATAATCCGAGGGACTTACGACAGTCTTGATCCTTTCCGGGGTAGCCTCTTCTGCTCCCACTTGAATGTCACTCCATGGGATTTCCGGATCCTGTCCGTTTAAACCAATGGACGGAATGCTACCGTCCATGATCTGCTGTCTGATCCATCTAAAGGAAAGTGGCACATCCACTTCTCCCATGGTTCGATTTTCTTGTGGAACAATGTTCCCTTCATCAATCGGCTCCTTTGTTCCGATTTCTATCATCGGTTCCGGAAACTCAAAATCAGTTTCCGTAGCAGACGTAAAATAGCTGGGGACTGAATCTGAATCTTCCGGATCCGACCAATCCATGGTGTATCCATCTGACTCGCTGGTTTCTCCAAGATGCTCCACGCGTTTCCAGGGAATCCGGATTGCTGGTTTCCCAATCACGAATTCCTTGGCTCTCCAATCCGCTAAAATCCTGGCTGCAAACAGCCATGGTCTTCCAAGTAACATAGGGAATGGTCTTCCAAGTAACATAGGGAATGGTCTTCCCTGGCTGACCCGGATGATGACATAGTTTAGGAGGTAGGTAACCGTACCTATCTGGGTAGGAACTTGTGATAGCCTTCCTACCGGATGCACACGAGACTGATCCGCCATCCGGAGTACTTGGTCGGTGGCTTGGAAGGACGTATATCCAAGATCAAATGCCGTTTCTTCTAGCATCAAATTGACTCCAGATCCTCCATCGACCGGTACTGCAGGTACCATGCATCCTCCCACTTCAACTTCCAATTCAGGTGCTCCGTAATCCTCCACTTGGGAAAAGTTGACAGCAACCGAGGGTAACTTCAGTCTTCTTCTCCGTTTCTTGGTCCAGGCTTCCCGGATCATCTTCTGGTAATTGGTATTGTCGTGAAGAAGCTGTCCAATAGTGACATTGGCTTTCTGATCTTTGATATCTTGCAGGATATCATACTCGTCCACCTTGAGTTCTGGATTGATCATAACCGGAACCTCATCCGCCATCCGCCATCCGGAGTACTTGGTCGGTGGCTTGGAAGGACGTATATCCAAGATCAAATGCCGTTTCTTCTAGCATCAAATTGACTCCAGATCCTCCATCGACCGGTACTGCAGGTACCATGCATCCTCCCACTTCAACTTCCAATTCAGGTGCTCCGTAATCCTCCACTTGGGAAAAGTTGACAGCAACCAAGGGTAACTTCAGTCTTCTTCTCCGTTTCTTGGTCCAGGCTTCCCGGATCATCTTCTGGTAATTGGTATTGTCGTGAAGAAGCTGTCCAATAGTGACATTGGCTTTCTGATCTTTGATATCTTGCAGGATATCATACTCGTCCACCTTGAGTTCTGGATTGATCATAACCGGAACCTCATCAAATGTGACCTTTCTCGGAATAGTTTCCGGGATTACTACGGAATCATTCAGACTCGTCCTGATTTGATCACTAATATCGATAGAAAAGGGGCAGCGAGCCACCCCTTTTTCTAAATCTACTACGGGGTGTAGAACTGGCTGAACTACAGAGCGATTAGAATCGCTCGAATCCGGTACCCCTTGCAGGGTATCTAATCCGGATTTTTCTTTCCGTTTCCTCTCTCTCTTCCTATGTCTTTCATCCCGATTCTTGGTGGAACTCCGGGTTTCTACTCTCTGAACTACTTCTACTTGTTTCTCCAAAAGTTCCACCCTTGGTTGTCATTTATCCGGATTCTCAATTCCGGTCTTAGAACCGTAATTGAGTCCGGTTTGATCCCGAGGTGGAACTTCTACTTGTTTGTAAATGGTTCTAGTTTGCTACGGGCTAGGGCAATCACGAAGTCCGTGCCCATACTCTCCACAATTTTGACAAGGTAGAACAAGGGGTGCTCCTTGACCAAGTCCTTTGTGAAGACAAGTGTTGGCGTAATGCTTAGGACTTCCACAAATGAAACAAGTTCCGGGAGGAAACCTGGAAGGTGGAAAGTTATCTGAACTAGATGTGCCTTCTCCGGGTCGAGGAAACACGTTGGTCCGGATCAGTTGCTGAGGTGCCCTGCCTCTTCCGTAACCCGCTTGGACTTGGAATACCGGATTGACTTCTTCCTCGTATTCTTCCTTTGATAGGGTGTAGTAAACTCCCTCCTCATCCACATAGTGGATCTGCTTATGGGGTCCTTGAGGACATTCACTTGCAAAATGGCCGGGTTGTTCGCACCTTGGACACCAGACATTCGTCCGTGTTGTTGGTACGATCCATCTCGGCTTCCGGTTTTCCGCGATGTTGACTTTGATGGCGTCCAACGTCTCCTGGAGGTTCTTCATGAATTTCTTGGAGTCCTCTTCTTCCACCTTGACTTTGATCACTCTCTTACTGCGGTTTGTCTTCTCATCCCGACCTCGTGAAGACCGTCTGCTTGACGTCTCTTGTTCAGCTCTGGAACTCTTCGTGTTGCTAGTTGACGCTTCTGATCCGGTTCTGGAACTTGGAGATTCCAAATCGGAATACGTCCGTCTTCGTCTCTCCTTCTTCTGGTGCTTCTTGCTCCGGTTCTCTCTTCTGTCGCTCTTCTTGATGGATCTTCTTAGCGACTGGGCGGAGTTTTCGTAATTCTGGGCTGTCTCCATAGCTTCTCGTAACGTGGCAAGTCAAGCCTGCTGGATTTGGAATCCCATTTCTTCCGAAAATCCTGCCACATACCACTCTACTTGTATGCTAGGGGATACATCCGTTGTCAGTTTCTTCATCAACGCTTTCACTCTCTGGCCATACTTTCTGACTAACTCAGTGGATTGCATTGACATCTTACTCAACCTTCCTAGAGCTCTAGCTTCCCCACCGACTTCCCGGAATGTCCGAAGAAACGCATCCGTAAGGTCCTCCCAGTTATTCCGGATAACTTCCGGAACATCTTGATACCACTTCAACGCTTCTCCTTTCAGTAATCCTTGGAAGACACGCTGTCTAGAGGCTGGATCCTCTTGGTTGGCTACGGTGGTGGCCTCAAATTCTCCCATCCAGTCAGCCACATCCGTAGTACCATCGCCCGTAAATTTACTATATTTTAGGCGAGTGGATGTCACCATCGGTTCCGCCTCGTCAGAGGATATCTCCTCTTTTGAATCTATCGGTGTGGATTCCCTATCCGGCTCTGGTTCAATGTCCTCCGGATTCTCAACTGGTTCCGGATTCGTGGGACTAGGGGTTTCACTAAGATTTCATCTAGCAACATGTACCAAATCTTCTTCTGATTTTGACGCTGAAATAGATCCGGAACCTCTACCAAAACTAGGAATTCCGTGTACTACCGGTCTTCTAGCAGGAGCCTCTTCTAATCTTCCAGAACGTCTTCCGGCTGGAATTCCTCTCTGAGGTCTACTCATGAAGTACGAGGTAGGTACTCTTTCAAGATCTACTTCATCAATTTGGGGATACGGATCCACACTGCTAACCCGTATATCAACTTCTATTCTTTTTCTTTTCTTTTTTTTTCTAAAGGTTTCCTAGATTTTCTTATTTCAAAACAAGCTATCAGAATCCCCGGCAGCGGTGCCAAAAGTGTCGTACGCGTAATCTAGGCGTAAGTATTTTTAACAACAAAACGTGCTAAAATGACACAAGTTATCGTCCCAAGAGATTCCAGACGTTGATTCAAAAATTAGTGTTTCTAGACCTCTAAGTTTCCGGACTTTGACCACCTCGAGAGGGGTCCTTTCAACACACGAACTCTTTTCCGGAACTACTTCCTTTCCGGATTCTCTCCCGGATCCGGCTCTATCCAATCTTCCGGTTCCATCTTTCTAACAAGTTGGTTTTCGATACCTCTATTTTACCCTCAGAGGGTTCCTCACTTGATCTTTCCGAGGGGTAGGGAACTGCACCACTCCGTATCTGACATAAACTCTATTAACATAAAACAAAACACATCCCAAGAATAGATCTAGTTGAGTAAACAAGGTGGCATCCTCACAACATCCCGGATGGCCTATCCGGAAAGCTGGTCACACAGGGTAGCGTTAGGTCCTCCTTACTACAACGACGGATACCGAACTTCCGGAACGAAGGGAATGACTTCCTAGCTCTCGACCGCTCATGAGGTTGACTAGCCTTCCAGATGGGTGGAAATATTCCTCTGGCGGTCGCCTATCTCCGCACGGAACCGCCCCTGCGAATTCCGGACTAGCTTCCGGACCACTCCTTGGTCTCCACCGGATTACCGTACCAGCGATTTAAAGGTGCCACTTTCTCACTGCGCAAGTCTAAAAACTCATCTGCAAGACACACTTAGCCTAATCCGGCAGTCCACGAATCCGGACTCCTCCCCTTGCACACTCTCACTTACACATCCACACAAGTGACTATAGATGCGATACGCAAGAGAATTATCCGACGAGTGCTTTCCTGAATGCCTCAGATTGAATATACAAGGAAAAGGAATGACAGGCCAATAAGCCGGCCTGCCCTTAAAAACCCACAGAAAGGCAGCCTCAACGGCCACCAGAAAACCGGCCAACGGCCAACCAAAAAGCAAAAAGGCAACGGCCCTGAAGACCGTTCCGGGAATACCGGGAAACCGTTAAACTCCTAAAAGTCCGGAACTACTGGCCCCACATCCGGAAAATCCGTTTCCGGAACTACTATCCTGGTAAGAATCCTAACTATTATTACGGCTACCCTAAATAGTCACCTATTCCTCTTAGCTTTCTTTATAGAAGTGCCACCCTGAGATGGCGATCCACCTGTCTTCTTGGGCGGGGTGGTCTTCGTCTTTGACCTGGTCCGGGGAGGCTGCAACTCTTCTTCCTCCGATTCAGTCGTCTCCTCCTCCTCTTCCGATTCCGGGTCCGCCTCATTCACTAACCGTCGTCCCCTTGGTTTCGGAACAGTAAGATCGATGAGCTGGGACGGCGCTGGGGTCTGTAGAAGGGGCTGGAGCATGTGAGTAAAACTCACCGGATCCGTCCGAGCCGGATTCAACACCGTTCCGGGTAAGGCTAGTTCCCGGAAAGTGGAAACAACCGGTCTGTCCGGAAAGAGATTCGCCACCGATGCAGTTCTTCCGGCTGGCACGATTGGAACAACGTCCTTCACCGGAGTCGTAGCCGCAAACTGCTTCACCAACGACCTCCGCTTCTGGGCCGATGCTATTCCGGCTTGCGCCGTTCCGACGATTGTTCTGCTCTTTGCCGAAGAAGGCTGATTTTGTGCCCTTCCTTCTTGGAGATCATGACCCAGGTCAAAAAGGCCTTGGTCTAACCCCTCAAGCGGATCCAGGTTGCCCAACAACTGCCGGACTTCCTTTAGCATTCCTTCGATCCGGACTTCAAAATCCACGAGGATGTTCACCACCTTCGATCCGACCACGTGACCATCCTTCACCATCTGGGAATTCCAGAGTGTAGCTCTGGCAAGAATATCCGCCGGATTATCAAACAGGCCCCGGACATTCCGGACCAGATCGAGGGCTTCTCCCTCCTTTGCTTCAGCGGCCATCCGCTCTCTATCCAACCACGCAGCTTGCTCTTGAAACCGGTCTTGTTCTTGCTCCAAGGTCAGAATCTGGTCCTCCAGCTGCTTCACCGCTTCCGGATCCGGTCTTTCCGTTAACGCCACCAGGATTTGGGCTTCTTCCGTCACACCCAATTTCCCGCACATATCCCGGATCAGCGCCGACATCCGCTCATTCTGTGCCCGGGTAGCTATTAGCCATTTGTTGGTGGCTTCTAGCTGATCCGTGTCCGGAAGTGAGTCTCGGGGCTTTTCCACCTCCTCGGCTTCTTGTTTCCCCCGAGCACCCTAATCAGTCGACTTCCGGCGCGTCCCTGCAACGTTGGATGACGCATGCTCCATTTCCGGTTCCTCTTCTTCCGGCTCGAGCTCATCCGGTTCATCCTCCGCGGGAAGTTCGTACTTCAACAGATTCTCGTCCTTCCGGTACACTGTCATTTCCGGTCCGACCAGTGCATCCTCTGAGTGGTATAGATGGAAAAGGTAGGGGCTAATCGGACTCGATTTCTTGTTCGCGATATTAACTGCTAACTTTTCCACTACGGAGTGAATGATCACTCCCCAACTGACCGGCCTGGGAGCCAGATTCTCTCTATCTCCCAACGCTCCAAAAATAGTATTTGCCACAGTCATTGTAATCCAGGTGGGCTTTTCCGGATACAAAATAGGGATGAGAAATGCTAACAACTGCCCATCCCGGGGACTCCTACAGTCACTCGCGGCGTTCCCTTCCTTGGAATCCGCATGACTCTGGAATACATCCGCGGCATAAGTGTCCGTCCGGGCTGCCATTCCGGATCCCCTGGTTGGCGTAAAGTACGCCTTCGACCACAACTCCGGAGTCCAGGCCCTAGAACGACCCCTAATCGTCAAATCAAACTGATTGCCTACTCCGGAAACCAGCTCGTCAATCATTCCTTCACTCCGGACGTTCCATGGACGTTTAATCAACCCTAGACACCCCATGATTTCTAGGTCTCCCTCTAACTCCTTAAGGCGCTCCGGATCCGATGGGATAACCGGTCGCACGCCCCTGGCTGTCACTACCGACCTCCGGGATCGACTCGCTTCCGCCATCTCACCGACTGTTAAGACAATCCGGTGCAATCGGCACCTTCCTCCCTTTCTCTCCCTAACACGCCCTAACTCACTACTCTTTCTCTCTTCTAACGCACCGTGGAGGAGCACGGGGTAAAAAGATTGAATGAGGCTGGCAGTGGGGTTTAAGTACTTGGCGGAACCCTAAGTTCCTGCCGCCAAAAAAGTTCCCGTAAGTTCCCTAGCCGGAACCTAGGCAGTAGGTCCCTACGTTCCGGAACTTTCCGGCTTTCCGGCTACGATTTCCGGAAGACTGCGTAACCTAATTAGAGTTTTATCTTTTCTACGTAAAGATTAATTTCTAATTCTAAAATCTAGGTCCTAACTCCGTATTCGAATGCGAAAATTGAAAAAGTTCTACTACTTTTACCTCTACTAAATTGTTAATTGGGACTTTCCGGATGATACGTACTCCCACACATATTTTGAAATGTTTTCTGTAAGCTTCGTTATATAGTACATTTGCAAGACCTCATCTCTTGCTTTTGTTTCTTCCATAAATTTATAGACGTTATAGGTGGAAACTAAGAACTTCTATTTGTTGCTTCAGCAAGAAAATTAGAAGCAAAAAGTATTGAACAGGGGTTCGTACTAAGCCATTGGCCCCTCTTTAGTGGGAAAAAGAGGACAACTGTGCAGTGCTTGTATTTCATCCCAAGGTAACACCGGAAGTTTTTTCTTATGAGTGCCAGAAAAAATGATGGACACTAGAAAAACACAGTACGAGACTAGTAAGAAATAATCTCAGAAACACTACAATACCAGAAGGAAATCATCAAGTGAAATTCTGTTGTAGTGTAATGAATGGAATGGAATTGCAATTTCAGATGGTTGAATATGGGCAAACAAATACGTCATAAATGAATGACTTTGCAATTAGGGCTGGATGAATCAACATCTTCAATTAGGTTTATTTGCTTATTATTTGTTTGTTTTGTTTGTGTAACCCCTAAATGCCCGAGGCACCAAATTCTTGTGTCGAGAATACTTTGAAGTTAAATAAAACCTAACTAGGTCGCTTTTTTTAATAGTTTATATTTTCTTAATGTGTTTTTTTTTAAGTCTAGTTTTAGCATCAGAAAGTCAATTTTGAAAATGGTGGATTTTGATTTCTCTATTGAAAATTTTGTGCAAGGTTGTCCATTGCACTAGAGCTGGACTTTCTGCAGTGTTGAGGGTTTTTAGAATGAGCCTCAACTACACTAGATCTTGGAGACAAATTCACATTAGAAATTCATTTTGAAAAATTGTAGAAGAGATTTTGAAAGCCGTGAATTAATTAAAGTTATACATGTTCTGTACTTTAACCTCAAATTTTTTTGGTGACCAATTTCTTAGATTTGACATGTGAAAAGATGATTGAAAGACTTCACGTCGCTTTCACAATTTTAACACCCTCATGAGTCATGATTAAACATTATAATCTTCCAATCTCTAAGTTACATTGTTGTATTCTCTTTTCCTATGTAATCTCTAACATATCTAGCTTCAATTTGTACAGTTAAAACTCCAAAAAAAATTAATACAACTTATCAAAATCTTGGCTTTTTGTTCAATTTAGAGCAAATTCCAATAAGCTGAAAATAGGCCTTGGACATTTAAGAATTAATACATTGAGATTTAAAAAATTGTTAGTCCCCCGGTGGCCCATTGGCAAGCTCTTTGCAAGGAGGGGTGCACGGACCTTGTTTTGTGGCGTTAGGGCTTTTGATGTGGAAAGTTATTGGATTTCAAAGATATTAGGAATTTGAAACGCAAATAACCATTTGTTTTATTTTTGAAGAACCGTAACTTTTACAGTGCATGTTCAAATGCCAAAAAATAAAACCCTTGCTCTCTATTGTGCAGAAAGCTTTTGATCCATGTCATTTTTATGGCGTTTGGACCTATGATTTCAAAAATATGCACTTTTCAAATTTAAAATTTGAATTAAATTATTTCTTATTCCGGAAAAAACATAACTCACAACTCATATCCAAACACCTCACTACAAAGCCCTTGCACTTCTTTGTCTATAAAGCTCTCTATTTGAACCGGAAATGTAATTTTTTAGTGTGGAAGTTATTGAAGTTTAAATGAGTTTTGGTGAATTAGAAAATTAGTTCCTACTTTTATTTCGGTTTTGACGAAGACTTAGGGTACACTAGTACCAAAGAAAACTTGCACTATGAGGAATGAGCTTCCATGAATAAACCCTTAAAGGACTTGCAATGGTAGCGCATGAAGCCATGTCTAGGCTTGGTCAAATTTCATTAGATTATAACAATCAAATACATGTTTATAAATACTTATATTTTTTATATGTAGTAATATATGTCTAAATTTTATTCTGGTTTTCTCATTATTCAAACAATCAAATTGAATTTTATATAGTTTTGAAGTTTTTTTTAGGAAAAGAATAGTCATTATAAATTTGCTTAAAATAGTATGGAATTTTTAGAGAAATGAAAATAATAGTGGCTAATGGCATGGTGTATTTTCACCTCTGAAGGTGCTATTTCAAAAGTGTTACACAAATTATAATTTTAATAATTTTGGAAAAAATTAAAATGGAAGAAAAAGTAGATTACTGGAGCCACATTTTCTTACTGAAGCTGAAAATCATTGAAAAGCAAGACTTCTGTGAAAAATAGGTTTCGACTTCTAAAATTTCCGTGGGGCTTGTAATGTCCTTTAATCCCTAAAGGACCAAGGGAGGGGGTCTACATTTTTTTAGCACCATCATCTACCTCAGCTCTTTTAGGAATTAATCCCCAAAGTTCCTTCACTATGTTTTCACCAAATACGCTCCAAAACCAGCAATTCCACATTTTAGAAAAAAAAACATTTTTGGACACATATAACTATAGGATCTTGTAGTATGTTGGCTTGAAAAAATGTGGAATTTTTTTAGAAATTTTCACCTTATAAATTGCAAAATATTAACAGTTGAATTGACAAAAATCCTTTTTTTGGCCTTGCAAAAAGGAGGGCAGCTACACTTCACAAGGTCACATTTGTATGAAAAATGTCCAAAATGGTGCTTCGTTGGATGCATTCTTCAAGGCTACTTGGCTACATGCTTGAAAATTTTCAAATCATTTGGACTTGTACAGCATATAGGAAAAAATAGTAAGTAGAAAGAAGGAGATAATTATTCAAAATACTAAATTGTCAAGAATTTAGTTGAGGAACTAAAAAATGCCAATTCCAATGGTTGCAATGTTGTAATAAACAATCTACATCCTATGATTTTGTTTTTTTCAAAAAATATTGAAAATTTAGTTAAATAAAACACTTCATAGTTTATTTTAGAGTAGAGATTCCACAACCACCTGCAAACTAAAACTCCTCGTAATTGTTTCATCTCATAAATCAAAATGAAATGATTCAAAACTTTCCTCGTAGATATAAATCTATAAACCAATTTCAATTTTTTATTTCTTGAAAAAGTGAATTTAAAAAAAAAATTAAAGTTGTCCAAGCTGCCTACTAAACATTGAAAAGTACTTATCATTCAATAAATTTTTAACAATATAGTCAAAAGTTATGAAAATGTTGGGCCTTAAAGTTACTCCTTAGGCACATATTGTGTGAAAATTTCAAAAAGAAAAAGAAAAAGAAAAATTCCATTCATAGTGAATCGCCCAAAATGGCTCCATTGCCAAAAAATAATGTTTGGCTCTTTAGGGATTAAGATCCCATTGAATTCAAAATTGAATTGAATAGCATTAGATAGTTCTATTCTTCAAGTGCTCACTTGTATTAATTCCTAAAGTCCCAAAGTCCTTGGAGGGAACTCTTGGGATTTAGGGTAGGCTTGTGTGATCTCAATTTTTGACACATTTTTTTGAAACTTTTTTAAAGATAGGAAATCAGGTTAGCTTTTAAAAAATATAACTTTTATTTCAACTGGTGCCTGGGAGCAAAATTTATGCCACCCTGAGCCTTAAAAGCAATTCGAGGGGCAGCCCAAAAATAATCACAAAAATTTGAATATTTTTAGTTTTTAATTTTTTTCTCAAAGATTATATTTTTGTCTACAATTAAAGCTTTGATTCATTCTAATTGGACTAGTGATGAAAAAGTTATGTACAATCTTGTTTTTTGGTCAATCTAGGCATCTTTTCATTACAAGAAATCTGAACTCTCTGGAAGGTTGTCAAGGTTTCGGCGGATGTGCAATTATAGCAAAAAAAAAGTTTTTTTTTTTTGAATTTTTTGAATAAAAAATAATAAAAAATAATTTTTAAATCAGAATTCCAATGGGGCACAATAGTTGACTGTTCATCTTACAGATCCTTTGACAGCCTATGTGGGCTGATATTTTCCCTAAATGCACATTTTTATGAATCCTAGCAGCCCAAACATCATCACAAAGTTTAAACCCTACGATTTGGCAACAATTATTGTGCGGTTATCGTTGTTTCATGGGTTCGTACCATAATTGCACTGACTCGGTGTATTTTTACGCACTGAATCAATGCGAAAACAATGAATATCAATAGTGTACGGTTTATGTACTTTAACTATACAATTGTTGTGTCAACACTGCACATCAATCATATAGTTAAAGTACATAAACCGTACACTATTGACATTCATTGTTTTCGCACTGATTCAGTGCGTAAAAATACACTGAGTCAGTGCAATTATGGTACGAACCCATGAAACAACGATAACCGCACGATAATTGTTGCCAAATCGTAGGGTCTAAACTTTGTGATGATGGCCTAAAATTTTTTCTAATGTAAAAAAATAACTTATAGAATTCACTTACGAAAGGTTTAGATGTTACAATGACATTCAAATGAAAGATGCCAATTGTTGAGTTGTCAATCAAATGGTGTATGTCTTGCCAAATTTGGATACATAATTCATATTCTTGCAATCAAATATTGTAACATATATACAAATTCCTTCAAACTCTACAAGGTTTAAAGTATTGTAGGGTTGAAAGATAATAGTGAGATAGAAGACCCTATTTTTGCCACATTTATGGCCATTACGTACCAGAATTGAATTTTCTGTGATTTTTCAAAGTTGAAATGTTAAAGCATAAATAGACCCTTGTTGAAGCATGGGCTGATCCTTCTTAAAGCATGGGCTGACGTGTCCGTTTCCCAAGTGCATTGCCATCATGGCAAAGGATTACTAAGACTGTGATAATGGATTGATCAGTGACGCAAATGGAAGGGCCATGTAGGTGTCGGAATTAGGTAGATGACGGTATTGGGCAGTGCTACCTTATCTGCAATGCCAATTTCATTATATTGGCAGACATTCACCAAATCAATTGGCACGTTTCAAGGTGGGCACCGTAAAAGCTTAACTTAAAATAATTGATCTGCTTTCAGTTTTCTAAGCTACAATATCTACAATTGATTGTCACAATTTTGGAACTCTCAATCGCACCAAAATAATGGCAAAATGGATGACTCCAATGTACCACCAAATCAGTCTGATTTCTTTAAACTTAACTTACACCATTTGGTTGCCCCCTGCTCACAATCAACAAACTAGTATTTGATGAAAATGAAATGAACTCTCTAAAGACCATTTGGACTCTAGGACTCTAATGTGTAGCTCGGTGATTTGGACCATCTAGATCTCTCGCAACAACGAGGTCTTTGCCCATCATCCATGGCCCTTGGACTTCACTAAAAATGTTCTATGGGAAGGAAGCTCTACTTGACTATGGCCCCGCAACTTAGCTCAGGACCCAACTAGGGGTTAGATTTAGATCCCATGATAGGAATAATATTTGGGCCAAGTTTGATAGTATTTGGCTCCAATCTCCCATCATTGCTAGTAGAATAAGCTCTACTATCTATTGGAACAAGAGAGGTCCTCCCTCTTGCTCCTTCATCTAGTGTTCTTTTTTTCCTTGTTTGGTTTTGCTCTTACCTCTTCATTGTCCAGCCGTTGTGGCTTGGCTGTTATATATTGGCTTCCTTTTTTTAATGCAATGGCTCGTTCTATTTGTTCAAAAAAATTAAAAATTAAAAAAATGAAATGAATTGAAACAGTTTGACAATGTCCTGAAAATGAATTCTATACCAAATAGCAAAACATGAAAAGATGTTTTCAGCAATTATAAGAAAGTGAATGGAGAATGAACTGAAAATAAAATATAGAACATGAATTAATAAAACGCAATGTCATGATCCCAAAAGAAAGTCAAATGAAAACCCAACGAATACCAAAGGACAATAAAATGAAAATGAAACGAAAACCTAATGAAAATATAAATAAAGAGCAGACAAAAAAAAATATGAAAATGGAAACAAAAACAAATCAAAAAACAAATGAAAATGAAACGAAGACAATCAAAAACAAATGAAAATAAAATGAATACCATCAAATGACTAAAAAGTACAGAGAAAGGAAAAAGAGTTACAATTCAATTTCATTTTATTTTTATTTTCTTTAATTGCCATGTTATTTGATTGTGTTTTAGTTGGAGTCCCTCTTCTGAGGCTGTCATTTTCTTTCCCTTTCCTTCATATTTTTTTGTCATTTGGTGGTATTCATTTTCATGAAAATGAAAATCTACTGTAATTAAAACCTAATGAAAACAAATGAATAAGCTAGGAGGTCCATAAAGCAACCATCTAAGCGCTGAAACTGAATTTTGGGGAGGTAAAGCATCTTGAAATATTTTTCAGTAAATTTTCCTTGAAAGACTAGTGGAATTGACATCTAACACAAGTTGTTACATATTTTTTGGACCTTTGTGGAATTAGTTATGAATTTTTGAAGTTGGAAAAAATTGGTCTTTTGTGGTCATCAAAAGCGACCACCTCCTGAAATGTGCATAGTTGGTACATTGAAGAAAGCAAAATGTACCTCTGAGTCATGTTCGCTTTTAATGCCCGGTTGGAGTTCGAGCTCCTACCTTAGAAGGTGAAGCGAGAGCAAACCAAAAATGAGACCAAAATCAAAATTGAAATTCAATCTCAATCTCAATGAAATTAAATTAATAACCAAATGAAAATGAAATGATAATACATGTTCAAAAGAACTGGGAAGGGAACTGGAAACGTTCAGCTCCGTTGCTATCTATAGAATAAATCGTCAATTTCACTATCACGGAGACAGCAGTTCACAAACGGCGCAGGGTTTAGAAAAGGCAAATGAAATTGAAAATTTGAAAAACATTTCAAATCGACATGGGATTGAACTACAATTAATTGTAAAAAACTGCATTGCAAAGGAATACTCAAAGAACTGAAACGAACTACAACCGAATTAAAATCTGATCACAAATTGCATAAAATATAAATTGAGATTCAGTTCAAAATCGATTGAAGAAAAGAATCAAATACGTGAATTGCGAACACAGTGACATCGTGGATATCTGCTGACCCCAGTGATTTCAACGAGGTTCCCAGGATATTCTCCTCTCGCCTCGAAGTGTTGTCCAAACGATTGAGGTGAGGACGACTGAGTACCCATAAAAAATCCAACAGCATCGTTAGAGAGAACCCGAGAATCCCGTCTCGTCTATCCCGTCATAAGGGTTCAGGGTAACACTCTCAAACTCCTAAGTTACCATACAAATGAACATTTCACCAATGACCAACTGAGAAAGGCAGAAATAGGCAGCACTGCATCAATTGGAACACAAACATTAAAAAAAAGGTCAGCACATAGAAACGGTCACGCTGTGTAGCAATGGATTTCTCTTCCCGCTCTATTTGTCTCTGAAGCCATACTCAGGGGCATACAAAAGTGAGAATCAGTTGCAACATTCGAATCAGCACGTCACCTGACACTTAACAATAAAACCGCCTGCAAGCTATGTAAGAGGAGCAGTGGAAAGATCAAATATCCATGCCAGCAAGCATACTGCAGTCATTCACCAAGGATCACAGTGGTTCCGAGTAATTGCCGTGATCATAGTTTTTGATTAGTGAGAATCTCTAAGGAAACGCTAAGCTACCCGTTCAACCAACAACGTAACTGGGATCGATACAAAAAGATCGAACAATTCGCAATGTAGCATAATGCAAGAAAATACCTCTATTGAGAGGGCTTCACATGCGGAGGCCACCCTGAGATGGATAATGGATTCCTACAGTACAATGACCTGCGGTGGTGGAACCAACCGATCTAAAGCCCATGATTCCGGCCGCAGCACTCACGACAGGCATCGATTGATCCAACTAGCTATAACCGAAAGGGATCCGAAATAATGTAGAATTCACTTGGGTCCCCATCCCAGGCCAAGGAACAAGCACTCACTCTGACAGGAGTTGGCAATAATCCAGGAGAGGTGGCAAAGATCGGCAAACAGGGAATAAAAATGATCGCTATGAACTGAGATACCTAGTCCTCCATAATAGTAGGTCCCCGTGGAGGTCCACTTCAGCTCCGAAAAAATGTCCGCAACAGCTGAAAGTGCGTAATGCTGCAACCCTGGCTGCCAAAGAATTTACCCCAAAGCTTCAACACAGCCTAATAATAGAAAAAATCCTCTTCCTTCACTTCACAGAGCTGCGCCCCAACCCATTGCCAGCTTCGACAATTTCTGGCCCCTCGGCTTTCCTCCGTTGGCCCCTGTACTCAAGATGCTTCGAATCCCCGTGACCTGCTGCAGTGGCATGTCGCAGGGCTCGTTGAACCTGCCGCCCATGGTCTTCCAAATCAAAATCTACAGCCGAAGCTCCGGAGTAACCTGGGTGGAGAAGGGGTCCAGAATGATACATCCGCTCTTGCTGAGTCTTTAACCCCTGCAGACAATCAACTCAGAATATTTGCATACTCACAACCCTAGGTTCGGCTTCATAACTTCTAGACTCTTAATTCATAGAAAACTCAATAATGGCCTATCTATCGGACGAGTCACTGTTGCTCTAACTACTCGCATGCAGATCGTGGCTCTGAAATGTATTGGGCACCCAATAATAAACACCGCTCGAATGTACCCTAGCCTGGAACCGAAAAGCGATCAATCTGTCGCAGAAATGAAAATGAGGACCGACGTTATATTCAGACTCCGGCCAACAAATAACTAAGTGTGTACACCACACAGTACACAACGGACCTCAATATGCAATTCCCCCAGTGGCAAACTCCCTCTCCAGCTGTCCTCATCAAGCAACCTTTACACGTCTTTCTACAAGATTGAACATCTGATCACAACTCTCAAGACAAGGATGCCATCGTCTCAAAGGACTCGCACTTCCAGAGGTCAAAGAATCTAAAATAATTGCTACGGCCTAAATCATCGGACCCTAAGTTGTCATGATTTGAAACTTAATCATGCCCCTGAGAACCACGCTCGACCCCAAGCACACCACTAATTTTGACAGAATTAACAGAAGCTGCTAAAGCAACTTGAGAACTACTCTGCACAAGCAGTTCTCATATATAGGTAGTAGTTGGCTTCAGGGACGTTACCACAGTTGGAACCTTCGACTCCCTTTGATGAGAATCAACGGCAGGCACATCCCGTCTGTATGGACCATCATTTGCAGTGGTGTAAGGCTGGTCATGTTTGTAGCTCGGTTCTCGCTTGGACAAGTCATTCTTGTGGTTGGCTTCCGATCTGTCACTGCGCCTGCCAAAGGTACCGACCTCGGTATGTCCTACATCACTATCTCGTGTTCTTCCGCTACCCCGGTCCCTGTAATGGTTACCACCTGGCCCATTTCTGTTGGCAAGAGCAGATGCTAGGCTAGGCTTATCACCTAGATGACCATAATTCCCCTGGTGCAGATCGGCCACTGTCATGGTCTTGCGAGACATAGATCGTGATCCGCCAGTCCGAGGGTCCTCGTCTCTGTGTTTCTTATTCCAGGAGCCACCTGCAGCGCTGGCACTCAATGGAGGCTGAGGTCCTGAGCGTGTTGCTACAGAAGGAACACCGTATGGTCGGCTTAGCGTGACTGGTGATGTGCCTTGCACTTCCACAAATGATCCTCGTGGTTGGGCAGCGTGCATAGCGTAGGCGACAGCCTTGTCTTCATGAAGGGGACCAAACTTTTCACTCTTACTTTTTGATTGACCTGGCCGTGTTCGCGATCTCTGTAAACAAAAAGCGAAAAAATATCAGCAGCGTTTCACGCTGCAGGAGAGTCCAGGAACTCCAAACAACAAAGATGCTGAAACAACAAATCAAGTGCTAACTTAAGCCAAAACAGCACTGTAAGAAGGTCATACATATGCAAGAGAAGCAGCAAGTTCAGCATTCGCCTCTGGAGCACCACCAGGCCGAACTGCACGATCCCGACCCGGGCGTTTTGTCTCAGCGTTCCTCGTTCTTGCTCCCTGTGCCCTTTGTCTGCAACGATTACCAGGCATAACAGTCGCTCAGAACTCCAAATCTGACCACTGCCGATAAATGAAACTACTGGGAACTACAACTAAATATCTATTAATCGAGTGTTCGGTTAGATACAAACACGTCGCCATGACAACCACACTAAACTGCTTTACGTTCTATTTCTAGGGCACAGGATACACAAACATGCTTGCCTTAAAATAAAAAATACACGCATGGATGACAGAACTCGAATAGAGTAAGAAAGATTCTTATAACCATAGCTTGCTCAAGGAGGATATTTACCTGCGAGCCTCATCATCCCGAATCTTGGCATCAAACTCTTTACTAGGAGGGTATTGGGGCAAGCTTGAGGGATCGCATGCAAGAGGCTTGGTGGTGAAAAACTGCACAAAACAATGACCAAATTTGAAAAGAGCACGAAAATAATACGACAGCTTGATTAGAAAACTCCTTCCTCGACATCACTGAGAACAGTCATAATGCCAAGGCTTAGGAGAGAGCTCATCGATCGCTGCATGAAAACAAGCCAACAGCACTGTGACAGCTCACCTCACTGGCTAAAGCTTGGGCAGCACTTCCCCTGTCGGCAGGTTCAATGGCTAAGAGTGTGTCGAGTAAAGCTAGGGATGAGGCAGGGAATTCTTTAAACGTTTCATGGATGCAGCGCTTGTACGGTTGTTGTGGCTTAAATATGGTGGCATGGGGTAATTTAGACTTCCTCCAATACTCTTCGGATGGAGAACCACACAGCTTAAAAATCTTGTGTAGCTGTTCGACCTGCATCCACACCCATGACACAACCCCTCCATTTAAGATTATTTGTAAACCAAATACTCTCATACTTCCATAGGCTCTGTTCAGAGATAGAAAAGAAATTAAGAGAATATCCACGGCACGAAGCATAGCCATATCAAAAGAATTTCCTACTCGGACGTCCATGATGTTCATAAACAACTCCTGAAATGTGATAAGACTCGTATCTCCCCAGCAGGATGTTCCAAGACGAGGAGACAGTAATACTTGGCCTTGAGATAGGAAAGATTAAGCACTGCAACTTTCTGACAAGCAGGCAGACAAGTTGCCAATCGGAAAACTGCCACAATCGTTGACAATGCAAATTATTATTATCAAACCTCAGTTCGTCCAGGCATGATAGGTTTGCCAGCTAGAAGCTCCGCCAGTATGCAGCCTGTACTCCAAAGATCCACAGCCACACCGTACTCTGTAGCTCCAAGCAGTAGCTCAGGAGGACGGTACCACAGAGTCACAACACGACTTGTCAGAGGCTGCTTCTGATCTGGATTAAAGAAAGTTGCGAGTCCAAAGTCCGCAATTTTTAAGACGCCTCCATTGTCCAACAATAGGTTGGATCCTTTGATGTCTCGATGCAGAACCCCCTGTCGATGACAATGCTCCAATCCGCGAAGCAACTGCTGCAGGTAACATTTTACCTGTTCACGCCCAGCCATACAACAGCTTCAGAGAGAATCCCAAAGAGAGAACATCCGCAGCTCTAACTAAAATACTGTTACCGTGGAGGTTGTCCCTGAACGTACTCTTTAACGGCAACTTGAGTTCAACTATCTCAATGCGTATCCAATCACGAACGCTCTAATGTTGTAAAGGCTTCAATTGTTTAAAGCGAACCCATACAGCTGGAGTGGTACGCGTGTTCAAACCTGCGCTTCCGTGAACATTATGCCTGGGCACGCGGCCAGGCCGGCCAGGTCATGTTCCATATACTCAAAGACAAGATAGAGGCTGCACGACATTCGCGAAGTCACCAACCCTTCGAGCTTCACCACGTTCGGATGATCGAGGCGTCGTAGCACCTGAATCTCACGTGCCATAAAACGAACGCTCTCCGGTTCCAGATTATCGAATCGAACCTTCTTCAAAGCCACAATCTTTCCCGTTTCAAGATCCCGCGCCTTGTACACATTGCTGTAGGTTCCCTGTCCAATCTGAAACCAACCAAGAGTCCACCGTTAATGCCAACTTTCTCTGCCGATTCACAATGCAACAGACAGACACCTTCAATTAGGTGAAGCACTCACTTTATCCAGCTTTTCGAACGACGCCGCATGCCGGGGTATCCATCCCTTAATGGCCTCGCCCGCCACCTGGGACAGCCAGCTCGGCCATCCGGCGGCGACCTGCTCCCCCTCCAAGCTCTTGGGCACCGCGCCCGACCGTGGATGCGGCTCTGCATGCGCCCTGTCTCGTCTCGACCTGCCCTGCACGACTGCATCGCCGCCTGAATGCAGCTCCGCCAACTGCGTCCCATTCTGCTTCGGCCGCACCTTAGGCCGATCCTCCTTGTCAATCACAAACACCGGGTCCGCTGTCTCCACCTTGGCGCTCGCATTCGAACGTCGCACCCCGGCCGTCCGCGCGGAGCTCGGGTGGCTCGTCTTCTCTCCCGCCTTAGGGGTGCTGTCCAACTCCTCCGGGGGTACCCTAGACTTGGCACACGCACAGCCCATTCCTGTGCCTCGCTCGACCAGGCACCAATCTCCCTAGGGCTGCTGCTGCCGGACCTTTCCCGGCCTACGCAAGCACTACTCGTACACCTTCTGCGCCACCACATGTGCCCTCCGCACGGCCATGCCCCCGCCAACCAAACCCTCGCTCAACAACAACCTCACTCCCAACCTCACTCCCCTGCAACAACAACAACAACAACCTACATCCACCACACCCGCACTCACACTCAAACTCCCCGCTGCACAAACCACACTCCACCACCATCCACTCCACCTCCACCCCCGCCTTCACTCCTATCGTCCCGCCTCCTCTTTCCACCAGCCTCACCACTTCCATCCCCCACCGCGCTTCGCATTACACTCCCGTCCCCCTCCCGCTGGCTCCTAACATCCACCACCATCAATCGCTGTTCTCCCTCTCCCCTCACTCACAGTTCTCTCCCACCGCCGTCACCTCCACAACTCACCATCTCCAAACCTCCGTCCCCCCCTATACTTGCCCCCTCCCTCCCTCTCTCTTCTCTCTGTTCTCCCCCCTATCCTACCCTAATCCCGCTCCAGCAATGTGTCAGAGTCGCCCTGACGAAACCAGTCCCAGAGTAATTCCACGGCGCCTCAAATAGAAACGTCTCTATCTCATGTCTCTACTTCGTACCTCCGCAAAAATGCCACACACACTCCCTCACCGACGCCACACTCTCTTTCTCTCCCTGCCACACTCACCCCGAACTAATAACCCCGAAAACGCAACAACGGGATACACAACCACGACCACGGGATACATTCAAACGATCACGGCCAAGAGATGAAGATGATCGCTTCTCTTCAAAAACAAAAAAAACGTTCAACTCCTCCGATTCTTTTCCCCCCGAGAAAAAACACGATGCGAGCGGGGTTAGTAGTGAAAGCGACCCGCAAAAGAGCGCGAAAGCAAAAGACAGAGGCTACGGAGATTAGCTCTAGGGCGATATCGAGCGCGGTATTAAGCGCGGTCAAAGCTCAAGGAGAACAGGAAGAAGGAGAACGAGAACGAGGACCAGCAGTAGCAGATGCGAGGAACAACAAGCGGCCCGAAGACGCCATCGCCATCGCCAAACTGCGTGCGGGGAGCTCCCTGGCACTGGGCTGGAGCCCGCCAATGCCCGTCGCCTCGACAGTTCCGGGAACACGAAGCCGTGGGGACGGAGGACAGTTCCCGGTGGAACATCGGGTCGGGCGAGGAGCGCCCGGGCGGGGAGCGCGGGACCGCGGGCCAACGGTATACTGGGCGCGGGAGGCCCGTCCCGTCACCCCACCTGAGTAGATATTGGGGCGCGGGAACTTCATGGGAGCGTGTCGGGCACTCTAGGGAACGGTATTGGGAACGTGGGAACCCGATGAGAGCGTGTCGGGCACTCTAGGGAACGTGTTTGGGAACATGGGAACTGGACTTGGGGAACATGGGGGGAGCGTCCCTGTGTTCCCGTGGATGCATGTGAGGGCATGTTCCCAGTGGCAGGAAGGGGGTTTGATACCTTGTTGGGAGGGGTAACTTAGAGAGCATTAAAAGTTACTTTTGGGAGGGGTAGAGAGCATTAAAAGTTACTTTCGGGAGGGGCAGATAGCATTTAAAGTTACTTTTGGGGGGTCGCAGATCCGTGATAGACTTTCCCGTGCCGGCGCAGGTTGAGGGGCATTGGGGCTCGGGTTTCTGGAGGTTAGTGACCGGCCTCATTATTTACTAGACGGTTGCAGCGTGAAGTAACGTGCCTCCCCTTTGAGGCGTTCGGTGTTTAGTGCTTCCTGCTTATTAGAATATTTCATACTGCATGCACTTCCCTACGTTAGGGTCAGATTTGTTAAACAATAATTCAAAATGTAACTAAATAGGGCATCTAATGAAATATTCAGAAATTATAATGCGACATAATTGAATAGTGTAGTAGATATTAATGAAAATAATCTTAATCCTAAGAAAAAATCACGATGTCAAAGCCATAAATACCAATAAAGCCTTGAATATCTGGTAGAGTACTACTACAAGTCACAGAATATTTTGAACCGTGTTAAAGGTCACAAAATATTCTAAACCCTAGAAAACAAACTTCCAAAAATTATAAATTAAGTTAATCAATGGACGAAACAAAGCTTGTGCACCCTTCCTTGCAAAGAGCTTTCTAGCAGTACCAAGAATGCAATTGGGGGAGAAATAGATTAGGAAATCTCACTGTAACAAATAAACTAAACTAACAAACAACCTTAACTTAAGGTATGGATTTGCAAGTCTTGTTTAGTAGTACAATTGTTGCATTTTGGAGTACACCTAATTGAGTCCATCCAAATAAGCATTGTTTTTTATATTAAATTGACTAAGTTTCATTTAGATCTTGTTGGAGGTTTAAAAAAAAATATTATGAATTTTCTTATTAAAGATCTTTTGGACACTGGATGAATAAAGGATGAATTTACAAAGTGTTGGAAATAGATGTATCTGAAACCAACCCTAGACGCTTTCGAAGAGAGGGAGTATATTTGACGCAAGAATTTGTAGGGATTGGTTTAAAAAAGGGGACACAATTAGGTGCAATTGTCTTCAAAATTGTCTTGGATTGGAACAGAGTTATTGCGGACTATAGAATAATTGTTATGGATTGTAGTAGAATTGTCATGTTTTTCTAGATTGATTTACATATTGGGCTTACTACTTCCTTTGCTTGCCTTGTATCCAAAACTATGTCCTCGAGTTTCTGAAATTTGTGTTTGTGATTTATGGTCCAATCAACGTCTCATCGATGAAGAGGTGATGTAAGCTTCCAAGTACACAATTCATATGATGTATGTATACTACCTAGGTTGATTTCATGACTGGATGTTGCATTGCATGAAGCTTGCTAACCTTCGTCATCTTTTCACGACACACTTAATATATGTATATGGATAGAAGCATTAGGGGCTAGAATTATACGAATTAATCTAAAACCAATAATAAAAAATCTGATGTCATATTTGTAGGGAAGGCAATTTGTGGTGCCTCCAGCTTGTTTACACAAGCTATACAAGATTCAATTCATCATTGTTGGAAACATCTAAGAGAATACGATAATCATCCAAGATATCAATCACAATGTATCTTGTAGGCCTCATGATTCTCAAAAGGGATGTTGTAAGCATATGAGATGTAGTTAGATTGGTTCAAATCCAACGTAGGCGATGAGCATAAGAATCCAAAGTTGCAGCATCTACAGAGGTTGGAGGGCCTAGAAATTGATGAATATAGTGTCCATCCTTGAAAAACTTTGGCATTGCTTATGGAAGATATTATAGCATTTAAATCTAGTTTTATGGCATTGTGTGATTCATCTTTCTTCGAAGTCCCTAGCAAACATTACAAGGATCCTATTCCTCTACAAAGTACACGTGTTGAATTGTCTCAGCAATGCCAAGATATTGTGGCTTTATTGGGTCCAATAAAAGAGTCATCTATCTCTTCTTCACCTTTTTTTGCCCAACCTATTCATTGGCATCCACCAGTAGAGGGTATCACCCTAGTACAGCTATTTGCGAGCATTAGTATTGGATTGGCAGCTGTTTTGGATGTTGAAGTCAAGGTCAAGCAGTACATTCATGTGGATAACATGGTTACACCTCATCGGGCAACCTGTCATCATATCCGGGGACTTTTGGCTTTGTATCCAAAGTAATTATCCCCTTCTGCCATTCATAGTTGTTTTAGCAAACTTCTTTGAGATGTCACTCTTATTAGTGATGAATATTTGAAGAGAGTGGTCCACATTGATTTATTCATCGTTGGTTGGCCTTGCTAAGGTCATCCATGCGCAGGAGCCGGTAGAGGTCTTGGTGATACAATCTAGTCATTTGTAGACTTGCTCTAGCTCACATAGTGGTGATATATCCACCAATCTATTCCACCAGGATATATTTTTAAGAATGTGCCTCCATTAGGTGATATGATGCCAAAGTTTCTCAAGGATGGACACTATATTCATCATTTTTTAGGCCCTCCAACCTCTGTAGATGCTGCAACTTTGGATTCTTATGCTCATCGCCTACATTGGATTTGAACCAATCTAGCTACATTTCATATGCTCACAACATCCCTTTCAAGAATCATGAGGCCTACAAGATACATTGTAATTGATATCTTGGATGATCATCGTGTTCTCTTAGATGTTTCCAACGATGATGAATTGAATCTTGTGTAGCTTGTGTGAACAAGCTGGAGGCACCACAAATTGCCTTCCCTACAAATATGACATCAAACTTTTTATTATTGGTTTTAGATTAATTCGTATAATTCTAGCCCCTAATGCTTCTATTCATGTACATATATTAAGTGTGTTGTGAAAAGATGACGAAGGTTAGCAAGCTTCATGCAATACAACATCCACCTATGAAGTCAAACCTAGGCAGCACACATACATCATATGATTGTGTACTTGGAAGCTTACATCACCTCTTTGTTGATGAAATGTCGATTGGACCAAAAATCATAGACACAAATTTCAGAAACTCCAGAATACAGTTTTGGATACAAGGCAAGCGAATGAAGTAGTCTAGCGACTTGGTGGCCGTAAGTTCCTCCAATCTGTTTTGGAATTAACATGTTTTGTCCCATGTTGTTGATGATGTTTGTCAATCTCGTTGTTACCACCTCTTAAGACAGAGAAAGACTTGACCTTTGTAAAAGTAGCTTCTATCTTTGTCACAGTCAACTTCTCAACCTTCACCATTCCAACCTTCTGCCTCTTTCTTATGGAAATATTTTTAGTGCCATCTACTTCTACATTTCCATGTTTGACGCAGTTCGTAGAAGCTTGAGGTGTGTTAACTGCTCGTTTCTCCCCCTTACCTTTGCAAGCACTGGTCGCATTCTTTATTTTCTTGCGCCTAGCCAAATATTCCTTATTAAGCTTATCCACGGCTGGATTGCAATTCCCAAACGACATTCTACCTGTTGTGAAACCTTCAGGTTTGGGGGCACCTTCTAAAATCACCTTACAATCTCTCTCAGCTCCGGGTATCACCCAATGACAATCATCCGTCAAATCTTCCTTATTAAGTTTATTCACGGCTGGATTGAAAAGCTTGAATGGCATTCTGCTTGTGATAGCCTCAGGCGGAAGGTTGCCTTTGAAAATCACCTTACATTCTCTCTCAGCTTCGGGTATCACCCAATGACTATCATGATCCATTGTAGTTGAAACAAACTCTTCCGCCTCTTGTTTCTTCCTCTCATCATCCCTAATTTTTGCCCTCTGCATAAACTTCAATCCTGCCAAACGCTTGGACATTGATTGCTTCACAGTATTATCAGCCGCCATGAGTATGATTATCAATCTCTTTCAAATATTCCAGGGTTTTTTTTTTCATTCTGACAGTGCACCATGCAAGAAATGGAGGATGTTCCCTCCAGATATAGGCCACTGTGCATGTGCCACGACATTGGAGTCTGGCCTCATGAGGCCTAAAAAAAAAACCCTGAAATATTCAACTCAATCACTAAACAAACACTTTCCACCACCACACACCAACGTGAACTCTACTCGAGTCAAATGGTATCGCCCAAATCCCCCTTCATCAAATTTTTTAATGAAAATATATGCATAACTTTGCTATCTCAATATCCAGCCAATAAACCCTAATAGAACTCAAAATTCACAACAGCAAATCCGCCAGCTAGCAACTCTAAGATTCAATGCCAAAACTGGGAGTGGAAGTGAATTAAAGTAGGGGTCCAAATTAATTGAGCGGAAGTGAATTAGGAAAACTACCAATATGCTTTGTGCTGTTGCCAAAATTGTTGTCCTAAAATTTATTTATAAAAGAAAAATCTACAAACAAAGGAAAAGTAAATATGTGAAAGTGAACCTTGGTGGTGCCTCCAAGTTGTTCACAAGATTAGATACAAGTTCTGTACACATGTAAGGCAAGCTATCTCTCACTCAAAAAAAAGAACCCAAGAGTGCAAATGCAAGAGGAAGTGAAACTTTACTAAAAGGTAAAGTTTCATAGTTGAACAATCTTCAACAACAATATACATCTCTCTCAGAACACCTACAAGACTTGATTTGGCAAAGAATGTCAAGTCAAGGGAGCCTCAAAGCTTTAAATACCTCACCTTTGTTGACAAAAATAAAATAAAGTAAAAATTAACTTCTATAATTATTCTACATAAAATAAAAGTTCACTTCTACATAAAGTGCCACCTAAAGTGAAGTCTCAAAATAACCTAAGGTTCCCAAACAAGATTAAACCATTTGACATGGTGCCGCACTTGATGCCATGTCACATGCCACAGTGTAGGCGTTCTTGCTATGCACAACTTTTTAAACTTTGTAATAGTGGGAAGCATTAATAAAAAAATATCCTATACTTAGAACAAAGAGAAAAGGCGCAATTTCTTGTATACAGTGATTTTGGTAGGGCAAAATTACTAAAAAAAGCTCTTTATCCAATGTTAATATTCGACACACAAGTCAAAAATATTATTGCAGTAACTATTTTGTATCACCTATCTTGTGAAATTATTGAAAAATATTTTTATAATAAGTGGTTAGAAAACAAAGTAAATATATTTTGCATTGGTAGAACGATTGTTTGTACACGCATGGTGATTGTATGTACAAATGCCAATCTTTATTACTTGTGAAGTATCATATACTCTTGATGAGTGATATTCATTCTCTTTTAAGGTGACATTTATTACCTTTGAAGTAATATTCATGAACCAAAAAGTACCAAGACTGACTTTTGGACATGGATACAATGAATAAATTAAGCAATTGTATTACTAACTTTGTATTGTAGTTTTTCCAACATTCTAACTATATCGGTTTGTACTATATAATATTGTAGTTTTTCCAAAATACCAATATATGTCCACATAATGCTATAAAATACACATAGAGGTAAGAACATTTAATTGTGTCTCTATGTACGCCCCTTTTTTTCAAAACCTCAATTTAGGATAGTCATTTTTTATTTTATGAGCTTTGTGCCACATGAATAAGAGAAAAAATGATAACTTTAGATTTAGGTTGTACAATGAAGATGGTATATGCATTGTGATGCAATTAGGTGTGCTTACCTTTAGCCCTAGAGCAATGGGCTAGTCATTATGGAAATCATCCTTTTTGGTATAGTGTAAATCAATTGCTTAAAAAAACCCAAGAGCACTCATTAGATGTCAAACTACTATGCAAGACCTCTCCTTTTCACAAAAAATTTCAAGGATGAATATCAGCTCTTCTATCTTACATTAGAGGAGATTTGAGGCCTCTAGAAGACTACGAGTTCCTAGGGCGTTCCCAGCCTGAGAACTCTGCCACATGCGCAGTTTGATGTGGCCGAGAGAGTGCCACATCAAATTTATTTATTTTCTAAATTATTTTTTAAAATATTTTTTTTCACTTTTGAACTTATTTATTTATTCATTTATTTATTTATTTTAAAATTCTAACAACATTACTACTGGTTCAGAACAGGGGAACTAGGAAAGGAAACATCCCTGAAATGGCCCTCCGGAGGCCTCACATCTCTTCTAATGCATAGAAAGATTCTTCGTCATCCATTGGACATTTAGTTTCTATAGCGACACTTCAAGGTTAAAGTATGTTCTCACTTGACATTAGGAAGGGTCTTAGAGCATGCTATGTCATTCACTCCTATATAAATCCATCAAGCAACGCAAGCCTCCTCAAACAATGATAGATTGATGCGCATCAACTTTGATTGATACAAATACAGTGGTCGTTTTCAAGTTAAAACATTTGTTTCAGAAAAGATCCACGCTTAGACCCCAAATCCTAGATTCCAATTTTTGGGTCATTGCAAGAAAGGGTATTCAAAAAGTGTAGCGTTTTTTACAGTACTCATTTTTTTTCAGGAGTACTTTAAAATTAGAAAATCAATTTTTTAAAAATGTGAAAAAATATGTTTAATGTATATACCTTTAAAAAGAAGGTATCCTAGAAAGGAAAAGCTTAGAAAAATTCTCTAGGTAGGCGAACTAGAAAAACCCTAAATCTCATGAAAATAGGATTGGTCACTGTAATTTCACATTTTAATTTGTAAAAAATAGGAAAAGCAATTTTTAAAAAACTAAAAATTGGCCATTTGGAAAGAGTTCATAGTGATGAGATTTCACCAAAAAATCAATTTTAAAACCATCTTCATTGTTCAGAAACTGCGCGCAATGGGAGTGTTGTTTGCACTCATGTGGAGGACACAAAATAATGTATTTTTAGATTTTTTTGGTAGGAATATGCTTTCCTACTATGCAAATAGACCATAAAAATTTCAGCTCTAGGTTATTTAATTTGGGGACTCCTAACGTAGTAAAAACCCCTAAACCTTTCATTGTGACAAATTAACAAAAATGATTTTTAAATATAAAATGATTTTTTTTAATTTCTAAAAAATAAGGGATTTAATAACCATCAAGTTAGGCATCTCCAATAAAAGTTTCATGTTCAGTGGACTTGTGCTTTAAAAGTTATAGAAGAAAACAAAAAAGTCACTCCCATTGTGACGGGAAATAGGACCACCCTTTCTTGCAATGACCCTTTCATGCAATGGAGATAATTTTAATTTCAACTCATTGTCATTCAATTTGATGATTGCAAAATAAAGTAAATTCCTTTTAAATCGCACCTTATGATTTTTCTATGAAAGATTTTCATAACATTCTTGAATATATATGAAGAGCATTGTAGCACTACAATCCCTTAACAAGTCTCTGACAAGTTTTTTTTTACTTTTTTTTGCTAAAGTGACCTCAATAATCCAAGAAAAATAAAAATAAAATTGTAAGAACTAGTTTGAGGCGTGAAAGGGAGAAGGGCTTCTTACTAGTTGTTCAAGAATGTTATGTTGTACAAGGGTGTTCATTGCAAATCTTGATTTTTTAGTATTAGAGGATCTTGGAGATGAATTTCAACTAGAGTGGATCCAATACATTATTTTTTCAAATTTTTTGTAAAATTGCCTTCAAAATAAGATGCTCCATAATTTCACATCATTCACCAATAATGTACTGAATAGTTGAATCTTTTGACATACAAAAAAATACAATCTATAAAAAACAAAATTTAAAAATAGATAATTTCACCTTTTTTCTCCCTTCCTTGCTTGTTTTATAATTTGGATGTCATAATTTTTTTTCCCAAGCACGTTTGATGCAAAAATTATATTCCTCCAAAGCTAATAAGTTTCCTAACCTAAGAAAAAGTTTCAAAACATCATGCCAATAATTGAGATTATATAAACTTGCCTAAACTTTCAAGAATCCCCCAAGGGGACTTTTGTAACTTTAGAGTTTAATTGAGTTATTTATTTATATTTAAGATTATAGTATTCTCTCTTTGGATTGAACGTGTACAATACTCTTGATTTCAAAATACAGAACATGTATATTGGAAATGTGTACAATTGATTATAGCAAATTCTAAAATGTATTTCTATCATTAAATTTTATTTGTACATTTTATTAAAGCTTCCTAGAACTATTGCTTTTTAGTTCTAATGGATATTAGATCATAGACAAATAAGTTATAATTTTTTGAAATATTTATTGAAATGACATGAAACAAAAATTTACATGTAGATTTGGATGATGAACATCCATCTTGAAGATTTGATGCAAAAATTTCAAACCATGAAGTCACTAGAGCCCATCCAAGTTCTCAAAAAAACCAAAGTGACCTCTTTGGTCTTTTAGGGATTAACAAATATAATTGAGAAATAATTAATGGCACAAATATGTTGCAGGATGGGAAATAACTCCAAGAATATATCACAAGATGGAAATGTAGAAATTTGATCCTAGTTGATGATAATGTAAATTAAATCTTAAGATTTATATTCAAAAAATAAGTGTAAAGTGGGTCTTTCAATATTTTTAGTATTCTTCAATGGGTCAATAAAATTTCCAAATTCTTCTTAAAAAGTGAATTAATAGTGAAGAAAAAAATACTAATGGTTCCATTTATTGTTTTTTAATAAAAAAAATTCAATTTTAGTTCCAATCCAAAGCATTCTTCTAATCTTTTGAATTATATGTTTTTGTACTATTCAATTTTAAAGTTTTTAAATGTATAATTAACAATAATATTATATATTATTATCTCAATTCTATTAATAATTGTATTTTTTTGTAGTATGCAATATTGTTAACTCCTAAAGATCCATGTATAAGATTCATGTGTCAAGAATTGGCAAAAATCAACACTATCTGAAAAATGCACTAAATAATCTAATTTCACTCATTTTTTAGAAGTTGTTATCAGAGTGTCTTGTATTTGATTAGCACTAGGGTCACATATAAGAATTTGGAGGTCTAAAAACAATGTATTTGTGAGAACAAAGCTTGCAAAGTAGAACAAAATGTTTTTTTTGCAAGACTACTTGAACTTTTGACAATATGGATTTGTTGGGCTTTTGAGGTCTATAACTCAAAATTCCTTTGCAAAAAAGATTTAGAGACTTCAAACTTGAGTAGGACCGTTTTCCTTTTCTCCACGCTTGTTATCTCTTCATTGTCCAACCTTTTGGCTTAGCTATCTTGTATGTGGATCTTTTTTTTAATACAATGAGTTTCTCATCTATTCAAATTTTTTTTTAAATGAAGAAGTTTGACTAGGACCTTTAAATTAGGAAAAAGTAAACAAATTTTCAAGTCATGTATATTTTTTTCAAATATGATCATTACTCCCTCTGTCCCACTAAAAACCTCCAAATCAAGCAGAATTTTTGTCCCACTAAAAAGCTCCTTTTTGTGTTTTTGATTGTTTAGTGAGTGTTTGTTACATTGAACAACCTTGTGGGGGCAAGTGAGACAATCAAAAAGCATTCTCATGGCCTTGCAAGCTTGGCCTTGGCGATATGAGACACCTTGTACTAATTTCTTTGTCAAATAGTAGTGTTGACAGCCTATTTAGTGACTACTTTGGTGCTATTAAAATTTGATCATAAAGTGGGATAGTTTTTTTATTTTTGGATATTTAGGTTGGAGAACATGTCATTACAATCCCATTGCAGCCACCACCCTTTAAATCATCTAAAATGATAGAGCTAGCAACAATTATAAAATATGTTCAAATATCACACTTTTGACATGAATTTTGGGTACCTAAATGATAGTGTCTAAGCTTGAGATTTTGCATAGATCTAAGGGATGGGTTATTTATTCTTAAATGAATGTATTTCGGCACTTTGATTGAAAATATAGTTAATTTCTTGACGGGAAGAGTTTTGGAGGTTTTTAATGGGACATAGGGAGTATAAAAATTAGATTCTCTAAAAGTTTGTTTCTCCAATTTCACCAAAACAATGAGGAAGAAAAAACAAAATCTAGTACTTCATTTCAGATGGCCAAATTTGTCAAACCTATTTCAGCTTGCAAGGGGATTTAAAGTTAGTCATATAATTTTTATTTCAAAAATAATTGTAAGAACAGTCATAAATTTTATTAAAAACAAATGAAAACTAGATGAATTTATGTTATGGAATATATATATATATATATATATATATATATATATATATATATATATATATATATATATATATATATATATGATGCTATACCTATACTTTTATTGATTTTTTTTATTTTTAAAAACCAATTTAGATAATAGAATTAAATAATGGATCAGGTTATTATTATTTTTTAAATATTATTAAAGTATATTTTATAATAGCTACATTTAACAACAAATTGGAATAGTGATAAGAAAAAAGTTCTAGAGATTCTTGCTTTGGGGGCAATCTAAGGATCTCTTTCAAAAAGTAACTTATAGGATTCATTTTTTAATGCAATTTTTTTTCAATTTTTCAAAAAAATTGTTTGATAGGGTTAAGATTGCTTTTTGGAACAATCTCACCATTGGTATTATTGTGTTTCAATTCCATCTTAGAGCTATTAACAATTTAGTTTTCCATTCAATCTTGAACCTATTTCTATTTAACAATTTTAAAAGAATGAAATTCAAGATTTTTTTTAAAAATTTTCCCCCTAGACTTTCCACTCAATTTTTCGACACAATTTTATTTTAATTCAAAGTCTATAATGCAAAAAAATTCCACAAATGCCAGTCAAAGTCATCTCAACTTGTAGGCCAACATTCAGATTTTTTTTTCCTAAATTTGAATGCAAGTATTTTTCAATCTGTATAGCCAAAACTCATGAAATTTTTACTACATGATCTAAAACAATTGACATACAAGATCCTATGGTTACATTCTAAAAAATATTTTTTTTTTCTATGTTCTTAGGTGAACACTGCAGAATTGTTAGTTTTGAATTGTTTTTTAATAGATAAATGACCTTGGGATTCTAGAGATTAAGAAATCCAAATTGAATTTGATGATTAATTTGGATGTAGGATTTTTCTTTTGAGTATTATGGTCATTTTTATAAGATAACTTTCTTACGTTCAATTCTAACTGTCTTGTTATGAATTCTAAAAGAAAACAATTATGAACTAATTTTATTGGAAATTTTTAAAATAATAAACTAAAATAAATTCTTCATAAATTTGAGTTGAGTTGAAGATGAGATGAGTGCTTTAATTTATAAAATGTTACAAAATTTATCATTGAGATAATTGTTTATTATTTTATTAGACTTACATTTCCATTCAAGACTTGAAAAGGCTACTATCATAGGTCTTAGAAAATTAGTAGCTGAGTAAAAATACAAGGTGACCATTTTTGCTTGATATCAAAAAAATAATAATTTAAAAAATTAAATAAGAGCTACAAAATTCATACAAGACTAGAGAATATTTTTAGGATATTATAGGTATATTTTAGAATATCCATCCATATAATTATCTTAAGTTAGTCTTTTTGTTTTGTTTTGTTTTATTTGTTACGGTGAGATCTCTTGGACTGTGCATCCCCCGGTCACATTCTTGATTTCGTCGGAGAGCCCTTGGTGAGGAGGGGTGCACAGGTTTGGTTGGGTGGCGTTTGGACCTACAATGTGAAAGTCATTGAACTTTGAAGTTATTTATGAATCAAAAAATCAAAAAATTATTTTTACTTTTGTTTTGACTATGGCAATGGCACAGGGCACACTAGTTTCTATTTAAATCTTATTACTTCTAGCTTCTTATAAATATTCTTTGAATGCTCCTAATTTGACAATCTTTCATATAGTGCCCCCTTTTCAAGATTCAAGATTAGCACGTTCTTGACATTCTGAAGCTTTGCATTTTGCATTTTTTTCCATTGGAAAAAAACCCAAATTTCATAGTTTTCATGCTACAAGATTTTTTATACTTGTAGTACTAAATTATTTTTATTTTTCATTCTTAATTGATGCATTCAATAGAATATGTCAGTATGAATGGTTTCAGGGATATTTATATAGTAGAACCTCTTTAAGTTGATAGAGTTGGGACTAGTTTGACACATTGAGTTAGAGAGGTTATTACATTAGGGAGGGTCATCATGTTCGTATGTGGTTCATATTGTTAAGTTGGGACCGGCAATCAATACTTCCTAACAACGCTTTATTGACTTAGAAGGGATCAATTTAGAGAGGTTCTACTGTAGCATGGAATCAAGAAAAATTAGCCGGGGTCCCGATGGTAGAGGAAGACCATTGAAAAAAAAATTAAATTAAAAATTAGAAAGGTATCCATATTCCATACCAGACATCCATATTCTGTATATCATATCCATATATTGTCGTATGTATACTATGTATTTTATCCTTATCAATGTTTTTTTTGTTTTTGTTTTTTTGTTTTTCTTAACATATGGGAAGCCCATTGCATTAAAAAAAAATACAAAGACAGCCAAGCCAAAAGGCTGGACAATGAAGAGAAGTGAAGTTTTTTTGATTTTGATGGGTAGACTAATCATGGGTTGTATTTTATTTTTAAAAATTTAGTTGGATTGAAGGAGGGGGACATGTATTTTTATGGGATATCCATACCTTAAGTTTGGTTGTTTGTTTTGTTTGTTTGATTTGTTTGTTTTGTTACATTGAGATCTCTTCGATTGTGCGCCCCCCGGTTGCGTGTTTGATACGGTTGGAAAGCCCTCGGCAAGGAAGGATGCATGGGCTTTGTTTCATGGTATTTGGACATACAATGGAAAGGTTATTGAATTTTGAAGTGTTATGAATGGAAAAATTAGAAAATTATTTTTAATTACATTTTGGTTGTGGCAACGACACAGGGCACACTAGTCCATACCTTAAGTTTGGTTGTTTTTTGGTTTTGTTTTTATTTTTATTTTTGTATTTTTTGTAACGTTGAGATTTTCCGGATTGTGTGTCCTCTAGTGGTGTGCTTAGTATCATCAGAAAGCCCTAAGCAAGGAGGATGCACGGGTTTTGTTTCGTGGCGTTTGGACATACGATGAGAAAGTTATTGAATTTTGAAGTTTTTATAAATGGAAAAATTAGAAAATTACTTTTAATTACATTTTGGTTGTGGCAATCATTGCCATATTCGTTATATTGAGACTTTTTGCAGATTTTGAGACAGAATGCTAGTTATTGTAAATTCATTTTGAAAAATATTAATTGAAACCAAAAATAAATAATTCTCAAATAGTGATTCTAAAATAAAGTTCTAAAAGTTGATATTGTTACCTATTTATAAAATAATACTAATAAGGAGATAAAGCGGTTTATCTTTGAGTCAAAGGTAAAAATGAGACTGTGAAAAGTTTCAATATAACAAATATGGCCTTAATGGGACATGGCACACTAGTTCATGACTTTATTATCATTGGACCACGAGGAAATTACATATTGATTACATATTGATTACAAGATTGTACAATGCCTGGACTAATAGATTTGCACATACCTTTGGAACACATACAAACGCCCCATTTTCCAAATGCAATATTCTGCAATTCTTGCATCATACATACCAATTTCAAATTTTTTTAAATCTATTTTTGGCAAGATTTTTGGTGATTTTCTTACATTAAATTTCATAATATCACATGTTAGATGATAATTGATTGTGAGTCATTGACAATGAATTTTCAAAATGTTCATAAGCACATCCATCTTAAAAAAAAATATTGAAACTTCCTTGCAATATTTCTAAAAAGGATAGATGCGCTTATGGACGTTTTCAATATGTAATATGCAATTGAATTTTGCAAATTCATTATTAATGAATGGTTCACAATTAATTATCATCTAATACCAATGAAATTTAATGTAAAAAATTAGCCAAAATTGTCAAAAATGCATTTTTTTAAGAATTGAAATTTGGTATGTATGATTAAGACTTCACAAGAAGGCAATGATGCAAGAATTGCAAATGCCTTTAAAAATGGAGTGTTTGTATGGAAAACAAAGGGAGGTGCAAACCTTTTTGTCCAGGCAATGTATAAATCCTAATCAATTTGAGCTTAGTTAGTGCTAGATTTAAACACAATTTTAGATCTATTTTGAAAAATCACATTTTTAATGTCTAACTTATTTGTACAATGTACATGTAATTTAGAATTATCTTTTGAAGCACTAAGAACATGCCCGTCATTCAGGAGTTGGATAGTGCCGAGAACAATATTTTGATATTTTTGGATGTCAAATCTCAATGCAATTATCTGTAAGCAAGGTCTTGAATGTTACATAACTTTATTCAATAAGGCAAAAGGCTCTCTCAAAAGAAAAAAAGCAAGAACAAAGTATTTTGCAATTGCCAAATGCCAAAAATTAAGAACAAGACGTTCAAATTTTGGTGAACGAGCACAAAATCCAAATATATCTTTAGAGCACATAATCTTGTTTTTTCATCCATATATTATCTTTAGATACTTGTATGTTAGATTTTTTGAATTTTTTTTTGCTTATATTCTTTAGCTCAGAGGATAAAAATATATTCAACTTCAAAATACAACTTTTCTACTTTAAGGAATTACCTTTGAAAAACAACTTGAAAAGTAAGTAAAATAAAAATCTTTAAAAATCACCATCATTAGAGCTTACCATTTGAACATTAGAATTTTTTTTGAGCCCTAAGATTACAAATATTCATTCTACAATCAATTTTAGAAGGAATTTTCAAGTGTGGGTTAAGTATTATTAAAAATATTGGTTAGTGCAAAAAATGACTCAATTGCCTAATGATGTATGGATTATATTTTACATCTATTGCTTTGAAGTCTTCATTAGAGTATTCTTCTAAATTATGTTCTATCGTACAGCTTTACAATTTTTGAAATTTGGACTATCCCATGGTCTTTAAACAATTAATCAAATACGTAAAGGGAGGCGGGAGGCTAGCATCAAACAATCAAAGAACGCATTAGACAAACATCTATAGTAAAAGGGTGTCTAATGTGAGTTGCAATAGGCTTCTCACCAATTCTTTTATCTACTCAAGTGAATTTACTATTCTCCTTTGCATCTCCCAAAGACACCTACTAACATTGTTGAATAATGTTACAAATCAACAACAAAGAAATGTCTCACCATTGTGAGTGAATGGTCAATGTGTCAAAGCCTCAATTAATAAAATTGAATTTGGGACGTTAGTTAGTTTTTAATTATTTAAAAAAATTCATGGATTGAAATACCAACTTAGGTTGCTAACAAAAGATGATTTTTATCCTTATCAACAATGGTGTGTGTACAAAATTACAAATCGAACCATATTCATATTTGTATTTATATTTGGTCCAAGTAATTGAATCTTGTCATATTTTTGGATTTTTTAATTTTAATATTTTGTAACCTCAAGCTAGTCTATTTTTTAAAAGGTCTAGTTGAAGTTTTTGCTTGGGTTTTTGAATGTATAGTCTCATCATTGTGTTAAAATCTAAATGAATAAATACATGTAAAGTGATTTGGTTTTGAAAGCTTGCTATATACTTCTTTCCTTTAATTCAAATAGGATTTTCAAGGTTACAAGCAAGGGATTATAATACTAACATTGCATTAAAATAGACATAATTTAGTTAACTATTTCAAACTATAGCTAACTTTCTTTCAATGCTTCTTACTCTAAATTTTATCTTACAACTCTTTTTATGTTTTTACATGTGACAACTTGGTCCTCAAATTATACCCTCATGTGCCCACATAGCATGGATTTTATACCTCGGTAGAAGTACAAGATTGTTGATTGATCTTGATAACTTTTGCATTAGTCAATTTTGATGAAGGTAGACATATCCGTTGTCGACCTTCTTTCCAATTGTTATGTCTCTATCTACATCTACCTAGCACTTCACCCTTTGATGCATTGGACAAATGTGGATACAAACATGATTGAAAAGAAACCTTACCCTACTGGATAACTGTGGATGGGAACACGATTGTTAATAAATGCCATAGGAAATATACCTACCTTACCTACAACTACTGCATAAAAACTTGATTGTTAAGAAAGGCCATAATGTATATACCTACCTTACCTACAACTACTACTTTTGGTATTAAAAAGATATCACTAGCGGAATGACATCAAATCTATTCTTGATCAAAAACTCCTTGTTGGAATTTTTTAAACTTAAAAATCCATTAATATTTTTGTCTCTTACGTAAAACAGCTACAACTAACTAATAGTTTGCAACTTGGTTGCAAAATTGATCCTTAGATATTTTTGTCTATATTGTAGGCATTTTGAACTTGAAATTCTAGGATTGATGTGGGTATATTAAAAATCAATGCTATGAAAATTTATATTTGTATTCATGTGGTGTTCAAAAAATACATCTTAAAAAAATAAAAAAAATTCATTTGATTGGCTACAAGATCTAGCAAACGCTAATAAAAACAGAAACATTTTTTGATGCTTAATTGGATGCTTTTATGTATGTGTAGACCACTAATATTGGTTCCAATTAGATTTAATTAGTGCAAAATTGCCGAGTGCATTTTGTTGAAACTAATATAACTTTTAAAGCACCATCAAATAATCTAACAAAACAATATGTCAAATACGTTATTAACTATTAATTGATGTGGAATTAAAATTTGAAAATAATAGCATTGGAAGTATACTAGAAATGATATTTATATATATATTTTATATAATTTCCAATGCAATTCTATTGGACTTTGGACAACCAAAACAACGCCATTAGAAACAAGCTAAAAGACAAAAATTAAAGAAGCATGGATAAAAGAGATTCATGATGCAAATTTTATTATTATACTGCTTGATTTAGGCCATCAATTCAATAAAAAAAAATTGATGTTTTTAAGACAAACTTGTTTGTGTTTTTCTTCCATCCTTAAGAACTTGTTCTTGCATTTTGAATAATTTTGTCAAATTTTATGCATTTTGCTTTTGTTTGTTTGAAATTGTTTGACTTCATTTTTGGAAGGACTTTGCGGACTAAAAATCTTCTTTGGATGGTCAAAGAGTCTTCTTTCATACTAAAGAATAAATGACTTTCATCCAAATTTTTGTCTGCAGTTTTATTATAGTTATATCCACATTGTTGAATAATATATGACCAAGTTGAGTCATATATGATCAAATTAGTTATTACCAAGTCATATTAGTTGTTTTTTGGTTTTATATGGTGTACTTTATATAAATAATGAATGTACCAATATACCAATAGTATATTTCATTGCTTTCACCTTTTTTTCCCTTAAAATTTGATGTTGACAATTAATTTGATTTGATTTTGATAATTCCCAACAAAATGAAGCTTCTAAAGTCTGGTTTCTATAACATTGGAAGAATTTGAAGTGGTCATAAGTCCATCATTTAGGGGTTAAATATTTGCACAATAAAATTAAAATAATTCATCACCAATATTTTTCAATAATTTATTTTGTAACACAATGAAAAACACTCAAAATAATTGATCTAAAATGGCATTTTTGTTTTTTGAAACTAAAATTTGATGTATTGATTAAAATTGCATAAATTGATAAATTTAGTAGGTTAGTTTTGAAAGATAGGTTTGAAAAGGTTAAATTTTGAAAAATATTATTCCAAGTTGAAATTGGGGTAACCTTATTTTTTAAAAGTCACTGTACACAAAAAAATTTGGAGGCTATATGTAAAGTTTTAGGATTTATTGGATTGCATAGGTTATTCTTTTTGGAAGTGAAGATATTCCAATCAATTATGGTAAAAAAACTAATGTCGAAGTAAAATCTCAACAAAAATAAGATAGAAGATAGAAATAAGATACAAGTAATAACAATGTGACCTAATAAGTTTCATAGAGAGACAATTTTGACAATTACTAGTTAGTTTTGAAATGGAGCAAGAATTATTGACCAACCTTCTAGGAGCATCTAACATCCAAAGCAAGGCCAAGTAGATCATTTTTTACTACAAAAGTTCTTTCGGACAACTTAGGCAAGTCCAAATCTTTAGAAAGAATAACCTCTTCATTCCAAGACTTTAGGGTTTGTAATTTGAAACTTCTCTTGACTTTGTACGTTCAAATGATTGGAGAAAAAAGGATGGATGGTCTTACAAGTGAATTTGAGTCTTTTGAAGTCAATGACAAAAATGGTTTTCAATTAAGAGGATTTTTTTTTGCAAGTATTAGATTAGCCCCTAAAGGACCATTGTCCCTACGGGGTACAAATGCGTTTTCGGGCAGGTACCTACGGGCTGAAATTTTCTCCTGATTTTTTGAAACTTTTTTTGGAGGTAGAAAAGCTGATTAGCTTCACGGAAATATAATTTTTTTCACAATCGGTGCCCGGGAAAAAAAATTATGACCATATAAGCTCAAAACAGGGGACAGGGGGCAGCTCGGGCAGCAAAAAAAAAATGGATAAAAATTTGAATTTTTTTTAAAATATTTTTTTCCTCGTAGATTATATCTTTGGCTATCTGGAAAGCTTTGATTCATTTCATTTGGATATGTTATGAGAAAGTTATGGACATTCTTGTTTTTCGGGCAGTTAAAGCATCTTCTTGAAAAAAATAACTTTAGGATTCATTTCTGAATGCAATTTTTCAAATTTTTCAATTTTTTTTTTTTGCATGGTCTGATTTACTTTTTAGAACAATCTCACCATTGGGATTAGTGCATTTTAATTCCATCTAAACTATATGAATATTTTAGATTTTCCTTCTATCTTGTACCTACATCTACTTAACAATTTTTTTAAGAATGATAATTAAGTTTTTTTTGAATTTTTTTTTTTTAAGACTCTCAACTCAATTCTCCACTAGAACAAGTAAAACTTCAAAACTTTGTAGTGCAAAAATTTTAAGTTAAAAATGTTCAAAGTCAAAAAATCTAGTCCTGCAATGTGTTGAAAAATTTGTTTTTTTCACTTTGAATGCAAATATCTTGCAATCTATGCGGTTAAAAATTCTAAAAAAAATTCCACACATTCTTATACTAGTTAGGTGTAAGATCCTACGGTTGGATGTGAAAAAAAAACATTTTTCAAAATTTTTTACTCTTTGCTATAGAAATGACAGTTTTCAGTGTTTTTTGGCAGAAAAAAGGCCTCGGTCCTTTAGGGGTTAGTCAACCAAAGTAAATTTGATTTTCTTTAGTTTGAAGGTAACACTTTCTTAAAACTAGAAAAATCTTGGGATTAAAGTAAAGGAAGGAAAATTTGGAAATGCTTACAAGGCCTCTCTCTCTTTGCCTCTCAAATATCCCATTTTCATTTTAAACCCTTTTTTCCATTATAGTATTTTTGGCCAATATGACCAATTTGTCTTTGAAGACTTTAGTGTTTGGGGCAAGTGATTTATAAACATTTCAATCTTATTAGATAATTTCTACAATTTTTATAGTGTTTCGTTTGGTGGACATAGGATCCCTACCAAACTTGGAAATTTCTACAACAAGAGAATGTTTGTTCTTGTTTAATGATGTTCTTGATTTTTGGCTCATTCGGAAATTTCTTTCATTCTTCTTGCATGTCAAACTCTTGTGCTCCCCTTTGAGTGTGAGATTCTATTAGGCCGCCACGTTGTGAATTTTTCAAGGATGGTGTGAGAAGTTAGTGTCAAATAGTGATTTTCCTTTCCTTTTAGTATGTTTCCATTTGAATGTCCAAAATTAATGAAGCTTTGAACTTATTTATACCATATTAAATTTTTTGCCTTTATTTTGTACTAGTCTTCACCTATGAAAACCCCATGACAACAAAGCTTTGAACTTTTTGTACCGTTTTCTGTTTTTATTTTGTGCCAGCCTCCATCTTAAAACGCTTGTAGCCATATTCCAATTCAATTATAAAATATCAATTACAAAAAAAATATTTCAAATTTGAATTGTTGAAGCCCAAAATTTGACTTGTAGAGCAAAGGTGGCATTTAAAATTTTAAAAAATCCTCAAAGAAGAGCTCTAGGGAGTGAAAAATTGAATGGCTTACAAATGATGTAAATTGAATGACAAAAAGATGCACACAACCTTGTGCTTGGCCTCCTGCTCTTCAAAAATCCACAATTGTCAATTTAGAAGAAGAAAATTTTGAAACCCTCCCATTGAACCCCCCCAACCATTGATTAAATGTTTTTTGGAAAACCTCCGCGGCTTTGATTCTCAACAGTTGATTTGGAAGGGAAAAATTTGAATCCCTTTCTTTGCCATCAATCTTAAAAACAAGAAATGTTGATATATATACTTATATTGATAGGATTATCTTATACTGATATGGAATACTATACATAGAATACATATAAATATTTTTTGTATGGAATATTAGTATGGTATGATATATGGATGCAAGTATTGGTACGGGATATAGAATACTAATACCAACAATATATGAATATGTATACTATGATGATATCCCGTATCAATTGTAGTCAGAACAAATTCTCAAAAAATATAAATGCGCGGATGATTTCATTTCACAAAAGAGTGAGTTTGTCACAAGTAAGTGGGTTTGTCATAATGTACTCAAAAGACATAAATATTAGACATTTATTGTAGGATACAGAATTGCTAGTGCTGCACTCTAGAATTCAAGCTTAGAATTCACTTAGTACAAAGTCTACCGTTTGAGTTTCTTAAATCAATTAGATACCAAAACTGCGTAGTCTAATAAGATTTGGTAGTTTAGAATAAATGTAAATTTTTGCCTTTAGAATAGAAAATAGAATAGTGTCAAAAAAAATAAAATACAAAAATACAAAAAAAAATGGAATGAAAATAGAATAGAGCCAAAAGAAATAGAATAGCGAAAATCCCCGGAAAAGTTTTGAATTCTACAAATCCTAAAAACTTTGTAGAAACTCTATATTAAAGCGATAAGCAAAACAAACACCATAGAAACGACATCATGAAATTTGAAAGTGATATTTATCATTTGAAAGTATTCATGGCGGAAAATGGGAAAGTGATATTTATCACAAATGAAGTAAATACGTAAAGGCTCCCTACTTTGACATCTTATTTTCTTATCACAAGTATTTTATAAAAATATTTAAAATTTATTATTTTCTTGTTTCCTCTAATAGATATTGGGACATTAGATAAGTAGAAAAAAAATCCAAAACTTAGATAGTTTACATTTGGAAAATAAAATGGAAAACCAACTAGTATTTGGAAGTTTGGCGGAGAAATCACACTCTATAATGAATTCAAATTCAAATCTCAAATAGACATCTGCCTAAAGAATTTGAAAAGGTGTCTAAAACCATACAACACTTAACAAAGAAGAAAAATTTGAAGAAGATGGAGTTAGATGTAGTTTGATTGTTACCAAACAAATTTTGGATGAAAATCTACAACATAGAATGAAATTAGAAAGAATCTCAATTCTATTATAGAATTCATCAAAACCAATTAAAAAAAATGAAAAACCTAAAAAAAATCTACGGATGAAGTCTTTATGATTAAGAATCATTCAAAACTTTAGAAGTCTCTAATTCATGTTAGAAAAGTCTACTTGGCATGTGCCGTACCATTTTAGAATTGATACAACATGTTCTAAGTGTTTGAAATTCTAAATCCAAGAACAAAATTCCATAATTTAGAACCATACCTTGGAGAATTTATACAATTAAGTCTATATGAGATCTGGAAGTTTGAAACTATAATTTAGATATAGAATGAAGATCCTATAGTTTAAAGGAATAGATTTTTGAAACTATATAACACTTAGAAAACAAGAAGAAATTGAAATAGATAGGGTAGGATGAAGTTGGAGCATTTGGTAAGCTAAGTTTGGATGAAAAGACATAATTTAAAATGAAAATAGGAACAAATCCATCATTTAGAAAGGAGTAATTCAAAGAAGCATAATTCCACCCAAAAATACCAAAAAACTAAAAAAAACTTAGTGAAAAACTTGGACTAAGTTTTGATGATCCAAAATCATCCAAAATTTTGAACTCTTTTATTTCATACTAGGAATGTCCAATTAAAGAATGAGAAACCTTTGGAGAACTTAAATAACACAATGTAGGCAAATGAAATTCAAAAACTAGGAAAAAAACACATCAACTTTGAATCATACTAACTTCAAAAGACTAAGGTAGCCAACCCATTTCTGATCACCCACCCCACTATCACAATGTAGGTTGCTATCTTTTCGTCCAGGTAGAGATGAATAGTGATTGGTTATGGCACATTTCTTGGTGTAGTTGCGCTCATTATAATTGGCTACAAGACTTGCAATATTGCAACTAGCCTTTGGTTGGAAATTAAAAGATCTATAATTCTATATGACAAATATAGGTTGAACAAAATCTACAGCCAAAAAATTCATGGTAATTCTATTTTGAGTTAAAAAATTCCACAAAATTATGAAATCTTTCCAAATTCTATTTTTGTATATGGAAAAAAATTTGCAATTAAAATGCACGCATTCTAGATATGCATAATTGCTTATGTGATTGGAAATATGTTGGCTACCATTCCCATAAAAAACTTTAAACATTTAAAGTTAATTTTGAAAGACTATAGTAACATCTATAAACCCTAGAGATAATTGCGGATGAAGTTGGACTTTGAATTAGCCAATTTTTGAATGAAAAGTTAGTTAAAATTTCCAATAAAGGAATAAACTCGGGAATTGAATAAAGGGATAAATGAGAATTCCAAATCTACTTTGAAACTCCAAAATTAGCTGGTATTCACCAAAAATTAGATGGATGAAATTGAAATAGTTGCGAGAATAGTTCAAATCTATCCCAAACTTTGAATCCTTCTAATTTTTGTATACAAAGTTGTATTTAGAAGTATAATATCATTTTAGAATTGAAGTAATATTTTCTTCCACATTCTATAATCAAAATTGAAGTAAGATTTAATTCAATTTCACGGACCAAAGATTTCCCTCATAACTTGAATTGAAACCCCAAAGAACTTAAGTTTTGCAAATTCTATTCACTTTAAGTAAGATTTAGGATACTCGGAACCTTGAAGATTGTTTTTGTTAGGCTAATAGATTATGGAATTAGAAATTTTGCTCTATGAATAAGCATTAAGTGGTTAGAATATTGTATTGACAAACTAAAATTTGAATTTTGGTAAGATTTGTGGGAGGGGTTTATTTAAAGGTAGAGTATTAAGAGAGTTTTAGTTTTGAGACAAATATTCTCCTTCTAAATATATTTATCCATTGAAAGAGAATGTAGCCAATAGAAAGAAAATTAAAGTTAAAATATGATTAAAAAAATTAAAATAAACTTGGATCCTAGTCAATGCGTAGAAAAATTGGTCAACTTGGGAGAAAAATTCCATTGAAACGGGAAAAATTCTTAAGCAAATTTTTATTTAATAGTGCACCAATTAGAAGTTTAAAACTAAATTTCTCAGCAAAAGAAGCCAATTTAAACATTTTTCATGACATTTGTTGAATTTTATAAAAAAAAATTATGCTTAGACATCCCAAGATGGATAGTATCCCTCCAAGCCATATGATCCAACAAAAAATCTAAAAATTTCTTTAACAAAGATGACTCTAATTTTAGCTTATACATTTTTTGCCAACAAATAGAAGTGCGGTTTTTGTCTTTAAAAGAATACACTCATTAGTAGACCTCTTTCAAAAATGCCTCCTTAAATGAAAGTCTTCAAGGTTTTCTTCTCACTACAGTGTGGTATAGATGCCTTATATGTTGAAATATCATTAGAGGAGATTTAGGGGCTTTGGAAGACTCCGCGAGTTCTCGGGCTATGCAAACCTTAGGAACTCTGCCACATCCACAGTTTAATGTGGCATAGAGAGTGCCACATCAAATATTAATACTTAATTTAATTTAATTATTTTTATCTAAAAAAAAATTATATATATATATAATTTTAAACTTTTTAAGTAAATTTTTATTATTAAAATATTTTGACAGCGTACAATAATTTCCAATAAAGATAACAGGGCTGAAACGGCCCTTCCTTGCTCTCAAATCTCTTCTAATGATTATTGAATTTTTTTGGAATTTTAACATTTTGAAGTTGAAATTAGGAAGATTCAAATTTCATCAATTTTCTAGATTTTTCTCCAATTTGAACCACACACAAATTCTATTTATGCTTAAGTATAAAAATCCTCATAGAATTTTGAAACATATACTTGAAATTTATTCCTTAGACAAATTGATTTTTGTGTCCATTGTATGATCTTTCTATCTAATTTAAACAATATAACCAAATGTTTAAAATGAAAAAATCTCAACCTTTGAACTTCTAATTCCAATCTTTTAATTTACATAATTATGCCTTCTTAATCCGAAACATTAAACTATTTGTTTTGCGGTCAGTTTTCCAACATACCTCTCAAATCAATTCAATAGAATAATCTTTTCAAAGACACTTGTTGAACAGTCTTTTTGCAAACACTCGTGGGACAGTCTTTTCAAAGGTACCCGTGGGATAGTCTTTTCGAAGGCATTCATGGGATAGTCTCTTCATATGCATGTTAGATTCTTTGAATCTATCTATCTTTTCAAAGATGCTCGTAGAACAACAACCCAAAGACATCTTTTTATGTACACATTAGATTATTTGAATTCATCTATCTTTTCTAAGACGCTTGTGGAGCAAACTTTTCTAAAATACTCGTGGAACAATCTTTTCAAAGACACTTGTGATACCATGTGATTTAATCTCTAAAGAAAAAAAAAAATATTCATTCACATGTTATATTTTACACCATTATCTAACACAGATTGAACATTTCAAATTGAATTTTAATAGTCACTACTCAAGTTAGTGCAATTAAGTTAGTTTGAACATTCTTACTACTCAAGTTAGTTCAATTAATGCATTCCATAGTGATAACATTAACTTGTATTAGTTTTGGAATTATGCAAGTATACATCTGATTAGCGTAAAAAGATCATGTAGTATTTTATTTTGTACAAATTGAATTAACTATCAAATATAATAGAAAAGAAAGCTTAGAATCAAGTCCTAAAGGACCAACTGCTTATTTAACCCCTAAAGGACCAAGGCATTTTCTGGCTCCAAAAACACTGAATATTGCCATTTCTGCTACGATCACTCCCTAAACCAAAAATTTTTTTTTTTTAGAATCTAACCGTAGGATCTTGTAATTCACTTGTCTCAAATCATGTGGTAAAAATTTCAAGAAATTTGACCGTTCCGATTGGAAGATATTAGCATTCAAAGTTGGGAAAAAAAAAAAACTTGAACTGTTTCCTGCAATTTCAGATGACTATGACGGCCAGTTGTGGATTTTTTTGCATTACACACCACAAAGTTAAATTTTTTTATGTTGAACATTGAGTTGAGAATTGGGAAAAAAGATTTCAGCATATCAAAACTTGATTTTTACATATAAAAAAACTGTTAAGTAGAAGTAGGTCCAAAATTAATCAAAACACTAAATTGTTAATAGCTCTTAGATGGAATTAAAACACCATAATCCCAACCTTGGGATTGTTCTTGCAAACAAACTTGACCTTGTCAAAAAAAAATTGAAAAAAATTGAAAATTGCATTAAAAAATGAAGTCTATAAGTTGTTTTTTGAAGAAGATGCTTAAATTAGCCAAAAAACAAGATTTTCCATAACATTCTCATTATTAGTACATATAGAATGAATCAAAGCTTCAAATGTAGACAAAAACATGATCTGAGTGAATAAAAATTTATTAAAAAAAAAATCATTTTTTTTTCTTTTTTCCTGCCCAACGAAATGCTTTTTTGCTTTAGGATGGCATAACTTTTGCTTCCGGGCACCGATTGAAAAAAAATTTATATTTTTAGAAAGCTAATGTGATTCCCTATCTTCAAAAAAAGTTTTAAAAAATAAAGGAAAAATTTCAGGTTGCACAAGCCTGCCCAAAATCCCAAGTGTCCCACGACAGGACTTTGGTCCTTTAGGGGTTAACAAACACTTGAAAACTAGGGTAGGGTCATACAAAGTTAATCTCTAATATAGGTTCTCGAAATTTTGAAAAAAGATGGGATTATTCAACTCTTTCATGGGAATTCAAAAAAAATTTGATCAAGTTGGACGTGTGAATTAAAAGCTATGCTGCCTAAAAGAATCTAGATAGTTCAAGCAATTTTGGCATCTTTTGCTAAAATTCCTCATTTTCTTTTGAAATTTGGCATTTAGGTAATTAACATAGTACAACATGTAATTGTAATTGTAAAAAAAAAGATACATTTAGTACAAAAATCTCACTGCAAGAGAAGTCAAACTCTACTAATTCTACGATGTAGATTTGAAAAAAAACATTTTCTTCTAACTTCAAATGCTATTATTTTGAAATCTATGATTTCAAAATTCTTGAATGTTTTTTCCACATATTCAAAATGTTTGTCTCTAACTTTTTCTTGTTTGGATCTTGAATAAAAGATTCCTCATAGCACAAGAAATCATCAAAAACTAAATGTAATATAAGTTCACATAACTTGCACATTGCAAGGTGATTTAGAATATTTGCTTTTAGATTTTGCATGTGTCCAAAATAAGACTAAAAACTCAATGGTAGAAATATATAAATTCATGAACAACAAATTTTTAACTCTAAGAAAGTTCAAAGTCTATAGAAATGTTATAATTTTTCAATTCCCAAAATCAAATAATTTAAAAACTTTCCCACACATTCCAATAATAGCCAACTACACTTTTGAAATGGTTGAAGTTCAAAAAAAAGGATTTTTTTTTCAATTATACTCAATGTATTGAATAATGGCAATTTTTGATAATTTCTCTTAAGAAACACCCATAGTCCTCGGATAAAATCATCAAACTTCAAACCCACATTTGGTCAAATTTGTCACAACATAACAAGTTTGACCAAGAGTGATGTCACAACATAACAAGTTTGACCAAGAGTGAGCCTTGAAGTTTGGTCTACTAGGCTAGAAGATCTTAGCCCACAAATCCTAAATGAAATGGAAACAACTTCACCACTTTAGATCTTTTGCCTCAATTGTTGTGCCACTCAATGAACAACTTTACTATTCCTCAATGGTCAACAACCTTTATTTTATTTCCTGATCTTCGTAAAGTCCTATGTCACTTTTGTATAAACCCACCGCATGAAACTGAACTCAAAGTATTTACCCATCATTTGAAAGGCAATCCTTCGTGCTGGTATCAACCCACACGGAAGTGAAAATCAAGAGCAGTCCATAAAAAATAAAAAGTAATTTCAAAAGTAATTTCGAAGGCAGTGAAACTCTGTATCAAACTGTCAAACGGAAGTGAAAATTCAGATCAGTGCATCCAAAAAGAAAAGAATCACAAGCTCTTGTCAACTTTCAACACTGACAGTTGTCCGAAGACCAGAAAACCATCCTGCTGTCGTATATTTCGGGGAAGCCATCGATCGACGTGTGCATATCCGGAATGACCCGGAACAAGCTTACTGTTGCCAATATTAGGAATACTAGACTGTTGTAGCCAAGAAGTCAATCGACAGGAAGAGCCACATAAGCACTAAGTTAGAGGTCGGTCCCGCTTGAAGGATTCCAATGACAGTTGATATACGTTACCAGGCTCAACATGGTTACTAATGAGATTTCTGCCTCCTGAAACTTTGTATCCTGTGATACTTTCAGGAATGTGAGAAATTTCAAAGAAACCAAAATGGAAATTTGATAAGAAGCAGTATTATAATACAAAACTACCTTACGAATGCTCCCCAACTCTTATGACCGGCCCCACAATCCAAAGAAAGAGGATCCTTTCTTTTCGAGCTTCTTCTTCAACCGGCCTTGCAAAGAAGGGAACTGAAGTGTACTCAGTGCCGTGTCCAACAAAATCGGCCGACATGGCACAGACTGAAAGGGCGGTGGAATCTGCGCTATCTTTGGGGGTTCTTTTGATCCTGGAGCACCTACAAACGCCTCGAACTTCTCCAGGTTGTTCACCAAGTATCGTGTCTCCTGAAAACGCAAATACACAGTAATCATTAAACCGGACGCAAGAGTAACACCAAAAACTATTGTAAAGCAGCCAAAGCAAGAAAGGTAGAGGATACTAGCGTCATTTTGAGCATCCTAACAAACATGTAGGAGTGTTATTTGAGTGAGATAGACAAATCTTCGGGCACGAGAACCAAATGTATTCTGATCCAATCTTATCACTATGCAAGAGTTTTTTAATTATTGTGCAATTTTAAAAAGGGAAGTTGTAGACCACTATTAAGAGGACAATAGACAACCCCATTTTCCTTTCAAAAATCAGTGGCGATAGGCATTTAGCCAATTCATGTTTACACCCAACTTTCTTATTGAAGACCAAACCAAGTGCATTGGAAGAGATTAATTGCTGAGGGTAACTCGGTCCAGTATAGGGAACGGGATCAGGTTTCTAACGGTTTAGTACGCTCTAAGTAATCTGAGAGCGTGATTTTGTCAGCTCCAACACCCAAAAGCAAGAGGCAGTAATTGAAATGGAGATTATAACCAGTAAGCGGGGTCTTACCTTGGAAGATCGAGAGGGGTCCTTCAACTTCATTGCAGCCACTCCCTTTTGTAGCGACTCATGGGCCTTCGAGTCATCAGCAACTGCCCGAGCATGTACCAAGGATGCCTCTCCTCTACTTCTCTCTCTCAACTGCTCAACCTCCTGTCTTAGATCCTGCTTCACAAGAAAGTTTGTCATGAACACTTCATCTGACACACTGAGATCTACTGTGAAATATCAACTTCACAGCATTCTAAGATGCAAGAAGAGTAATGACCTCCAATACTCGTGAACAAACGGAAACGTCGAGGGAGGATTAACTCGGTAGCAATGATTGAACTACATTATTTACTTTTGGAATGACTTCAAGGTTTCACAATATAAACAAAAACATAATTCTGAGGATGCTGCTTTCAAAAGCTGTACCTTGTCAAATGTAAGCTTCTTAGAAGTTGAGTCAGCGCGCTGTTCAGCCCGCTTGAAAAGTAGGTACGCCTCCGAAAACTTTGATGCAACGCTATAGAATTGAGCCAAATAAAAGCACCTGCAACCATTAATTGATTTCCACACCAGATTAGAATTGGAAATACCGCATTGAGATGTTCCTTCGCATGACTAGGACCGAGAGGCTGCGAGACCTGCAAAAATGATAACAAGCAAGAGGCTACAAGAGGCTCCGCCCCTGAAAAGTTGCTTGCTTTTCGAGTAAGATCCTACTCAAAATTCCTCACATAAGCTTCTATCAATGCAACGCCTCCCTTCCAGTCCAGAGCCTACAAATACTCTTCAGTTTGCCAAGCACCAACAGATGAAAGAATTCGTTCCAGCAGCACGGAAACTCGATCTTGCACGAGTCAAATATTTATCAAATACAACTTTTAGTTATATCTGAGAAGCAGGACTTGTGTTGCAAGAAACACGCCAGAAATGCTATAACACCTGCAGCACGAGTGAGCCAACTATAATAATGTGACGACACAAGACCTTAATGTATTACCTTCCTGATTGAAAAACGTCTCGCCTAACTTCAAGTTCCTTGGCAAAAGCTATCTCACTCGATTTCTGCTCCCTGGCTGAAGTAGTAAGATCAATGAGATCTGAAGCATTCTGCGGACAAATGCAAAATTTTCGTGATAAGATGGTTATGCAGTACATACTAAGGAAATAATATTTCGTCTCTCTGCATAAAGGCACAGCAATAAACTAAAGGTGGAACAAATCATATGACCCTAATCATCATCCAATTAGACCAGATCACCATGCAAATGATGTTCAAAGGTGACCTGCACTATTTCTTCAAAGTATGCTTCAGAAGAAATTGAACTCTAAGAAGGGTTCTTGGGACTTCACCTGAATCAGAATATCATACAAACGCACTAGATCTTCCGGTTTAGCAGGCTTCTCGCCTCTCTCTTCACGTAAACCTTGCTGCTGCCGTGTCAGGCGTACTTTCGCTCCGGCCACTAGAACTAAGTTTCGTTCTATTGTTCTTTGCAGTAGGATGCTGCTCACTGCTTTGTCCAGAAGAATGAGTTCCTCTTTCACATCCTCTGTGCTCACTGCTCGCTCCTGCAAATACACAAGCAAATGCCAAATTAAAATTCAGTTATAAATCAACAAGTAGGGAACTGAGAGGTTCGCATGGATGTCATTGCCTTCCTCACTCTCAAGTACAGATAGAAATTCTAGAAACAAACGATACACTCAAAGAAACTTTAAACCAAAAAACTGAATATAAAAACAATTGAATAGATCAGGAGCAGTAGAAAAACTGGTTACAATCTAAGCAGAAGTACAGTTTCGGATGATGCAGCAGCCTAAGAGACATCATGGATCTAGCAAATCACTGATTAAAGGAATACAATTTGCCTTGATCTTTGCAATTAGAACTAGACATTCGAAAAAATGCAAGAAATCTACAATCCCACACAACGTAGTGAAACAAGGTGAAACCACCAACCAAATCATCACGGATGTGCCTCTTCGCGTCTTGGTACGCAATAAAAATCTTGTCATAGACCGCAAGCTTTTTATCTGTGGTTAGCGAGTCTGATGACAATTCCACCGCGTCCTTTTCCAGCTCCCGTGCTGCTTAATCCATAAATAAATGTAAGAAGGCAGCTCGGGCATCAATTTCTCAAATCCAACAAGTAAAATCAACATCAAACACCTCAGTCAGAATCTACTAACTTGAAATTATTATCCATGACGCAAAATCAAAATACATTCGGTGTCTAAAACTGGTAATGCATCTTTCTTCTACTACGTTGGCATCTTCAAGAATGCTCATCCAAAATGTGGACCTTGTTTGTATTCTGGAATCGGTTTGTCAAGGGACTACACTATTGGAAAACAGAAGACACAAGTTGACAAACAAAAGTATCATGATCATTAGTTGTTACCTTTCAAAATGCACATGCGTGTCTTCTCATTATTGACTGGTAACTTAAAGTCTAGCCACTCAAGTTCAGTTACGGCGATTGCCTGTTTTGACCGTGCTTCTTCAATCACCACCTGTTAATCAATCAACTCTACAGATAAGGAACAAAACCCATGCTGATTCATAGAAGCTGTAGATCCCTATTTCAGGGACTACACTTTCAGAAAAAAAGCCTTTACTGATCTACTTAAAAGACCATTACTATCTCACCCTGAGAATTTTTGATGGTAAAATGCAGGCCAAAAGGCTTTCTAATCAGAACATCTTACCTACCAAGTGTATGATGTGACAGTTTTTATTATACCTGGAGTTTTGACTGGAGTAGATCTAGTCCAAGACCATCTTGTTTACTCAAATCAAGAAGATCAGAGCTTTTAATGACGTCTCCCATTCTGTGGTTACAGTACCGAATACTAGGATCTAGCTCCTCTACTCGCTGCCGACACAGCACTTGATTCTCCACATCTCCATACTTCCCGAGCTCTTCATAGACAGCCCTAATGGAGCACAAAGTGTGCATTAGAATGACCTTATCAGAGGCTACAGGAATAATAGAGGTTACCAAGACAACAAATGTGAACCTGTAGAACTGTCAGTAGGCCTGATGCTCACACCCTGAGTACACAGTAGAACTCGTCTCATGGTTCCGGGACTGGCGGTTAGAAGGATATGCATTTAGAGAGAGAGGATATGCATTTAGAGAGGGGCTATGCATTTAAAGAGGCTAAGCTTATTTAAGTCCGTTGGAGTACTTCTCTTATTCCGAGTTTGGAGTATTACTGTAGGACCAACTCACTTGAAATTGGGCCCACCTACTGTCTGCAATAAGAGAGGGTGCACTAAGACGAATTCCGCTGTACCACGATTTAAACCCAGCTTGATCTAACCAAAAAGTGCGAAGTGCCAAAACGAGGGTCAAATACAACTTTAGTAATACCTGGCATTCTTAAAATTTCTCAATGCTTTGTCCCAGTCATCTTCTCGCTCGAGCAAGAGGCTGCCTGTCATGTAAGCAGAGTAGGCCTACCAACCAAAAAACAGTGAATCAGTAAGCTGGTTCAGTTTACCACAACCTGAATGTAACCTACAAGAAAAGTGCAGTAATAAATAGAACAAATTGATAGGAGTGAAGTTGCAACACCATCAATTCAATCGCGGAATTTGAAAATCACTCACAGCTGCCTCTAGAGCTGTCCGAGGATCTGCTTTGCTGGTGCAAAGCTGGGAAAAGAGATCAGCCCAACGCGCAGCTTTGGCTAAGCGACGAATCAAGTGAGTACGCCTTCGTGAAGATGCATTCCCATTCGCCTGCTTTAGTTCCGTGGCGTAACTCCAAGCTCGCTCGGCCAGATACAAAACAATATGAAGGTACCTGCAAAAAGGAGAAACTCAGTTATAATATGCTTGCTTTCGTCCTTACCATCTGCTAAAGAAAACCAATATCGCAGCGACATAAACCCACGTTAAGATGACATAGATTTGAAGAAACAGTTGTTCCACACTGAAGATATGGAAAAGGTTCTCCTCATTGAATGCGCAGGTCGGCAGTTTTCCCAAATAGGACAGTGAGGAGGCCCAACTAAGCAATCCTCTCTCAGCCATCACAAGCCCTAACCCAAGTCAAGTGAAGAATTTCACTTTACAAAACTCCTTCTCGACAGGCCTCAACATCAACATCTGATTGCTAGAGGAACCCAGGCAACCTGAGTCGGTAAGGAATAGAAAGAGACCTGACGTTTGTAACAGTCGCTTGGGTGATCGGCTTCTTCACATACTTGCCCTTCCCGTGCGTGAAGTTTAATGACTTATAAAGCCTTGCTAACCTGGCTGTACAATACCTCCTGCAAAATAGTGAAACCATTCAGGACTTTCGCAATCTCCAACCAGAATTAATGTCAGTGTAGATATTCTAGAGTGAGAAACAGAATTACAAGTTGACAAACAATAACACGACAGAACCGGTAACCAAACAATGAGCCAGAGGAATAAATAAAAGTAAACAAACAAAAACTATTCACACACGAACAAACTCAGCTAGACGTAGAAATTTATCCGCAAGTCCGAAGTTCGGAAATACCTGTATCGCTGATAGTCACCGTTTCGGAGGCCATGTTGTGCTTGCGCGGTCTTGATAAGCTGCAACACGGGAATAGAAGAAATTGTGGCATCCGGCATGCTGATATCCGGCGTGGACGAGTCCATCGTCACATCTGACATCGAAGAATCCATGGCGCCTGACCACAACTCCAAAGTTTCAGAAGAGAACACTCCCAGCAGTTCACGGAGAAAGGGTTTATAATCACAATTCCAGGGTTTAGGTTTTCATCTGACCATTGCAGCTTTCAATACCAGCTGAAACTATCAAATCAACTAAATTTCGTGACATCACCACGGACACAAATCATTATGGCATAAGGAATAGAGGCAAAATAAATCAATAAATCGCATCACTGCACACACGCAGCTGAAACTTCGATACGGAGGACTTGAACCTCCGCTGAGAGAAATAGTTTCCGAATCTAGTAAGGGCGTCACATAGAAGAAGATGAGCAATGACTGCCACTTTTGAGTACATTGTGAATCAAATTCTCAAAATCGCCGCAGTGCCTACGTCGGTAATAAAGCGTAAACAATGTGCCCTCTCTGAATCCCGCATTCTTACCAGCAGCTCAGAAAACCTTGAAAAACCCTAACCAGCACCTCCGAACCCTAACCAACACCAATAGAAACCAGAAACAGCGAAAGCAAATTACCAGACGCGACGTAGAAATGCTGGTAATAGGAAATGAAAGCAATGCGCCCTCTCTGAAACCCGTGGACTCACCACTTCTTTAGAAGACCTTGAAAAACTCCAGCGCAACCACCCGATGTGGAAGTTCCAGGCGGAGAAGGACCTCGAATTTTTAACAAGAATGCGATCGCCCCGGATTGAGGAACAGATCGGCTGGCATTGACGACCTAAAACGTTGAAGGAAGAATTTGGGAATGCGCGGTGTCCCGCGCCGTTCGCAACACAAACCAAACCAAACCAAAGAAGCTCAAAACCCTGAAACCCTTCTCAAAGGCACAAAACGGCGACGACGACGTTCAAGCACTGGGCGCTATTCACACGGACAGGCGAAATCTGCGTCTCAGTGAGGTTCATTTTCTCTTTTTTCACACGATTTGTGATTACCCCCAAATGGTTATTTCAAATAGGACCCAAAAATGGTTATTTACTATGGTCTAAACTCTTTATCACAAAGGCATTGTAAGTTTATTCAACATCAGTTGTAGTGGTGGTACTGTAGCATTTGCGGTGTGCACGCATAGTATTGCTAAATTTGTCATATTAATTTTCATACTAAGCAATTATTCACCCATATTAAATAATCATTTTAGTGAAGTGAATTTATTATCAATATCTATAGGGAGGAATTTAGCAATAGGACACAATGGTTTAAATGTTCAAAAGTATATATGCAAATAAAAATGAAACATGTATTAAAAACAATAGTAATACGTAGAGGCCTATCATTTGTAAGAATTCATTTCTAATAAAATTATGAGGTATAGATATACACGTAATAGCATTATAAGATTGTCACATAGGATTTTTAATATTTTTCAATTGTAAAAATCTAATAGAGGATTGTACAAAAGATCATATGAAAGAGACATACAAAAGTAACACGTATTTATTTGGATAGCGATACTTGCGATTAGCCACTTATTAGAATTTAGGGGAAGTTAGAGTAGCTAAAAAGTCTATACAAAAATTTCAATGAATTTGGGGAATGGTTACTTGTCCTTTGAGCCAAGTGAAATTTCTTCAAAGAATTAAGGAAAACAAAGGATGATTGTCCAAGTAGATTAAGCCACAAAGAACCTTCACCAAACTAAGGTGAAAATGAGGTTTTTGTTATTGTGACTAATACAAGGACTAATACCGAGACTAATACCAAGGTACCAAATTCATTGGTTAGGGTTGACCAAAAATATTTCTAAAAAAGTATACTGGAATTTTTGGAATTTTTTTTTATGAATTTTTTTTGTAGAATAGAAGCATTTGATGAATTTTTCTAGTTTTGATTAATTATTTGGTAATAAATGCCAATCCAAACTACCAAGTATAATAATGAGGAGGAGGATCCATTGTGGTTCTTTTGGTTGTTACACTTATTTAGATTTACCTATTTTATTTTATATCAATTGATAAAAACATAACAAACTCCAATGATGAACTTTAGGTTGGAAACAATTTAGATGATATTCAATGATATATATTTGTGTATAGACAAATATAGAGCACACTAGGTGTGAATAAACATGGCTCAAGCTATGGAATTTTGATGCCACACAATTAAAACAATTAAATTCTTTCCATGCTCCAATATTCATGTGAAGGTTAAATTTCTACCACCAAAGTCTTTGGAGCTGAATACAATCCTTAAACTTTTAGAGGGGCTTGAAAAGTAGCAAAGCTCTAGTTTGGTAATATATAGTAACCATTTTGGTCAAGGTATTTTTGAATTAAAAAAATGCATCAAAGGTGGTCAAAGTACAAACACATTTGTTTATATGTCTTTGTTAATTGTAAACTTGGAACTTATAAAATTAAAATCATAAATTAAAAGATATTCAAGTGATGACCTTCAAGTCGGAATTGGATTAGCCAATTATTACATTGATGACTTTTTGGGATTTTTCCATTGATAAATATAGGATCCACTTTGTGTCCATAGAGGCCATTTGAAGCCACAACAAAAATAATGGAATCTCAAAGCCACTTGTCTAAAATTGAAGCCTAGAGAAAACTGAGTGTGATTTTTTCTATCCAATATTCAAGATCTCTCACTAGATTTGAACTAATTTAGTCTCTTTTTTTTAGTGATAAAAAATAAAAATTAATTTTCTAGAGCAATTAGTGAGGGAGTTGAATGTTTACAAAAATGATGGATCAATTTTTTAAAAGATATTTTATTTTAAACAAAATTTCAAATGAATAGTCAAAATTATCAATGAAATAATGATTCCCAATATAAAAATCTAATAGTACTCCTAATTGCCAGAAATCAAAATCCCAATCAACTAATCTTTAGGAGATCTAATATCAATGTGAAAATTACCATTCCTAAAGTATCTGCAACTAGAATTAAAGGTCAACACTTTCAATGTAGCTCTCTAAGTACAAACGGTCAAAAATAATGAAAATCCAAAATCAATTTCATGAAAAATATATGTCATTTTTTCACTTGAATAAAAACTTTTAAAATAAATTAGCAAAAGGGTACACTAGTCCTTTTTTTTATGACTTCAAAATTTTTATCCAGATAATACACTGAGAAGAAAAACTCCCGAGTAATGTTAACAATCTTTATAAACCTCACAAAAAAATTTCATCTTCTTGAATTGTAAATTACTAAGAAATATAAATCATGATATTACAATTGAGATCAACACATTTATAATTTTCTAGTGAATGTTGCACAGTAAAGGACTTGGTAGTGAACAAACTAGATCAACAACATGGACAAATACTTAGAGCAGCTCCACCACTTCAATGGCATATGGACCATGATAATGTTTTCTCAAAGTATAGTTGCGAGATAGATGCAATAATGTCCTCGCTTTTTACGGAACAGTCGCAGCACATGCATGCTTCATATATACCTTGGCAACACTTTATCTAATTTTTTTTAACATCAGCGGAGACGGTTGGTTGTAATGAAATCTTCTTGCGACTACCACTCCCTCTTACCCCATCTCTAGCATTTGTAGGAGCTATGGCAGACTTGCAAGTGCTCATTGATCAAGAAATGGAAGACAATTCAAAGGACAAGCTTTTCATTGCTATGATTATGGATTAGCTTCAAGTAACCAACGATGAAGAGCCTCTGCAAGTAAAAATTGCAACTCTTCTAAACAAATGAGTCGCCTATATAGTTGTGTGACTTGTTCTAATTCCATGTTCTCGTTTTAGTTCCTTCTTTGTTTGTAAGGTGGTAGCTCTTTTTGACCTTTAATCCTGATATAAGTTGAATCTTGAGACGGTGAATTAATCGAACCTTCAAAAAATGAGTGTATCATATGCTATGGTCATATTTGGCAAGCAGTTTAAATTAACTTTAGAGACACATATGGAGCTTTACTAGTATTGTTTCAAAAAAATTGAAAATTCAATGAAAAATCTAATATCTCTTAGCCAAAAATAGAGTGATTGGAAAATGAATTTAGCATTCAGGGTACAATAGAGCTTAGGGACCATCAATTTGTCCGTGTATGACCCCTATGACTTGTGTTCTTCATCACTAGAGGAGCTAGTACAACAATTAGATTAGACATTTGTGCAAAAGAAAGCTCAAGAATAAGTCTGCCAAAAAAAAATGAAAAGTTCAAAATGCCAACTGATACAAATAGTGAAAGAAAAAATGATAGCCGTGCATCAATTTTGGCATCAAGTTATGAACATGCTCAAGCTAGGCAACCGGGATCAAAAGTGTGCAAAATTTGAATTGGCATTTCTGACAATAGCTTAGGGATATTAGGTTTCTTGTTGTATTTTATGAACAATAACAATGCAAAGTGAATTATATATTATTTACAAATTATTGCAATTACTTACAAAATGTGCATAATTGTACTAAAATCATAGTGAAATTAGTAGCAATATGGTCATAATCCAAGAATTGACTTCATCTACTCTAACGAATGTTTAAGCTTTGTTTTTGGATCTAGATACATGTAAGTTGTGAGTCTTATAAAAAAAATTAGATTTGATGTGTACAACATCAACTAGGTGATTTAAAAAAAAAATCTATTATTGAAATTAAATTTTTCATTCTCAATGCACTATTCTTCATCAATTTCCTTGGTTCAATTGGTTCAATTTGTAGCTTCAATATCATATAACCTTGTTGAACTTGAAAACAAAAGAAAATATGTCATGTACAAAAGAAGGAGCCTGGGGATTTGCAACTTGGGTGAGCTGCAAATTTGCAGAAAGATAGAGTAGAAGTACATGATTGAATGTTCAATGATTATTTTATCAAGAGCCTTGTATTTAATTGGAGAGACTTTGTGCAAAAGGCAATGTAGAATGTCTGGAGGGTTGTTATCTCAAATTATGGATGTTGTTATGGCTTACAATTTATATTTTGTCCACAAATATGATGCATTGGGTGTCTTAAATTTGAGTACCATTCAAAAGATCATGGTTGCCTTGCGCATATTGACTTATGGAATTGTGTCTAATGCAACAAACAAGTATTGCCGAATTGGAGAGAGTATTGCCAAATTGGATTACCAGGGGGCAACAATAACATTAACATGTTTGATCACTCTTCTCTTATTTGTGATTTTCTTTCAAATGCTAGTAATGACATGAGTTTCATAATAAAAGGCCATATCTATCTAAGGTAATCCTTGTTATCAAACAAGGTCTATCTACAATGGGCTTGCTTTGTTCAGACAATTTATGAACTTCAAGATGAAAAATGCAACCATTGCAAATCATTCACAACATTATGTACGTACCCATACATCATACTTCACAATATGATTATTGAAGACAAACAACACGACTACAAAAGCTACAACGGCATTATATATTTGTATACATGCGTAAGGGACTCACTTTTGAAGAATATGCTCAAAGGTCAAAAGAAATAGAGAGTATTCATATGCATGACAAATTAAACTTTAATCTAATTGATCATCAATGGAGCATTAAAGGTACTAGCATACATTGAAATGAAAGTGTACTACATCCGACAGTTATCATTTTTCACAGCCATATCAAATTATAGTATATTGATTGATTGTCAAGTGATTAGTTTTGTAGATTCTGTCTTAATATTTATCCTAGATTTGTGCATATGGCTTATTCATACTATCAAATCGTACAAATCTCGAAAACAAAATATTTTATAATCTCTCTCTAGCTTCTAGGTCATAAACAATAAATGAGTTTTGATTGATGGGTATCAACCTTGCACTCCAATTACATATTGAATTTTTAGTCGAGCTAAGTTATTATTGTCATTAATCCAAAAACAAAATTTTCAAGAACCAGACAATGATACATTTAAATCCAACAGATGGTGATAATAGGAATGAATTAATATTCATTCTATAATACTCATTCTATATTAATTCTTGTTCTAAATTTGTGCAGTAAAGCACTAATAGAGTTCTCGCAATAAGAATTTAAACAATTTAATATACATAAATATTTTAAAGCATAAATCAAATAAAGATTCATGATTGCAATCATAGGGCTACTTTAAGGATAATCCAATTTCCACTTTAATAAACTATTAAAATCTTCGTCAGAATCAAAGTATTGTTGTCACTTCAAAATTTCAAAATAAATGAAGCAAATATCGTAATACTTAGAAGCTAAAAAATGGTAGTAATTATGAGCAAATCACTGCTCATTCTACTTTGTGAACTAAAGCACTAGCAATAATCTCACAAATATGACCTTTGGAACACAATATTTTGATACATAAACCACCAACTCTAACCCTAAATATACTTTTACAAATTAAATCCGGAAATCCTAAAACAAAATGTAAGATTTCAATTCCAGTCACTCAATGTCCCATACTCCACTAAATTTCTCTCTAATGTGCACTAGGTGTTCAAAAAATCCAAGAACTACTATTAATAAGAAAAAAATTGATATATAAAGCTTATTTGGAACCTGGTAGGTATGGTGAGTATTGAGGAGCTTTAAATCTTGCTTGGGTAAGTGCTTTATGGTTTTTAGGAATGAATCCAAGACCAAACCTTACTTGCATCTCTGCAAATTCCATATAGTGGGCCGACATCTGGAAAGTAGGCCATTTATATGAGTGGCCGAGGTTAATACTGTTGAACTTCTCCTAGACTATTTAAAGCTCTCTTGTACATGTTCAATGTCTTTAGAAAGTGGTTCCCTCTCGCTATATCCATCATCACCATATCCTTCAACATCATTATCATAGCCATCAAAATCATCAATAGGCAATGAACCTACGGTGAAGAGAGACGTTGTTGTTGTTGACAAGATGTAGCTGCAATAAGCACTTCAATGGCCTTTCCGCCAACTGCTTTTGAATCCACTTCATCACTTGTTGTGACATACAGCTAAGAACTTTTAATCCATGTTTGAATCCAAAATCTCCATTGTCATGTTAAACACTTTAAGATTTGCTGCTTCGAAACGCATTTTAGTTTTTTTGAGTGATGCTATAGCCATATCTATTGCAACTTTTGTTTGGGTACAATGTAAAGTGACTCTTTTTTTAGAATCATTAACAAAGTAGCTTATGATATGAATATAATTTTTTTTAATGAAAGACACTGATACATATTCATTACAAAGTATCACATTGTACTAATAGGGTGGTTTACCTTAAACAAAATGATGACTTTCATTTAAAAGCCCTACCCTTGATTTCATATACCATGTCACTTTTTTGGCAAATACCTAACCTCTAATTCTAAAGGATTTAAAAATCTATTTAGTAAGGTATTAGCAACTAACTGAAAATTATAACTTTACATACAATAAACAATCAAAAAATTTTAAAAGCCAACATAGAACCAATGTTTATCGATTACAGAGTACAATTGCACAATAAAGAACAAAAGAGACATCATGTTGAAACCACATATGAAATAGTGTCCGGAGCAAATAAATAAATAAATATTAATTACTCTTAGTAGAAGTAACCAACATTAAATTGAGGCTGTGAGACTCTTCAAAAATGTCTTCTTTGATATCATCTCCTTCCAAATCCACTGTTGTAGAAGCTCTTGTCTTTGATGGACTAATTTGGCTATTTATTTGAAAATTTTGCCAAGGCTAGGTGATATTGGGGACAAAATTCTTCAGCAATGCATATAAACAAATGCTTTATCCCCTCAATGCTTGTACAAATCCAACGCATAACTGATGGTGTCTTCTTTAGTAATCTCCAAATTTTTAATCGTTTTATAGTAGCCACATAATTTTGCAGTGTCGTGTTTAATAGTTCCTCACTTTGAATTCAAACTACAAAAAAGAAATTTTTCCACTCCAACATGACAATGTGTGTTGTAGTGAATTATGATTCTGTCCTAGAAAACTTTGGTATGCTCTCCATTCCCAGTCAATAAGTCATGCAAAATAGAAAGTCAAAACTTGCACAATTGTTTTTTTTATCAACTTCAAAGTTCTCCCCTTTGCAACTCTTAGACACAATTCTTGGTGTAGGAACAACACTAGAAGGACGGTCAGTAGCGATTGCAAAACAAAGGGATCTATGTAGTATGAAAGAGTCTAATGCTTCCCTTATAGTCAAAGGATTTGAGCTTTGCTTAAGCTCTTACATGCTCTTAAAAGACCTTGAAAATGGCATAAATTGAGTTTTCTAACATTGCTTAGAAAAAAACAGAAAGTCTTTTGCGGCGATACAGTGGAGCCCTACGACGCCTCTTTCTTGCTATAGTACCGGTCATACCTGCGTTTTTGTATGCGATGGAGGTGTTTTTATAGCCTCAAATAGGATACAATACTCTTCTTTAGTAATTTTATTTCAAAGACATGGAAGAAAACTCAACAGTGCCCATTAAATTGAAAGTTCACATAGAAAAAAGGACTCCAATAATGATTTGATTTTTTTTCCCTTGATTAGACTTTGGTTATACTTTAAGCTAGAGAACTAGAAAAGTGCCAAATCTCAAGGAAATGCATAAGAAAATTCTTTAAGCTAGAGGACTAGAAAAGTGCCAAATCTCAAGAAAATGGATACGTTGATGTATAAATTAGTTAAAAATAGAAAACAAAATTAAAAACATAAAATGAAAATTGCCCATTTGTAACAACTCTATGGAGATGGTCATTCACCCAAAAAAACTCCAAAATAATATTTTATATATTCCAAAATGTAAGCAAAAAGAAGCACACTTTGTGAACTTCTACACCACATACAATTAACTATTTTTAGAATTCCTTCACTACATAGTTACAAGTCTACTAGAAGACCATGCCCTCTAAATTTCAGCTCAAAGTTTGTTATTTTGGATATTAAATAGTACTAAAAGCCTCTAAATTGGCAAGTGTGATATATAATTTGGGGCTATTTTTGGATAGTAAACTATTTTTGAAAATTACAAAAATTAGACAAGATGTATAATAGTCATGAGCACCTTATCTATAAATCTTGAGTCATTTGGAGCCAAAATGCAAAAGTTACGGCCAAAAAACTAATCAAAATGCAAGGTGTGACGCAAAATAGTATAGATGTTTCTTGTATTCACCCGTTTAACAAATTCAACCATAAGATCCTTGGTTAACTTATTCAAGTACATTGTTCCAAAATTTTAGAGTGAATATTTCCACCAATTGCAAGTTCATTGTGCCTTAGAAACTTCAAAATGTACATAAATTTTTCTAGAGTGTAATCAACTAGAGTTTTGAAATTATGGCTAATTATCTTTTATGGTACTACTTGTTGACCCGTTTCCGCTTGGTGGGGTTAGCTAGTTGAGTCAAATTGTCTTTGCAAGAGGATTTAGATGCCAAATGCCATGAATAGCTGGATTTGAAGAGTGGCAATTATCTTATCCAAGTCTTTTCAAAAGGAATAGTCGCCCTTTGGTTTGAGATATAGGCCTAATAATTTGATTTTTCTTGTTTCACTTTCTTGGGGTTATTTTGGAGTCAAGTTGTCTTTTATTTTTCCTTAAAGTTTGTAATGATTACTCGTTTCATCTGTAATCTTTTTAATTTAAAAGCTTTCTTTGAAATAAGAAATTTGTTTATGATACTTGTTTATATTTTGATATACTTTGTATTAGCTAGTGATTGGCTTTATTGTGCATTTTTGTGAACCATTAAAAAAAATCAGCCCTTAGGAGGGCTCCTTCCCTTTGCAAAGGGGTTGTGAGTTCCCCGCAATAGAGGGACAATCTCCATAAAATAATTAATATTTTTTGAATATATTTTTTGTTGCCCAGCTTGACATTAAAATGAGAAAATCCCTTCTAGCTTTTGCAATTGTAATGACATGAAACAAAACTTCACACATAGATTACAATGAGTAGCATGGGGAGTAGCATCCTTCCTGAGAATATTATGCAAAAATTTCAAATTATAAAGTCAATAGAGCTTGTCCAAGTTCTCAAAAAGCCAAAGTAGCCTCCTAGGTCCTTTAAGGATTAAGTAAGAATCCCTTTCAATTATACAATATGGAGACTATAATGTTGAAACATTGAAGGTAAAATATATATGCACTCATATATATATATATATATATATATATATATATATATGTACTCTAAAAATACCATCAGTTTTAGAGATGGATGTGGTGTAACATGATGGATCCATATAAGGGATGTTGTCCATGTCATTTCAATAAATTGATTATTTGAACTGTCCATCTAATCCATTCATTTGAGTTGTCTATTTGATTTGTCCATTTGTCACTAAGATGCAATCGTAACTTGCGATGCTACTAATTCAATAGTATATGAATGAACAATGATTGGCCAATATTATTTTAAAATGACTACATTATGACTACAATGATTGGCAACAATGACTAAACCACGACAAATCCTAGTTAGACATGCCATATTAGAATTGCAAGTATTTCACTTGGCAAATACTTCCTAGCTTGTTATTCTAGTGGGAGTCACAAGACATGTATTTAGTAGTCATTGATTTTGTAGATTCATAATTATTTAATAACTGCAGTATGACTATACACAGTCCACATCACAAAAATGGTTGATCACTTATAAAAAGCGGTCGACGAAAAAAAATTGTTCTTTGTTTGATCTAGTTATCATCCACCAATCATTTAAATGACTTATTATTGACTATAGATTGAGTGAGGTCAATTTTTGCGCTTGTTTTTGGACCACAGTCATTGTTTAGTCATTCAAATCAACCAATCATTATTCTATTTGTTATAAAATACCTCCTTTTCAACAAGTAGCAGGAGCTAGGGGTGAGTCAACAAAGGGAAGAGTAAAGGAGAATCTAATGGATGACAAGAGGAACAATATGCGTGTTTACTTCAACTTATTTTGTTTTGCACTAGCTTTTAACTATCATACACAGATATTCAAAGTTTAAATGTTCACAATTTTTGTCCTTGCCATTGCCAAGTGGACTCTACCTCAGCCATGAAGTAGAATTGTTTGTGGCTTATTAATGATTTGTTACTTGTTGCGCTATGACTTTGCTTAAGTTTGAGATTGATGTTTCTTTTATTGTTTTTTTGTAGAAGTTCTCCAAAGAAAATAAGTTCTTCTTCAGTGTGGTTGTTGTGATACGTTACAATGTTGTAGCCTTAGACCAAGTCTTCTCCAACTAGCCAAATATTGCACTATTGAAGCCAAAATGGACATTAGCAATATAAATATTAACACCATAAATGGGAAGGTAGATATGAAGATGGACACCATGAATGCAAAGCTTGATGCAATTGTTGCAAGGAAGTAGATTGAATTGCAAATACTGCTTCACCCTATAGTACCTATAGTCAATTGTCTAACACTAGTAGAAAGTTTAGAAAACTGGGAGCCCTATGCAAAATTTTATTAGTCACAAAAGAAGCACAACTGAACTTGTGTCAATTTTGTTGATAAGATTTTGTTTACGCCCATGTCAAATGTTTCTCATATTAAAAATGTATTTCACACATATTTCCAACTTTAAACAACTCAAAACCACATATTTATGCAATCTGCTAGTTGTGGTTAATCTTTACATACATCTTGTAGTACCACTAGTAGAAATCTTGTCCAACAAGACATATCCAACAGAGAACACTCAAGACAATATAAATTGCTACACTCATGAGGCGCCGGCTGACCTAAACCCTCACTTCAAAATCTTGAAGCAAAAACAAAAGGAATAAATGAGAAGAAGCTGATGAGCAAGAAGCAAAAAGAAGAAGCTGTACTTAGAAGGCAATGGCTAACCTAAATTCTATCTTGAGACAGGCAAAACTGTGTCCAAGATTTTTCTTTTAGGACCCAACAAGTTTCATAACTTTTGACTACATGATAAGTCATTTTCATTGCTTAATGGGCAGTCTGGTTAGCTCAAAAAATTCTTAAAAAATCGCTCTCTTTAAGCGCAAAATTTTGAAACTAGTTTTCTTAATTCATATATACACAAGAAGCTTTGCATCATTCCATTTCAATTAATGAGATGAAAGTTAGGAGGAGTTTTAGTTTGCGGGCAGTTATGAATTCTCCATTCTAAAATAAACTTTGAACTTCTTTGTTTAACTCAATATTCAATATTTTTGGAAAAAATAAAACCATATGATCTAGATTGTTTATTAAAACAATAAGACCATTGGGTCATTGGCATTTTTCAACTCCATAACTAAATTCTTAACAATGAAGTATATATTTTTTTAAATCATTCTCTATTCCTTTCCACTGACTATTTTTTTCTTGTACGTTGTACAATTTCAAATATGTACCCAACTTGACTTGAAGAATGAATCCAAATAAGAACCACCATTTTGGACATTTTTCATACAAATGCAACCTTGGGAAGTGCAGCTGTCCGGTTCTTCACAAGGTAAAAAAAGGAATCTTGTCAATTCAAGCGCTAGTATCTTGCAGTCTATACAATGGAAGTTTCTAAAATTTTGTTTACACCTTTTCAAACCAACATACTCCAAGATCCTACAATTTGTCCAAAATAATTTTATTTGGAAAATTTGGTACTTGTACTAGAAATGACAATTTTGGAGTGGTTTTGGTCAAAATATAGTCAAAGACCTCAAGGGATTAAGCCAACAAAAGAGTTCATCTAATCTTGACTTTTTCTATAACAAATTTCACTTTTTTTTCATTTGGATAGAAATGTGGCCAAAGAATATTTGAATACTTTAGTTTTGTTATTTAATTTTTTTTTTAATTGAGATGTGGAATTTGAAATTTCAGACTTTGTAAGTGTGATTTTCCATGTCCACCAAGCAGAACTAGTAGTCTACAAGCCCAAGCAATCGGAATATTTTGGAGGATTTAGGTTATTTATTAAAGAATCAAAATTCAAAACACCACCACCAACACAACTAATTCCAATTGTTCATTTGCTTGTCTGAAGTGCAACTACTTGTTTTTTTGCCCCCTAAAAATAAAGAAGATCCGATTTTCAACTTAATAATCTTTAGAACCACAACAAATTTTGGCCTTATAATTTCAAGGTAGACTAATGTAATAGTTGAGTGTATGATGTCTTTACATTTTTCAAACACCTCAACTTTACCAAGTGTTCCATTTTTCACTAATTCTACTTCATTCACTCACCAAACCTTAACTAAAGTCAAATAAACATTTTATTATGTTTCATCAATTGTTTTTTGAATTGTAATTATACAAATTCAAACTAGACATGAATGTTAGATATCACATGTATGGAAAAATTCAACAATATCACTTATAAATTGCAAGATTATAATGTTTGATTACGAAGGTGCTAAAATTGTGAAAGAGATTTGAGGTCTTTCATTCTTTTTTTTAGATGTCTAGTTTAAAAAATGGATCACCCAAAAATGTGAGGTTAATATGCAGAACCCCAACTAAGTTACGGCTTAATTACACTCTTTAATTTTTTTAAATGAATTTTGCATGTGATTGCTTCTCCTAGATCTAGTGTGTTTGAGGCTCATGTCCAAGAACCCTCAACATTAGAAAACTAAGATTTGCAATGGACACCCTTACACAAAATCTTGAATAGAAAAATCATAATTATTCAGTCATTTTCAAAATCAAATTTTTGATGATAAAACTAGACTTCATAGAGAATTTTATGAAAATAATTATAAACTATAATTGCTAATAACTTGTTTAGGGTTTATTTAAATTCAAAGTATCGTCAATACCAAAATTCAATGTGTTAGGCATTTAGGGATTAATCATTATCCACTAAGTACTAAAGGTAAGATTTTAGAACTTCCATCCAAAAAAAGGTCAATTGGTGTAGCACTGGTGTTGCACTGGGTGTTGCCATAACTGGGCCGCATGAAGATAAGAACAAGAAGGTTGGATTGGTTGAAGGTCGCCCATGAGGCAGGGTGCGATTCAGTCAGATTTGTCTGCAACTTGGAAGAGCATCATGCAATTGTGAATATCTAGACGGATCGCAGACAAAGATCACATGAAGCCCAGGTGTGCAATCCTTGTGCACAAGAATGTGCGATCCTCCTCCTCTACCGTTACTTTTGAAATGAGAGTTGCTTGCTTTCTAGTCCTTGAATGTGTTCAATCCGAGTCCTGCCCAATTGGTGGTGGAGTGTATTGGAAACCATTGAATTTGTAGTGCTAGTTTGAATTGGGTGGACAATGTGCATGAGCGAATCTAGTGCATTTGATTTCATGTTCGGTTAACTTGACATTTTGTTCTCATCTGTTGTTGCAATGTATGTGACAACTCAAAGATACTTATAACTGAGATACACCGTTTTTTTATTTCTTAGAAGCTGTCACAATCAACTGTTAATTCAATCTAGAAAAATCATATACCTAGTATGCTTCATATTTTTCCATCTAAGTGACAATTTTTGACGTTCTTGAATTGTATGGCAGAGCTCGCATCCTCAACAAAGTGCTGTGACAAATGATATCTTGATGGAAGAGACTTTCCATGAATAGCTGAGTTTGTAAAATAATCTAGGGGAACAATAAAAAAAAGTCCAATGGTAGTGATTCTCAAACTATTCTTCTTTCAGGATTGACCAAATGTTTGTATTGTTGCCCAACTTTCAAGGTTCAATGAAAATATATTTTTGACTTGGCGGGCTTCTAAAATTCAATTTGGTATGTCCCAAGTGCAGGTGTCTACCTTCACAAAAAGGCCTCTGCCCAATTGGCTAGAGAATCATTTAAAAGCAAGGGTGAGCTTGGGCCAGCTCCATCGATCTTCGTAAGATTCATCATAACATGCGCTCTTTGTTCTATTCTTTTTTGAATAATATATACCCCATTCTAGTATAGTTCTTGTAATTTTGTGCATTGTATCTATCCAAAATCCCAATCCCTAAAATCCTACCCTAAACGCTTAATTAGAGCAGTCTATGGTGATGAGTTAGTGCTCTGCATGGTTGAGTCTCATAAATCTCCATTGTTCATATTCAATAACTATAGATGCAACCTGCAATTGGTGCATTACAATAATCATACTATATTATGACTAATCTACCATTAATCAATAAAATGCAATCACGACATGGCACATGGCAATTTCCACAAAAGTGGAAAGGTATTTGACCTAAAATCCAATTTAGAGTTTACAATTTAAGAAAGATACAATCTAAGCCGTCTACATTAGAGAAATAATTGGGCCTTTGGAGGGCCGCTCTGTAGTGACATCATTAAAGTTTTTCATGTCACTAGCAGCCCTATAGATTCGTATAAATACGAAAGTTAGACCAACTGAATTTCACAAAAGATGTCAGAATATATTAATCAAGGTATGTCAAGGCAAGGGTTTTTGGTGAAATCTCTTCCCCATGAAGTCTTCCCAAATGGCCAATTTTTAGTTTCTTTATAAATTATTTTTCCTATTTTTTACAAATTAAAATGTGAAAGTACCTATTTTCACGAGATTTTGTACTTTTCTAGTTCTCCTACTTAGAGAATTTTTCTATGTTTCTCCTTTCTAGGGTACCTTCTTCTTAAAGGTATATACATTAAACATATTTTTCTGTTTTCCGGTTGGTCTCTCTTGCATTCACCCATAGGGTGTTTAATCTGCCAATTAAACAAATTAAGTGGCTTTTGAAGCTATTTAACGAAGGCATTTAACTTCAAAAGTCACTTACTTGATTTGTTGTATTTGAAGATGAGAAGAAAAGCTCTTCATACAAGTGGGGTAGCAATATGGGAAACAATCCATGTGGGATATGTAAAATAGGAACAATAGGAGCTCAACCGCTCACAGTTAAGTCAAATGCAGGAATTGTGTTAAAAGTCAAATTTTAGACCTCATTTAGACAAAGTAGAATAACTATTTTCAAAAACTTTGAACAAAGTTAATGTGAGGAATCAAGCTAAATTTCATTTCCAAAAAGCGGTTTGAGATTTTAAAACTCCAAAAGTTATAGACAAATTTCAGAGAGGAGTTGGAACTCAAGGGACGTTTTTTTGATATTTTCAAACACCCTCTCTAAATTTTGTCCATAACTTTTTATTGGAGTCTTAAAACCTCAAATGAATTTTTTGAGATAAAATTTAGCTTGATTAACCCTTTAGTGACCGGTCGACCACTTTTGGGTTGATTTTTGGACTCTCAGTCTAATATTGTTCAAAATACATTTGATCACAAAAATCTCAAAGAGGAACGCAATTAGAATGTCTTTGTGCGCTTCAAAGAAAACCAATTTCAAGAGAATTGGAGCATTGATGAATTAGCTATGAGGTTGCAAATTCAAATGGCCTGGACCTTTAAATGGAAAGTGTTCAACAAAAATACAAAAAAATATCAACCAAATTGTGAGATTTTTTTGTAACTTGATGCCTTGACAAGGTATAAGTATTGCTTTATAATCTCATGAATGCCCAAAGTAAACTTATGCATTGGTATTTATGTAGCGCAAATTCTAAAGGGTCATTCAAGTCATTGATTTTTGAAAATTAAGGAAAGCAACTCAAACTCCAACAAGGCTCTAGAAGCAAACATGATTTAGAGGTACATTTCACTTTCTTCAATGTACCAAATCTGCACATTTTAGAAGGGTATTCATTTTGATGACCACATATGACCATTTTTTGTGAACTTCAAAAATTTGTAATTAATTTCACAAAGCTTGAAAAAATATAAAACGACTTGGATTAGATGCCTATTCTACTTGTCTTTTGAGGAAAATTTACTAAAAAGTATTTAAAGATGTTTCACCTCCACAAAATTCAATTTTAGCCCTTAAAAGGTTGATTCATGGACCACCTACCTTATTTATAGCAATTTATACCGTTGGATGAGTTTGATTTTTTGTTAAGTTGAAGAATCTCCCTTATGGAAACACCTTATACGGTTTGATCTAAGACTACATCTTTAGAGTGGCCACAAAATTCATTTTCTTAAAAAACTACGCCCGCCCCCCAAATCAACCACGGTCACTAAAGGGTTAAACAATTTTTTTAGTTCAAAGTTTTTTGAAAAAAGTTATTCTATTGTGCCTAAATGAGGTCTAAAATTTGACTTTTAACACAATTTCTAAATTTTGACAATGAGCGGCCAAGCTCTCAATTTCAAATTATCCCATACTCTTTGAGGACTCATGATGGACAATTGATATAAAAACAACCTCTGCACCCTTCATTCTCACCAAATGTCAATGAGATAAGTCTTCTACATTGCCATCAAAAAAATTTGTTGATGGTAGATGGTCATTAGAGTACTATTTTGGACACTTGCTTCATTTTCTACAACTTGGTTAGAGTTCAATTAGCATCTGAGTTAAAGGTGTTCAATAATCAAATTAAGGTAAATCATAGTACCTTAACCTTGATTATTGAACACAAACTTGGATTCAAAGCCACTAACAATCAGGCGACAACCCGATGGAAGGTGAGCGAGAATAGGGGAAAAATAAATCCTTAAGCCCCCCAAAAGGTATAGTTTAGGGTACTTTGAGAGTTGCAAAGCGGCCCTCCAAAGGCCCAATTATTTCTCTAATGTTTGTCACCAATGTACAATTACGACTTGCCATGTATCGGACACCACTAACTTGATGATATATAATTAGTTTTGTGACTCTCAAGCATGACTAAAAAATGACTATACTAAACTACATTTTGTCCTAGTTTGATGTGCCAGCGTGGAAATTATTTATTTCAGTTTTTACCTTATCTTAATGGTAGTTATTCCTCAATTCTTCTACAGTAAAATATTTTGTTGAATTTATAACTATACAACAACTACACTATGACTAGGCCTAGTTAGACATGCCAACATGATAATTATTCACTTCAATTTCTATCTTATTCCATGGTAGTCATTTCTCAGTTTTTTAGTACTTAGATATCGCGCTGAGTTTATGACTGCACAATTGAAGTATAACTTGGTGTATTTTAGCAATGGGACCTTAGAATGTAGATTGAATCGTAGATGAAACCAATTCTTATCATTGGTCTCATCTGGGCGTCATCTACTATTCATTTGAAGTACCCATCACTAACTGCAGTGCACAATACATCAGTTTTGGCGCCATTTTAATGATTGGAAGTTACTATTTAATCATTTTTTAGTCACTAGTCATTTTTTCATTGGTTACATTTGACCATGTGTTCTACTAATGATCAACCATGGTTGTAAATATTTTGCTGCATAGAGTGGGGTTGTAGATTTGTTACCCGTATAGTGGAGGTACATTTTGTCATTTAAATTTTAACCTATTCCAATATAAATGGTGAAATTTGGTAACATAAAAACTTAAATTTACACATTATTAATAGTTTTGACATGTGACAAACTTGATTAGGATCACAACCTAGGTCTTAAGACAACCCCTAGGTCTTTTCTTTGGTCATTTTGTTGGTCTTCTAAGCCTATATTTCTATTAGTATTTTGTACAGTGGGGGGACAAAAAGATATATGATGGCAATTTGTAACATTTAATTTTCTTACATAATGTAGAATACAATGTAGATTTCAATGTATGTGTGGCAATGTCTTAATTTTGGAAAATAGATATCTCTTTCTTGTAATTAAATGTTGGAAAAATAATTGTACCATTATTCTAAAATGCACAAAATTGGTTACTGTGTGAAGAACAAATGCCAAAATCTAATTACAAGAAAGAGATATTGTCTATTTTTCAAAATTAGGGCATTGTCAAGCCAACATTGAAATTTCTAAAAGGGAATTGTGAAAAAAATGGAGATGCTTGTTGAAAGAAAGATGTGTGTATGGCTATTTCCAATGTATGTCTACAATCAAACCTTGAAAGTTAAAATTAAAAAATCACCAAAAATGGAGTTTTGTTTTTTTGAAACTAGAACTTGGTATGCTTGATTGGGATTGCGTAAAAATTGAATGTTGATTGTGCAAAATAAAAAATGTCAATTGTATTCTACATTATGAAAAGAAAATTGAATGGTTCAAATTGCCATCATGTATCTTTTTGCCTCCCCCCCATTATACACTAAAAGAATCCTCTAACACTAATTTAAATGAATCTAGGAGGAATTTAGTTTATTTAGGGTGAACATTTGGATGAATATAGATGAAAGTTGGATGACGATTGTACTATTTGAGATAGTATAAAATAATGTAGACCCCGATATTTTGATTTTTTTTTAAATATTGTGAATTTCTATATTAGAGTGCCTTCCAAATTTGCATAATTCTTAAGTTAGTGTGAGTTAATGTTACAACTACAATGATGATTAATTCAATGGAACTAATCTATGTAAATCACAGATTTTGAACATATATATTAGCAAAAAATGCAATTTAAAAAAGAAGAAGATACAAGTGGAATCTATAATTAAAATATAACATGATCATGAAAAATACAACTCTTGTGATACCAAAGACCTTGATTAAAAATCTCAAAAGTATTCTTAATTTTTTTCAATGAAATTTTTTAATTTAGTGTACACACTGTATGACAAAATGTTATTTTCAAAATTTCTCATTCAGAATATGTAGAAACTTTCCTATGTATAATGTTCTTAATCCTTAAAAGTCGAGGCGGACATTTTGTGTCCGATGGATGATAGGGAATCAAACTGTATAGGACAAAAGTGCAACTATTCAAGCTCAAAATTTGATGTGGAAAGAGAAGATCTTCTACAGTAGTTTCACTTGCAATGAGTACTTTTGCAATTTGGGAGGCTAATGATTCACACGGTAATAGAAAAAGATGATTTCAAGGATCACCCATTCGGCATTTAAGGATTAAACATGCCATGTACTCTCCAAAACACCATCAAAAGCCCAAGAATATTGACTCAAATATATTGAAAATTATACTTGGTGTGAGCCAAAAAGGCTTACCACCTTGTGACATTCTTTTCAAGATAGACTTAGGCTCTTTGCTCAATTTCATGGAAGCTCATAAGGTGGGTACATCCAAAATCACACCTTGCCTAAAACCACCATCATTACTCTGAGTACATCTCCAAAATCAATATGTACCCATGTCGAAGAAACCATTCTAGAACAAAAACTTTGACCCTTCATAACTTCTGCATACACTATCCAAATGTTGCATTCTTTGGTGCATTGAAACCTCCTCTCACTTGCCAACAAGAAAATATGGAAAATTAACTTGAGTCTAAGAGGCACAGTAGCAAAAAGTGCCGCCGTTTTGGAGGTACCCACCCTTACTTAGTACTGAACAGTGTTGTGCAAATAAATTTTGTCAATGCAGTAATGTACCTGAAATTAATCCTACTTATAAAAATCATTCAAGGCATTCACCTCAAAATCACATTGCATTTATAGGCACAGTAGAGAAGTTTCAAAGCTATAAATACAATCAAAATCTGTAATGCATTAGAGTTAATCGTAAAGTGAACAAACGCCGGACCAAGAGCCCTAGTTTTAGAAAAACACAAGAGCAAACTCCTTGGAGCACCCAAACTGAGGTCTGATTGAGTTTGGTGCCGTGTTTGCTTTGTTCTATTCTTAGTTAAACCTTCCTTTGACACAGGTTCACAAACATAGGACAACTTTGCGATTAACTCTATTGTGACAAAAAATATCAATGTTCCCATTAACTTACAAAGCTCAGGCATTTTCCTGGAGTTAAGCTTAGCCTCCCATGAAGTTCAAAAATTTGAGCCATCCAGTGGTTTTAGGATAAGTAACTAAATGCTTTTAACATAGCCCTAAGCTTATGCAGTGTGAGTTGAGACCTTGAGTTATGAGCAAAGTTACCCATCATTTATCCTATCATTCTAAATGAATTGGAAGGCTAGCATTGTTGTACAATAAGGTAGTGTGCTCTAAAAGCGAGCGGCCTCTTCAAATCGACCCTATATTTAAGTATGAAATGGATGTTAGGTGGTCCCTAAATGGACCTCTCAAGCCATTGAGAGAATCAAGAGAAAAGCATTATCTATTGTAAGAGCCAATCATTGGCCTTCATTAACTCAAATCACTTTAGAAGTTGCAAGTGGTCAATTTAGGAAGACCTAGGGTCACAAATAGGTGCCTACAACAATTTTTTTTGAAAATTCATAAGTAATTCAAAAACGATTCAAAAAATATGAAACCACTTGTGTAACGTTCCGCATCCATTTTTCTTTCTCTGAAAAATGATCCAAAAATATTTTTGTTCAAGGAAACCTGTGGAAAAGGCAGATCAGCCCTTAAATGGTCGCTTTTAGGCCATACTACCTTAGTATGCGCCCCAACTCAGGAAAGCTTCATGTTACAAATTATTCCTATCATAATGGAATTGTCATCATACACCAGACTACGGTAGTGCCGCACTGCTACCATAGCAACTTGCAATGCAAATTAGAATGCTACCTTACTTCTTACTGTCTATAACAATAACAATAAACATTAGAAAAAATTTCAGGCTTCTAGAAGGCCGCAAGATAGAATGGCAGTATTGCAATTATGGAAAAAAAAAAAAAAATCAAATCAAATTTAGAAATCTAACAAGGCACTACTAGTGCCACTTCAGATTTGCAATTTTTTTTAAATTTTTTTTTTTTTTTTCTCTATTTGCACCGCGGGGGGGGGGGGGGTTGCAGGGGGGAATAAAAACCAAAAGGCTTTCTGCAGGATTCAGATTTTTTGAAATGCTTGAAAAAAGTATGCAAAGAGATGGGGGATTTTGTTAAAATGGCAATCATTCCACAACAGTTTGGCACTTTTACAGTTTAGACTGCGCGGTATGAAATTTATACATGTCCTAGATGGTTTAGACTACACGGTCTGAAAATGGCATATGGAATATTGCCATTTTAATGAAATTCGCCATAGAGATTAGATGTTTGATTCAATGTTTGGGATATTCTTTTCTTAGTTTAACAAGCTCATTTCCTTTAAACCCCTAAATGTCCAAAGCCTTCTCCAAAATTCACGATTTGAGAAAAATCATTATAAAGTGCTATTTTGAAGAATATTTTGGAAGTGATATACAAATAGAAAGTTGTAGACTTTAAGTTTTAGATTCCATCCATACTGTTTCATTCACCAACACTATCACAAAAAAAAATTATAAATTTTGAGAGGAAAATTTAAAAATTCATTCTAAATTCAATTACAAATTTTTTTTTATCATTTTTTGAGTAAAATTTTTTGGAATGGATTTGAATGAAATTCTCATGACATATATTTGTTTGGAGATTTTTGTGTTCTTTAAATCTATGACCTCATTTTTGCAAATTCAGTTTTGAACTAGACTGAATGCAATTTTGGCTTGATCAATTACTTGACATACCTCCACATTTTTAAGTTTCGAAAAATATATATTCTAATAACATCAAATCCAACCATTAGATAGGACAACAACTTCGTAAAGTATCTCCAAAAATGACTTTCATCCAACAATAATGACAATGAAACTTTCGTTTCAACCAGTTTGTTGTTTAGAAATTGGACGTTAGAGTGCTTAGGAGATGAATTCCATATTGAATTGTTTTTTCAAGTACCAAGTTTGGTTCTTCCCCTATTTTTTACTATAAATAAAAAATTTATAGATTTTTCCACAATGTTTTTTTCCAATGTTTTCAAATTGCAACCGGGTTTTTTTTCCAATTCCACCAACAAACAATAAACTAACTAGAGGTTCAACTAGAGGTTTC